>OZ010572.1:145241439-145273939 GCA_963932145.1 Acanthosepion lycidas
CCACACAAAATTATGTTCGGTTATTGAAATAATTCACTGTTGCTGATATCAACGCTGAATCATTCAAACATTTATTCCTTTTCACATTCTTTTTAAAGTTCTGAAACGAGAAAGTTTGAAAGCTTTGGTGAAATAAGATCTGGTCGGATTCTGCACTCAAACCTCAAATTATTTAAAATAGTCCTTGTCTTTGTGATCAATGGTATTGTATTGCAAAAAGACAAGTTTTTTTTTGTTGCTTCTGTTTATGCTAAGTTCACCCACTGCAAGTACCGAGAGCCGTTCAAGGGAGAGGATTGCTGTTAAATTAGTTATGATGAATGATATGTGATATGAATAAAAAGTCGGTAGTAAAAGTGATGATTACGAGAATAAGGGGGCATATATTCTCCAATTGTATTATTCAAACCATTATTATTATTATTATTATTATTATTATTATTATTATTATTATTATTATTATTATTATTATCATCATTATTTCTGTTGTATATGCATTTCCATGAGGGTCCCAACCGGAAATCTAAGATCAGAAATGGTTCCAGAATAATTTCCAATAAAGGAAGTTTATGAGAATATGATGTGGACTATGGGTGTCAAATGTACATTAGAGTCTACCATCAAGAAATGATATGCCACATTTTACAGTATCATCTCCAGCAAATGTTCATTATAATTCATATCGAAATGTTATGTAACGAAAACTTAATTTATAGTCACTATGATGTAAGTATTTTCTAACATAAATAATGATTGGCTACTCGCCTGGTAGATCAGCTATCCATTGTTGCAGATGCCTGCTTAGCGCAATATCCTGCTCTTCTGAAGATAATTAGTCATCAAAATACGTTCCTTACAAGGCCAGGATTTGCTAAATGACTTTGACCATAGAGAATGCGAGTGCATCTATTGCACTGGATATAGTTTGGTCTTCATACCATGTAGGTGTAACTATATTGATCGTCAAAGAATTATTGCTAGATCATTAAAAATACTTTCTGATCGATTTGGAGATGTGCATTCGATATCTTTTCTGGGCGTTTTTCAAATATTTTAGCAACCACGTGTGTAATAGCTTCGGTTTACTCACCTAGGGATAAATTATAAATCAGTTTCAAAGAAATCAGGAAGTGGGTGCGTTCGAATCTCACCATAGCCGATTTACCAGGAAGATGACTTCATGTTGTTTCAGCTTGCCGGTGGCAAACTACCGGAAAATCCTTGAACACAATATCATGTGTTGACCCAATGATTAATATTGGGTAGACGATGGTTATTAGCAAATAGTCACTAGTCATCGTGACCAAGAGATTTTTCACACCAAATTATACGTCTTTTCCAGAAAATAGATTTGCTCAGCATAGTTGTATAAATTTCAGATATGCTCGGTGCATGTTGAACAAAGAAATATATGCTTGAGCAGGTGCTTGCAACAGGGAGTAATTAGCAGATCATTATTTATATTCGAAAACACATCATATTGACTATGAATTAAGTTTTCTTTTCATAAAATTATGTTCCGAATATTAAAAAAAAAATCAGGTAATAATGTAATATTTGGTACATCATTTTTTCACTGATAGCAGATATTTAACGCCTAAAGTTTACAGCCGTGACCGGACATTTGTCCGACAGACATTTGTCCGAACGGACATTTGGCCGAACGGACATTTGGCCGACGGACATTTCATCGAAAAAGTGCAAGTAAAAATAGTAACAAGCAATACTTTAAGTATTTTATTAGCAGTATTATAAGGAAGAATAGGACTAATAATTACCACTGAATTTCAAGTAATTAAATTACTAAATCTAATTGTAAATTTAAAAGTTTTCTTATTTCAAAATTTGTTTATTGAAATATTTTTATTTTTAAAAATATTTGAGTGTATTCGCTTAAAAAGTTGCACCTAATTATTTAAATTCGTAATTAACAGTAAGATAAAATCTAGTTCATCCCTTTAAGATAATGATCATTAAAAGCGAAATTGAAAGTTCTTTCATATCGTAAAAGCTTAAGATTTTTCTATAGTAAAATCTGCTTTTTCTCAAAATATTTATCATCTTACAGTAATATTTGAATACACCCACTAAAAAAAACGAAGACTTATAAATTAATACAGTAAATAAATACAAATAGGTGTAGCACATTACGATAAAGAGTGTGACATACATGTATAGGAAATGATGGAATTTCCCGCCAAGGAAAGTTCGAGAAAAATCGGAGCAACTTTGGCGCAATTATTAATATATAAAAATCACCTATGCACGTTTTCTAAAAAAAAAAATAAAACAATCGACCTCATTTTTTGACCAATCGGGTGGACAAAATATAATCAGTCGCTTTGTGATAAATTTCTGGAGCTAAAAGCGTATGTGCGGGATGCCATCAGAACTTTTAAATAATGAAAAGATTTTCAAAACTCTTAAGAACACTTGTCCGGCAAGATGAAATAAAACTGTCTCTCACAGGAAGCCCGCTCTTTTGACCGCTGAATGAATAGTATCAAATTACAATTCTCAATTTGTCGATAATGTTTAATGCCACGCGGCTGCTGATTTTTCTCTGTGATTCTCAGAGACTTTAAACTTTAAAGAAAACAAAACACGAACGATTCGTTTTTTGTTCTCAGATATTTCCACATTTCTTGTGTTGCAAAAAATAAAAGAAAAGAAAAACTTCTCTATTTTGTAGCACTCATGTTAATCTGTTTTCAATTAACATTAGTATCACTATATATGTAAGCATGCCACTACATTTTCAGTTAAATGTCCATTCGGTTAAATGTCCTACGGACAAATGTCCGAATACCGTCTACACTGTCTGTTCGCAAACTTCTAATGGTGCGCTTCAGATTTATACAATTTTCTAAGAAACCATCTGTTAGTACAATGTGGTATATATTTCAAAAGATAGCTTTAAAAACCAATTCAAATGCTGAATGTGATCGGTTAGGTTATACATTTACATATATCGAAAACCAAATATTTAGAATTAAATCAAAACTTCTCTGTATCGTCAGCCTTTTCGATGTAAAATTGTGACCTCCTGTATTTATCCCTCATCCCATATATATATATATATATATATATATATATATATATATATATATATATATATATATATATATATGTATATGTATATATATATATATATATATATATATGCATACATACATACATAAACACATATATATTGAGGATGTTTTTCATATAAGATAATAATATACATATATATATGTGTGTGTGTGTGTGCACATTTCATTGAATCCGACAGGCAAGGTGCTTTGATTTAGTTAAAATTTGATTTAAAAGCAAAAAAAAACAAAAAAAAAAACACTTAATAATAACAACTATGAACATGGACACAATATCTTGAACGTGTTTTGAAAAAATTAAAGCATTATATAAATGCATACATGCAACATACTATATGTCATTTAATAGTTAAAATATTTCATCCTTTAAAATGACTAAAAATGTATGGCTGAAAGCGCTCAGAATAAACGAACTTTCGAACAATTTTTATATGGTCTGTCGTATTCAATGGAATGTTCATATATATATATATATATATATATATATATATATATATATATATATATACATAGGACTCTCCCGTCGGTTTCGGCGTATGAGGATCTGACAACTTAATTCATTCAGTTATTAAATTGTGTGCGACAATCTTAAGTGGCACTTAAGGCCTGCTATTAATTTACAAAGGAGGCCGCATATGGACCAAGAGTAAGGATTGTGAGATGAGATGTTAAATTGGCTGGCCTTTCAGATCTTGCTTTCGCTTGTTGAAGATGATTCAGACTAGCAGATTAAAAAATGCCCAGCCCACTAAAATACGTTGATCTCCATTCTACCCGCTCCAAGGCGAAGCGCTCGACGGTAATATGTGGTATATTTTCAGCTGACAAGTTGCTCTCAGCTTGTCTTTGTATCTTAACCATGGGCGTCCTACATTCCTGTAGCCCTGATCTACCTTGCTGTACATTAGGATATTGGGCATTCTGTCATCAGACATTCGCATGACATAACCAGTCCACCGTAACTAAGTCTGTGTGAGGAAAGTCTCGATCCCTCTAATATGACACCTGTTAAACAGGTCTACGTTGGATGTCGTAACGTGAAGGTTATTGATGTGGGCCCAAAGTCGTGACCACGGAAGGAAAACATGGAACACGGATTAGAGGTAAGAAAGATATATTAAAACAAAAGGTTACAAAGATAGTGTAAGTGTAAGCGGAGCTTACTATGTGCTAGTGTCCAATATTGGTAGTCGTACGCGGTTGATACTACGGTATTAGAATACACACACAGTCTCTCTCTCTCTCTCTCTCTCTCTCTCTCTCTCTCTTTCCTCCTCTTCTCCTAGAGTGTTATATCGCATACTTTATATAGTCCTGGAAAAGTCCATGTTGTAGGTATGTTACGGTCTCACAGCAGTTATATATATATATATATATATATATATATGAAGAAATATATTTTTAAGGTGTGCTATACTTATGGGATAAAGTGCTCAATATAGATAGAGCGTAGGTAAATACACACACACACATATGTGTGTGTGTGTGTGTGTGCATGCGTAATTCTTTAAAAATTGCATTTTTATGTTTCAGATATGAAACTGAGGAAATATCGTATTTTAAAAAATATATGTGAATGAGGAAGTTTGATTTTTTTAAAAGGGAAAATAGAACCCTGCTCAACTGTGAAGCCTTCTGTAGCCGAGTGTTTAAGCACACTGGATCTATTTCAATTTGACTTTTCACAAGGCTACATTTATAATTCCAAATGTTGATAGTTTGGTGGGCTGCTGGATCATGTAATTTAAATTGTGTGTATTTAGGCAGCATTTTTCATTGATGCATGTTTCATTAAATAACATAGACAAGTTTTGTCTATTTAATTTATGTAAATTCTATTCCTATCGCTTGATAAGCTTAATAACATTATCATTAAAAGATAAAAGAAAATCATAATATTGATACATATTTTTTAATCCTATCTAAGCTTTCGGCTTACATAAGACATTATCAAATATGACAATTACATTACAATATATTAACCAATTTATCATAGATGTCCTGTTTGTTGCTGTTAAGGGCGCCCAACTTTTCTTTGGCTATTTCAATTTGCCTTTTCACAAGGCTACATTTATAATTCCAAATATTGATAGTTTGGTGGGTTGCTGGATCCTGAAATTTAAATTGTGTATATTTAGGTAGCATGTTTTCATTGATGCATGTTTCATATTTCATTAAATAACATAGACAAGTTTTGTCTATTTTATGTAAATTATTTTCAACACTTAAAGTATTAAAAATATGTATCAATATGGTGATTTTCTTTGATCTATATTATTTAACCAAACATCCATCAATATATATATATATATATATATATATATATATACTTGTGTGTGTGTGCTTAAAATTACGATATATAAGTATGGTTGAATCATCATTGGAACATTATTATTTTTTAACTGTATGTTCCTTATCTAAATAGAGGTGAGTATTATACATAGGTACGTGTTATATGGCACCAATATTCGGTTTCTTATTTAGCTACTATTAAAAAATAATCTGCATATGTTCCAAAGTTGGTTCGATATTTATGAATATCCTCTATCGGACCAGTTCACGACTTTAGTGAGAGTGATTAAAACCGTGTGCTCAGCTTCTGTAGCCTTGTGCCAAGTCATATGAAGCCCAGAAAAATTTTTCTATATTTGTAAGGTTATGAGTTTTTTTTTTTCAATTTTTAATATCTGCGTGTGATAATTGCATTAGATTTAGCAAACGTTAGCCTGCAAGTATGAGTGCCTCTCCTTTTCTCTCTCTCTCACTCTCTCTCTCTTTATGTGTGTGCGTGTCTACTTGTCTGCATATTAATGTGTGTGACTCTCAGTATATTGAAGCTAGAAGAACCTAACAGCTTAGCAAAGGGACATAACTTTGATGTTGAGAAAAACCAATGCCATGTCTCTGACGGCAACGGCGACGACAAAGATGTGAGTCGCCAAACAACTTTGAGGGCAAAACCTGGTCACCTGTTGTGACGTACAGATCTGTCATGTTTTCAGCAAACCACCATGCCATTGTGTTGAGCGCAGATGAAAAACCGTTCAGGCGGCGCTCTCCTCCTCCCAACTCTATCGGAGCCGCCTTCCGTCTTACTGCACGAATTCCGCGCCGAACACAATCCCCGTCCTATCACCCCCTGCGTTGGTATAGCGAGGCAATCAGTTGTTCTTATTTCCTCGTCTTCAGTGCTCCTGGAAATAACGACAGTCCCACGATGCTTCTAAGCTTTAATCACCAACCCGACGCGCCTTACCCGTCACCTTGATGATACGATGCGGCAGCAACGTACAGAACGAAAAAGTGAGAGAGAGAGAGAGATAAGAGGGGGGGTAGAAACATATTAACGAGAAAACATAGCAAAATAGACTATATAATTAAAAGTATTCACATGTTTGTGTTGAGAGGAATAAAAAGAAAGATATCAAGCTCTCTCATTTTATTTCGCATTCATTCATTCTCTCTCCCCATATATATATATATATATATATATATATATATATATATATATATATATATATATATATATATATGTATATATATATATATATATATATATATATATATATATATATATATATATATATGTATATATATATATATATATATATATATATATTTGTAAATATATATATATGCATCAGTAAATCTGCAGCCGGGCACGTAATTATTAGTTGAACTTTAGTTTTATTTTTTGCAATATAGCATTCAAGATCTGTTATTAATATTCGCCACTGAATTAAGTACATTAAAAAAAAGGTGATTATATCGGAAAATAAATATTTGCTGTATAAAATAAAAGCATTTACATTTTTCAAAGTCAGCAGCATGATTGCTCCTCATATATATATATATATATATATATATATATATATATATATATGACTCTCCCGTCGTATTCGACGTATGACGGACAAGCAACTCAATTTCTAGGAACCGACAACCACAGACCAGCACGTCATTTGATAGTGGTGAAGGTTTTGTGCAGAACCATACAAACTTTTTTGAAGGGCCGAATACATAGACATGGTTTACTACGTGCCACAAGGTCCGCAGGTTTTGGATTCAGAATCCGCCTAGACAAGTTGCCGTTCAATGCTATAGAACCCAGTCTGCACTGCTATTTACCCATAGTGGGGGAGAGAAGAAGAGGATTCATACTTTTCATAAGGGTATTAGCATGTAAGTGAATGTGATGGATTCGACTGGAATTCGAACTTGGGTCTCCAATATATATATATATATATATATATATATATATATATATATATATATATATATATATATATATATATATATATATATATATATATATATATTGCGAGTAAAGGTATCGTTAACAAAGAATTTGCTAAGACTTGGTCACACGCCCGCTCCATGATATCCTTAGCATCCTTATGTAGAACCACACCTCCGCTGCCTCGAGTCGCTTCTTCATCTTTGAGGAGAACGTCCAACATTCGCTGACGGAAGGTAGAACAGATGTCACATAACAGCACAGTACTCTTTTCTTTGTTACCAAAGAGATCCTCCTGTCTCGTAATATTCTGCCCGACTTTTGGAATACGTCTTTGGTCATCCCAATACGTTTACGATTGTCAGCGTCCTCTTTCAAAACACTTCTCAGTTATTTAGTACTGCGCTTACATTCATAAATTCTAGGCCCGACAGACCAAATCTCATGAGAACAATTATCATAAAAGTATTAAAGGCAGAGATAAGCTACATTACGGCGGTGGAATAGTGATACCAGATCAGGATCCATAACATTGCTGATTCTTCTTTGGAGATAGATAGATAGATAGATAGATAGATAGATAGATAGATAGATAGATAGAAAATAAATTTATTCCTTTACAGAAGAAATTAATTCAGACACGCTTTTACTAATATCAACCAAAAAAATTATATTTTTTTCCGGTTTACGTCCCAAAGCTTAAAGATTACTTTTGATTATATTCGATCATCTCTAATCAGTACTTAGAAAGTTAATTTTAGCAAATGTTAATCCTTTTATTTTTTTAGGAAAGCTACATTTCTAATCTAAATGATTTGTAAAGAGATATAACTTTAAAAATAGTTTAGGTTAGGTCTTTAAAGATTTTATAATAAATGATTAATTTAGTTAATGATGACAATCATTAAGTTATACGTAACTGTGAATTGTACATTGAATGGTTTTTCATTTTGTTTATAATTTTGTTATATCTTTTTGTAATTGAATAAGTTAATGGCATTTGGTTGTTTGTGTTATTTATATTTAATCTCGTTTCTAAATTAAGTTTATTTATGAGTCAACCAAGTGATTAAGGAAACCATTCTTAACTGGTTATATTGCTAAATTCTTTGTAAAGAAGAATGTCGTTTAAAGATGTTGAGTATGTTCTTTTGAAAAGGTGTTCTACACCGGTGAGGACTTTGATAATTGATTGTCAATGTGAATTTAAAAAAAATAGATAGATATCACTCAGTCGCATAACACACACATATACAGGATCTCCATAAAGTTCGTGTGCACTTTAAAAAATTTACAACTTTATTTGTATTTGCGATAGAAATAATCTGTAAAAAATGTTATAAAGTTTAATGTACCTAGTTTTAAGTATAGCTAAAATAACTAATGTGATTTCAGGCATTACTGTAAATCAGTTGGCAAATGTTTTCCGTGAACTGCAAAATCGTATTACCCTTTGTATTGCTAATGATGGAGGACATGTGGAATCTTAAATAAAATTTCAATTAAACGTTAAAAAATATAGATTTATTTCTTTCTAATCCTTTTTACAAATTATTTCTATCGCAAATACAAATAAAGTTATAATTTTTTAAAGTGCACACGAACTTTATGGACGCCCTATATATATATATATATATATATATATATATATATATATATATATATATAAATTTGACAGACTGAAAAGGTTTTTGTGACGCGTTTCATCTGTTAGGATTTCATCGGACTGGGCATTGATAACGCTGCCATGTCGACACATGATGCGCACGAAACGAGAGACGCAGGTAGTTTCAAAATCTTTTGAATTAATATTTTTCGAAAGAATTTTTATTAATGAAGCCGAAATCACCTGTATTCTTTTTATTTTTATTTATCTCTCCACCACCTTTGTTCCTGATTATCCCACACTGTGACTATATATATCAAAAGCAAAATGAACAAAATGAAATATACTTATCTAAGTACCCTAGGAGTCATTACCTTGTTCAAATTTAAATTTTTAATTTATATCAAAAGTGAAACAATTCAGTGTGGGGGAGCCCCCACATACACACGCATCGTGGACCTCTTTGATCAAAATGAATTATACTTATCTAAGTACCCTGTGGAATTTAGTTTTATGAGATATATAGTTATGGCTCTCTATCTCCATTTGCCTAGGAGTTCGATAACAGAAAGTAGCTAGTGTTTTTCTTCATTATACTTACTGGGTCGTTGGATCTAAGATCCACGTATTTTAATTTCGTTTTAGGTTTCATGTATGAGGAGACACTGCCATATCGACTTCTGTTTCAACATCGAGTCCTTTGAAAAGTTTGCAGAGTTTTAATTTTTCGTATGTTGTCATTTGTTCTTCTGTTGTCTGTCACTAACACCAGCCAGTCATCTTTATATAAGCCGTCGTTTTTTATATGTACAATTTTGTTGATATCATATAAAATATATAAGCCTATTAATTCTGAAACCCCTGCTTGAGGCTTTGTACTTCGCCAAATTCTTATAACACCTGAACAAACTGACATAATTTTACATTAACGTAAATCAATTATATTCCAGAATGGAGAAGTTTCGATTAAAAAAAAATGAAAACAGGACGTCTTCAATGTACTACAAGGTTCGTTTGATGGTACAAAAGAATATTCTCTAAAGGATTAGAATCCAGGTTATCTTGAAATTCGTATAATAAGATAATTTTCGAAGATAAAAAGGAAGTATATGGAAGGACTTTAAAAGAAAAGGGACATAAATGCAGACTGGAATTTTAACCTCAAAGAAAATGACAAATGAAGAACAATTCGATGAAAAAAAAATATTTGGTTTAACTCTCCTTTTAACTTAGAGATCAAATGTAAAAGAGAGAAAGTATTTTTTTTAAATTACTTAAACACTTCCCACAAATTTCCGAATTACATAAAATATTAAATAAAAACACAATTAAATTAAGCTACAGCAGAACTAGTAATTTAGAAACCACAATAAAAAGACATAACGCCAGAAATTTCAAAACTGACGTGCAGCAAAACATCGTTAACAGTGAAATATGCAAGTGTAGAAATAAAAGTAGATGTTCATTAGAGGGAATTTGCAAAAGTGAAGCAGTAATTTACAAAGCAGAAATAATAGATACAAATGGCCAGAAAAATATACATAGGGCGTACTGAGGATAACTTTAAGAGCGGGTACAATCACAAGACAACTTTTTAGGAAGAATCTCTTAGAATTTCTACTAGACTAGCCAACCATGTGTGGAAATTAAAGAAAAAAAATTCGATTGTAAACTGGAAAATTAAAAAAAGCAAAACCTTACAACAATCATTGCAACATCTACAACATTTGTTAACATGAAAAAAATTAGCTATAACAACATTTCCAGGCCCCCAAAAATTGAATAAGAGATCGGATATTATGTCCCGTTGAATATATTTTAAAAATTTCTTTTTCAGTTCATATGAAGTGGGATGAAATGAAAGTATGTATATTTCATTTAATCGATCACCGATACATTTCCAATATACTTTTCTTTCCCCCTCCTCACTTTCTACCACACCTCACGTTATTTATTTATTTACTTTTAAAAAATATAGCGTTCATAAATTTTAATTTAAAAAAAAAAAAGCATCAGAAAATCAATTGACCGAAATCGCCTGAAGATACCGAAAGGTTGAACCGAAGGTAGTGGAATCAGCTGATCTCCTAATTTTTTATACTATCTATCTATCTATATATATATATATATATATATATATATATATATATATGTGTGTGTGTGTGTGTGTGTATAAACACACACACACACACACACACACACACACATATATATATATATATATATATATATATATATGCTCAGTTTCGTATCCTAACTAAAACAATTGTAAAAATTGATGGATGGATTTTTTTTTATTGATCCGAAATATTTTATTGCTTAAACGTCATTTTAAGAGATACCCATTTTTGAGTAGGCGTTTTGTTTATTTTATTAAACAATATATTTATTTATTTTATTCAGGCTGATAGACGAAATATATTGGTTTGTTCCAGTATTTGAAAAAGAAATGTGATTTTTTCTTCTTTTGCGTAAACGTGCCGGAGTGATGGATAGCGGCTCGGTTTAAGGAATTCGAATTCTAGTCGAATCCATTACATTCGCTTACGTAGTAATACCTTTGGGAAAGGTATGAATCCTCTTCTTCTCCCCCAAGCTATGCGTAAATAGCAGGACAGACCGGATTCTAAAGCCTTAGATGCCAACTGGTATATCGCAGAAAGAAATGGCAACCTACTGCGGGAAAAAAATCTGCCTCGTCATCCTTTATCGAAAGATACATGATCGCCTAAGCATGTATCACGCATGGCACATAACTGACTGATAAACGTGCCGATTTTTGTAAATAGGCTTGTCCATATTTGATATTATCAAAATAAGAACGGTAATTATATAAAATTAAAATTATTGGTAATTTTCTAACATTTCCGGAGCAAATGATTTCATAAGCTAAAGCAAGTTAAATTCAATAAAATATTAGATTGCTTCAAATATTTATTTTTTTTAAGATTACTGGATAGTTTAAAACGATTATATATATATATATATATATATATATATATATATATATATAAAGCTTTTATGTTTTATTAATCATGTGATTTTATGTCCATTATCTCCTTAGATAATATTTCCAAACATCAGGTTGTCGGTAAATATGCTAACAACTCATAGAACACCTCACTACGTGTTTAAAATATGTTTTTCTGCGATATTTTAAACTGAAAATAAGAAGTCTGACTATGGCATTGAAACGTGAAACTCACACTTACAAACGTGACAGCCACAATTTAGAGTTGATGCTTATATCCACACTGTTTATATTAGGTTGGTGCAAAAATAATGACGTAATAATATCGTTTTTGACGTATTATTTAACGTCAAAAAACGAGATTATTACGTCATTATTTTTGCACTAACCTAATACATATAAAAGTCCTATCTATAATATTAAATATATATTTATAAATATATATATTTGAACCCCAACATACATACACACACACACACATATATATATATATTGTGTATATTTAGGCAGCAATTTTTCATTAATGCATGTTTCATTAAATAATATAGACTAGTTTTGTCTATTAATTTTAAGTAAGTTCCTTTCATATTGTCTGATAAACTTAATAACATTAAGATTGAAAGACGAAAGGAAATCACCATATTGATACATGTTTAAATCCGATCTAAGCTTTCGGCTTACATAAGCCATTATTAAAGACGACAATTACATTTCAATATATCAAACAATACACGGACGAAACAATAAAGATAGTCTGTTTTTGTTGCATGAAAAATTTCAAAGCAACGACAAACTCGCGTATACGAGACGCGAAAGCGAATATTGCATCGCAGCTCGTGACGACACACATGATCACGCCAGAGTGAAAACGAGAAGTATTAAATATGGGAAGCCGTTGGTATAAACCAATGGTTTCAGTTATCAATTATAGGGATTTAAGAATATTTGTGGAGATTCCGTTGTTTATTTTGTTCAGGTTAGGTTTCAACTTTTTTATGTATATAGCTTCAAGAGTTTTTAGTTTTTGTTTATTGTTTTCATATATAAGTATAGTTGTGTTTTCAACAAGGATTTTTCGGAATTGTGCATGCGGCCAGGCATGTTGTTTTAAATGCCTAAAAATGTTAGAGTTATCATTCAAATGTAAAGTCAAGCGTCGTGAAAGCGCGTTTGTGGTGTGACAAGCATAAATATTATTTAATCCATTGGAGAAGCAATCTCCCAAAGGACATTTGAATTTGTAAACTATGTTGTTTTTTTGCAAATCCCTAACAGGGAGTGGGGAATCATTGCGAATAATTAAGTTGGATATCCTAGATTTGGTGTAGTATATTATTAACCTAATACGTATATATATATATATATATATATATATATATATATATATATATATAGATAGATAGATAGATAGATAGATAGATATAGATAGATAGATAGATTTGGTGTAGCATATGATCAATTAAATATATATATATATATATATATATAATATATATATATATATATATATATATATATATATATATATATATATATATATATATATTTAATTGATCATATGATCATTGATCATAAAAAAAACATAGCTAAGTAAAATTCTAAAAAGCTTAGCCAAACCTTTAAATAGGAAAAACCCTTTTTGTCGTCGTCAAAAAACTAAAAACAAATTGAAATTCAAGGCAAAGCGATCTGTATATAAAACACCCACTTAAATAAACAAATAAATAAATAGATAATCAGATAGACAATAATAAAAGACAATTCTCCAGACACATAACGATTGTAGGCGCGCCATAAAAATATCCTTCACTGGGAACCAACTAAAGGATGACCGTAAACATTAGCCTTCAAATAGATACCCTACTAAACCTTAGCAAAACCTCTCAGAGGATGATGAATCTATTGATAAGAATTAACTCCCTGACCACTTAACGAAGGAAAATAGTCTAGCCACTCCCACAATAACAAATTCTGTAACGGACCGTACCTAAAAATACACGTAAACCGAGAAATAGCTTATTCCTAAAATTTCGCTTGAAGATGAAACGGGACTAAACACCACAATCCAACTTAATTCTATTAATTATTTGGATGATTTCGGCTCTCGTTTTTGAAACATGAGAACTCTTATGTAGCGAAGGAATCATATTTTTAAACAAAGAATATTATTATAATATAAGCTCTACTTCTGTATGGAGCACTGTCTTCTTAAAAATAAAAACAAAAATACTAAGGAACCCCGGATTATGCACCCAACGTGTTCTTTTCTATTTTCTGCATACCTGCACAAGGATACATATATATATATATATATATATATATATATATATATATATATATATATATATATATATATATATATATATATATATTTAAAAGTTTCGTTAAATACGAACGAGAAGTTTAGGTTCTTTTATTTATTTTTTCTTATAATTATATTCTTAGATTTTTTTTATTTTCAGGACGTAAGTTATGTCCAAGTATTTGAATGTTCTGCATATTCGAACGCTTTCGGCTATACCTTTAGCCATTATCAAGGATGATTTTATTTTTTACTTTTAACAGAATATATGAATTGTTTTATATATGTTTTGTAGCATACCTCCGGATGATAATGTGTATGTTTCCATTCATATAAATACAGTAGTAAATAAAATATGTTGGTCTGCAGTTGGAGATTCGTCTACAGCTGTGCTGGTCAAATTCTTTACCTCTGGACAGAGAGGATCCCAGACGAGAATATGTCGAAGTGCAGAGTCCCGTCTTGAGAAACAGCTACCGGATCCCGTTATACGGGGTCTACGAGGAATTTTTGGCCGAGCTTACGGGTTCGGATACCCCATTTAAATTCAGCCTTGTGCTACATCTGACAGCGTAGGGCGGGTGGTAGATAACCTGTAGTTGGAGATCCGTCTACCTGCTGTGTTGATCAAACTCTCTGCCTCCGGACAGAGAGGATCCCCAGATAAGGCTATGACGAAGGGCAGAGTCCCATCTCGGGAAACAGCTACCCGACCCCGTTTTATACGGCGTCTACGGGGAATTTTTAGCCTAGCCTGCGAGCTCAGATACCCCACATTCGGCCTTGTCCCACATATGATCGCATGTGGCTGTTGTATATATCCTGTAGTTGGAGATTCATTGTGGAATTTACTAAACTCACTTCAAGCAGTTAACTACTTTTTCTACGCACCGCTGGCGAATCTTATATGTGTTGTTCGTGTCCTAAGTATTATCGTTCATTACCAACCTTTGTGTGATTATTTATTAAGTAAGCTTTCCTGGGTTTCAGAAATATGTATCTACAGTTACAGGAATATTTTATTTTCAAAACAAGGCCAAAATATTGTGGCCGTCTTCGTAATTCAGGCTTTAGCGTGCTGGCGTTTTTTTTTCTATTATTAATAATGCTTCCATTATTTTAGGCTTTTTTTTACATGAGGATGAGGCTATTATATTTGCATTATTGACGAGTATGTTGCAGATAGTGTTTGATAGGTTTTCGGGTGTGTTTAAATGAGAACTCAAGAAAAATTAAATAAAAAATTTAAGACAAACGATGAAAAACATTTATTTTACAAATATATTTATTTGTTAATATTATCTCCTTCATTATCAATGTACTTAATGCAGTCTTTTTCTATGAGCCATGTTCTTTCAGAACGCGGGTGATTATGACTCTCCACAATTTCCTATTTTTGCATCCACTTAAGACAATATTAAATATTAATTCTCGAACATTTTGCAGTCAAACTTTCAGATCGAAATCGAGCTAATGTTTACACATAGAAGTGCGGACCTACATAAAGGCATGTATTTTTCTGCATCTGTTTTTTTTTTTATTTTTATTTTTTCTTATTTTTTTCGAAGTGAAGAAAAGAAAGAAAGAGCAAAAGAAAGAATAGGTATCATCTTACTTCCTTTCTATTATATTCATATTTTGAATTGTTTATTTCAAAATTCTTGCTTTAAACCACCATTGTGTGTGGGCTGTTCACAAGAACATGATGAATCGATTGACTTTCTCGCATTGACTTCCGACAATTCATCTTTGAATGTGTGTATATATAAGAGCTCGCTTGTGCATGTCCGCATGTGCGCTTGTCCGTGTCCGTATGTGTGTGTGCGCGCGCGTGTTTGGGTGTGTGCGCGCGCGTGTTTGGGTGTGTGTGTGTGTGTGCTCGCATATTTGCCTAATAGGCCTTTTGCGTAAGAGACTGCTGTCAAGCAAGGTCTTATCCCGTTGTATTTGCTTGCATAAGTCAGTGGTTATCAAGGGGCTAAAAGAACACGTTTCAACAGAATTTTGACAAATACCTGCTTGAAAGCTAGAGAAACTTTTTGTCAGAATGAACGCTTAATCACTAAAATTCTTAATTCACTAAGTTTCTTAATTCAGAGTTTTCAAAGAAATACACAAAGACAGCCACGCATACACACACATACAAACACACAGTGACCAAGCATGGATTATAGTTGCCATACCTGGACAAGAGAGGCTCAACCCAAAGAAGAATCTGCAATGTTAATGGTCCTGATTTGGCATCTCAGCTTCAGCCATTTTTTTCCATCATTGGAAAGTAGCTTCCATATGCCTTTTCTATAAATAGTGATTGTTCAGATGAACTTTCCTCTATGTTAAGGAGACTCTATGAATTTAATCGCAGTACTAGATTAGTGGCAAGATCTCATCATTTTATAGTTGAAATAGCTAGATGCAACCACGAATTCTATGCTAAAAGTTTCTTTTCTCGCACTTCTCGCTTTTGGATTCTCTTCCGGATTCTTACTTTCTAGTCAAATTTGATCTTAGCAAAATTAAATGCAATGTCAATCGTTATCTTCTGTCATCATAAGTTCTTTTCTTTCATTGTTCATTCTCCTTAAAAAATGTCTTTTTTTGTCATATCATTAACTCTCAGTAACCCCCCCCCGCCCTGTGCCACTGTGGCTTTGATGAAAAAACTCTTGGTATTCGGTCATTGAAATACCATTCTCCTGCTGCTATCATCCCTGAATCATTTGTACTTCTAAAATCATTTCATGATTTGGAAACAGAAGATAGATAATTAACATCTTCATTAATCACACAGAACGCTAGAGTAGTATCCCGCATTAAGTGATTAGGCCTTCTGAAGTTATCGATATATCATACTTATATAAAAAAACAAAACAAAACGTAGCCATAATCTTTCTTGTCACCTTTTGAACTTTGAATTGTTTCGGCCGTTATTAAACCTAATGTTTCCATTGCATGAAATAGTATTTTCTTTCCGAATCAGGGTTGGTATAATTATGTTTCATCAACAAATAATTATCAGTAGAACGCAAATTTCATTAAGCATTTCATCTTAAGCAAGGCGATAATGCCACTAAGATACAATGTACCTCTGTGAATGAACAAATCTAATAAAACCGTCGCCATACTCTTTACTTAAGAATGAAGACATTTATTGAGGAGAGAAGATAATCGACGACTAGCATTGAAGAAGATAAATGGCAACGGACGTTGCCTTTAAATTTTTGAAGATGGTAGTTGTCAGGAAAGCATGAAACCGGAGGAGAGTTTAGCAAGAGAGATGAGCAAGTCAAGTAATAATCAGCATAGGATTTACGGTGCAGTGTAGAAATTTCAACAGTAAAATGATGTCAATCTGGTTCTACACTTAAATTCACGAGACCGAGGTAATGAAGAGTAACGTCCATCAGAACAATTGCCCTGAAAATATATATAAAATAAAGGTCAGGACATCTACTTTATAGCAATGGAGAAGTGATTGGATCTAAGATGCCATTTCAAGACCGACAACATTGCAGACTCTTTTTGTATTTTGCCAATAATCTCTAGACACATAGCAGAAGCCTCAAACCAGAGATGGTAACAAATATACAATGCACAGATGAACGGTAAACTCATGAAGGCGTATTTATATTATTTGGTCTGCTATCCTCATTTTCATTGTCATATTCACAACGTTTCGGCCGTTGTAAGATCCGGCCTTATTCAGGTGATTAGAATTTCGAAGCGAAACCTTTATTTCGTGCAAAGGGGTAGATTATTCTATTTACGAAATAAAGGGTTCGATGGAAACTCTAATCACCTGAAGAAGGCCGAGGGGTACAACGGCCGACACGTTGTCAATATGGCAATGGAGATGATGATAACAGTCTGAATAATGTAAATGATGTAAATAATCATAATACCTCATCTCAGAGATATAGAGAGATCATAAATGTGTAATATGTGAACAATTGTCACAGACAGAGTGTAACAACTTATTTAACCGGAGACATTGCAACTGATTCAGTATTATCATAAATTATTTTTATATCGGTGGAAAAATTTAGACTGATTTGGTGCAATAAGATAATCTCGCGGAGGTTAGCATCAGCCATGTTTATGAAAGAAAAATATGTTCTCAAAGTTGTTCAAAAGTGTACAGTTTCGTTCTGGAAGTATTAACATTAACAAGCCGTTTCTTGGCCCATTGACAATAACAGATTGAAGGTCTAAACAGCTGTCAATTTGATTATCTAACCTATCAAACTTACCATGAATACTACAAGATCAGTTTAATGGCATCCTCTTGATATTAGTTTTCTTGATCTTTAATCATCTTGGCATCCACATGGCTGAGTGTTTTCGCTTTTCGAACCGAAGAAAAGACAGGTAAATAACACACAGACACACACAGACACATACATACACACACACACACACACATACACACACACACACACACACACACACACACATATATATATATATATATATATATATATATATATATATATATATATATATATATATTATAATATAATATAATTTTATTATAATAACTTACAATAAAAACGTTATACAGCGCCCGATGAAGTACCGACTTAGTACCGAAACATGAAAGTTTTTGTGTAGCGAAGTAAAATGTTTTATTGTAATTTATTATAATAAAAATATTATAACAATGTGTGAGTGAGTGTGTGTGTGTGTGTGTGTGTGTGTCCGTGTGTGTGTGTGTGTGTGTGTGCGCGCGCGTTATAGTAGGTCGATTTTTAAACCAGACTCTTGTACAAGTCTAGATAGTTGGGGCATTATATAAAACCACCATACAAAAAATTTACGTTAAAATTTCGATTGCATTTGAGAAAAAGCAATTAAAATCAAATTAATATTTCAAAGATTGCTGCGGTGTTAACTGAAATAAAATAACTACAATGGAATATTTCATGCTGAGAAATAAAGTGAATATATAAATCAATTTAATACAGAGGTTTAATATTTCTTTAAAATACTTTAAATATATTACACATATAATTGTTATAAGAAATAACATGCTTTATAAATTTTACTTGGAAATAAATTATTTCCGTGTCTATAAAAAATGCGATACCGATTCAAATCTCAGGTTAGGATCAATTAAAAACTATTTTTTACTTTATTTTTCTTTTCAAAAGAAGTTTTTTCACAATGAATTCAGTAAAACTATTCATAAGTCATAAACATGTTCTAATTCATTTTAAGCGATAGTTTTATTTCGGAGAAAAACTAAAAAAACAAAAGAATCAATTTCACTTTTTATTTTTAATGAACCGGATTTAAATTTCGTGTGTGATTATTTGACTTTGCACCAGCGTACGTTTTGTTTTTATTTATAAAAGAAACTTTTAAAAGGTATAAGTTAAAAAATATATATATCAATTGCAACATTTTTATGTAAAATATAATTGTTACATTAATTTAATTTATTATTTCCTAGAGTCATGTTTTTTTAAAAGTTTGTGAGATGAAACTAAAAAAAGAACCGGACCCAGAACACGATAACATTTATTTTTTACTCAAGAGACAGGAACTGAGACTGGAAAATACTTGACTGATAGAGAAGTTCCAATTACAGGTGCCACTGATGTTGTTCAAGCAGAAGAAACTTCTAGTATTTTAGAAGAATTTGATAGTATAGACAGCCTTAAAACTGTTCTTCTGGACAAAACAAATACAGATACAAATATAAAGCAGGTCTTGTAGGTGCTCTGGAAAAGCTGATCCATCAAAAATTACATACACGTGGCTGTTTATTACATCAGAATAAGCTACCATTCAGAGCCGTTTTTAAATATCTTGATGGGACAAGAAGCCCGACTGCTTTTAAAGGTCCACTAAGCAAACTGTGTGAAAGAAACTATTATGATTTGTCACAAGTAGAATTCATGAAAATCCGTGGCCATTTGATATTATGGTACGTATAGTAAAAATGGGGGTTCTAAGTAAATACCAAAGGCTCTTTTTAGAATATATCTTAGTGAATTACAAAGTTAAATTGACTGCCTGAGAAAGTGGACCATTAAGTAATGTCAGTCAATTATGTGCCATGCATGATACACGCTTAGACGATACATGTATCTTTCAATACAATACTGACAAGGCAGATTTTCTCCGCAGTAGGTTGCTATTTCTTTCTGCGGTAGACCAGTTGTGATCCAAGGCTAGAGAACCCGGTCTGACTATTGAATCTTGGCTCTTGATACTTCGATTAAGTAATGTAAGATATCAGTCTATATTCCTGAGATGAGGTATTATGTAAACTATTTACATTATTCGAACTATTGTCCTCATCTTTGCTGCCATATTTATCACAACGTTTCAGCCGTTGTACGCTCCGGCTTTCTTCAGGTGGTTGGAATATCGAACTGAACCCTTTATTTCGCTCGCTGTGATAGTTCCATGTGCCATATCCAGTGGATGTCAGTTATCAGTTATCTCCTGTTAATTCACCTCTCCAAGTTCTCCACTGCCTTAACCAGTTATTGAACTCACAACTCCTCGGGCCCTGTAAGTGGATCTAACAAACGCCTTTATCAACTGTGCCATGTGTCCTTAAGGCCGAAACGTTGTGATAAATATGGAAACAAAGACGAGGACAATAGTCCGAATAATGTAAATAATGTAAGATAGTTAACTTTAGCAACAAGGTTAATGTATATTTGGACCAGGTGTACATAAGCTTCAGAACAATATTACAAGCTTCATCAACTTATTAAATTCATTATTGAAGAGTATGCAGTTAACTGGTTTGAAAATAAAGAGGATAGCAAATTCCATAATCAGTAACTGCATACATTCAATATAATCCAAAGAATTAAGAATCAATCTAAAGAATTTTAATATTTTTCATTCAAGAACAGCCAATATAATGTCTTAGCTAAGTTACCTTAGAATGTGTTGTATTCGATGATGAAGTCAGATGAATTGAAAGTGAGAAAAGTAGATCTTGGAAAAATGTTGTCCATTTGGCAAGTAAATTTACGGAAACAGTAATTTATCAGGATTTAAAGGATAGGTTTTAAGTTCTATTGAATAAATAAGGATTACTTAATTAAAATACAAATTAAAGTTTTATCCTTTCAAAATTTGGAAGTCACCCAAGAAAATTT
The DNA here is from genome assembly GCA_963932145.1 of Acanthosepion lycidas. Classification (NCBI taxonomy): domain Eukaryota; kingdom Metazoa; phylum Mollusca; class Cephalopoda; order Sepiida; family Sepiidae; genus Acanthosepion; species Acanthosepion lycidas. Next base: position 145,262,775 of record OZ010572.1, read on the forward strand.
TGAATAACATACCAGCTATCATCTTTGAAGCTCTGTATTCTTCAGAATTAATCAATCTATCACAAAATCGAATTTGTGATCCTGCAACCACTGAAAGATTTACAGGAAATTATATTCAAGCATCTTTTATAAATAACACAAAATTAGAGTTGTCTGATTTTCCTTCACATTCTCAGAGTGTTGAAAGAGCAATGCAATTAACATCTGAAGCTTCTCATGCTGTTTACGCATTTGAAGCAAGACATAGATACGTTCTTGTAGAAACCTTATGTCGTCAATTAAAACCTTCCTTTTCCTCTGAAGGCCCTTACACTAAAAATGTTGATATGATTATTTAAATATTTGGTTTGAATTATTTTATTATTTATTATTTATTAATATTGCAAACTTTTTTTTATTTACTGCTAAAATAATAACACTTTTCAATTAAATATTGCTAAAATAATTGGCATTCTTAAACGTATTTTCAATGACGATTTTGATTGCATTTTTTCAAAAGAAATCTAAAGCCAGGAATGTAAAATTTAGCGTAAAATCTATTGAAAATATTTGTATGTGTATTGAACAGCCTCAATTCAACCCGTACATTTTTTTACTTTTTCATTGTGTAAGCAAATGAGAACAAACAAGAGAAACAACATAAAAATTGTTTCTACAATAACACACAATCTTCATTTAAATGTACATAATACAAATCAATCAATTCTGTGATTTTTATAATAAAGAGAATACAAGAAATAGTTAGAAATTGTTTCATGTTGTTGGCGGTGTTGCTGTAGTCTGAAGTTTGTCAACGCTCTCATTTTTAGCATGCTATCGTGAAGACCATATGCGAGAGTTGCGTGGAGCTTGGTGACAGTTGTGTGCATCTTGTTTGGGGCCGGATTTCGTATGTTTTTATAAACTTTTTCATAGCAAAATCGGCTCCAGGATTAAATTATTTATTTATTTCTAATTTGCCCTAAAAAGCCACCTGGTATGTCTTCTACTACGTCCACACGATAGTTGGGCCGTATCTACCTAAATCATGATGCCTAATACAAGAAAATTTCTGATTTGTATTCTATGGTTTTATTGGTGTCTTTTAAGATGTAAGTAGTTTCTTGAGTGTGATTGGTTTATAAATATTGTATTTGATATTTTAATGGACACGACACATTTTATGATGGACTCTCTCGTCGATAGGACAACTTTACTCAGTTTTTATGTTTGTGTCGTATATGACACTTCAGTCCCGCAAGTGACTTGCATAAGAGTCCACCTACTGAGGAACTGAGGGGATTTCGCGACATACTAATGGGAACATTTGCAGACACTTTTAGCCATTGTCTTTCGTCTCTTAGCTGGTAATTAAAAGACAGAATTTTAAAATTCTCATATCACTCTGGCGCAGTTATCAACTGTTATTTATATCCAAGGCAGCTCGCTTGCAGTTTGTTTGAGGCACATTGACATCTGAGTGATTACTATTTAGTTTGTCTTTATAGCTAAGGCATCGCCGTTCAATTTTACCGTGTCCACGCAGAAGCTGGATGAATATGAGGACATTAGGTATTCTGTCATCATTGATACTTGCAAGATTAACAGCCCAGCGAAGTTGTGATTGCATTAGGAATATCTGTCTGTCTGTCTGTCTGTCTATGTCTCTGTCTGTCTGTCTCTCTCTCTCTCTCTCTCTCTATATATATATATATATATATATATATATATATATATATATATATATAACATTTATTAAAATATTATAACATAATCATGTTATAAGATCACTACAAAAATAGCCATTTTTTTCAACACTTCTGAGGTCGGTCTATATTTCTGAGATGAGGTATTATGCACATTATTTACATTATTCGGACTATTGTCCTCATCTTTTTCGCCATATCTATCACAACGTTTCGGCCGTTGTACGCTCCGGCCTTCTTCAGGTGGTTGGAATGTCGAACTGAACCCTTTATTTCGCTCACTGGGGTAGACTGTTCTAATTCCACGTGCCAGAGGACGAGGACAACAACACTCAGAAAACAATCTGCCTGCCTTATGTGAAGTGGTTATCAGAGAAAATACAAAGGATTTGCGGTCCATATAACATCAGGACAACCTTCAAAAGCTTGACGACACTTCGCAGATATCTCTCCCAAGTAAGACCCCCCCATAGAGGAGAACATGACTAAAGACTGTGTGTACGCTATCCCATGTAGCTGCGAAAAGGAATATAGAGAGACAGACCGCCCCCTCAAGGTAAGGCTTCAAGAACACCAGAAATCTGTAACACGAGGGGAAGTAGAAAAATCAGGCATGGCTGACCACATATGGAGAGAGAAGGGAGATCACCGCCCACTGTGGGATTATGTTGAGATCATTGACAAGGAACACCATTGGAAAATTCGTAAACTTAAGGAATCAGCACATATGCTAGGCCACAAAAATCTCTTGAGCCAACAAAGCATAGAAATAAATACAATATGGGAACCAGTAATAAGGAGTGCCAGAGAAAAGCAATGATAACAACATAGTTGCAATATGAGCTCTGGTAAAAACATGAATGATAACAGCAAAATTGCAATATGAGCACTGGTAAAAATGGCTGCTGAAGACATTCGGTTTATAATACCCAGAAATTCATACCCAGATGTCCTCAAGGACACATGTGGATAAAGGCGTTGATTAGCTCCAGTGACAGGACCCAAAGAGTGTGAGTTCAATAGCCAGTTAAGGCAGTGTAGAACTTTCAGAGGGAAATTAACAGGAGATAACTGATAACTGACATCAAACATAGCACGTAGAATAGTTTACCCCAGTGAGCGAAATAAAGGGTTCAGTTCGACATTCCAACCACCTGAAGAAGGCCGAAACGTTGTAATAGATACGGCGAAAAAGATGAGGACAATAGTCCGAATAATGTGAATAATGTTCTTCTGTGGTCTTATCAAGTGCTAGTGTCGATTACGAAAACAAACAGCAAAAAAAATAAACACACACACACACAAATATATATATATATATATATATATAAAATTATAATTAAAAAAATAGCATGAAGAGGGATGGTCTCCGTCCGACAATCTTACCCTAAACACACCCTTTGCTGCTACGTCTGCAATAAATGTAGTGATCCTAATGGATTTCGGGATCCGTGACATATCCTGGCGGTTATATTTGTGAATTATCCTATTCTTAGGCCACTGAACAGGAATCTTCGAGCTCATTTTCCTGTACTTCTGGTATTGTCATTTCTTGCGTTGTTTTTCATCATTTGTTCATGCATTTAGCCCACCACGCCCCGTTTGTCGGGTGTCGAGATCTGGTGGCATATTGTATCTCACGTTACCGCTTTCTGTTTCACTGCTGCTTCATACAACACCCAGTTAACATTACCAAAACGCCTCCAAATCATCTTTTCTCAGACTGACGGCAAGGAAAACGATTAACATTGACAAGTGAAACATTTCTCAAGCAAATGAAAAAAAAACAAAATAATAAACAAGAATAGCCAAGCAACGTACAAAAAATGAGTGTAAATAGAATTTTACTTAATATATATATATATATATATATATATATATATATATATATATATATATATATATATATATATATATATTGTTTGTTTGTTTGTTTGTTTTTGTTTTTACTTCATTCATCATGTAATTGTTATCTGTACGTAAAGAATTCGTCTATCTGCCAGTATTTGTTTTGTTTCTTGTCTAGATCGAGTGGTGGGTAAAAGTTGTCGGCCCGATATTCCAAAATTTGACCAAACGATTTAATATCAATTATTTTTTTTTCTTCTGGGAAATCCTTTCTTGGACAGGTTGAAAACTTTTTAGCAACCCCACCGTATTTTGCTAGCTATCTGATCATGTCTATATCGCTCAAGATTTTTGTTTTTTAGAAAAATGAGTAAAAAGTAAGGACAAAAATGAAAAAAAAAAAAACACTATTTTTACTTTTCGTTTCTTTCGTCACAAGATTTTAAGCTACATAAATTTGGTTTATTTAAAAGAAACGAATGTGAGAACTATTAACAAAATTGGAAAATAAATGTAAAACCCAAAAAGCGTGATGCTTATGGAGAGAAAAAGACACAAAGCGGGAGAGAAGGAGAGAGAGAGAGAGTAGAAGAAGAAGAAGAAGAAGAGATTGAAAGACAACACGAAAGGGAACGGGTCAGAAATTTAAAAAAAAAATTAAGAATCAGGACGAAAAAGATTGAAATAAAAGATAATGTTTTTCTTCTTATTTCCTAAGTTTTTATCTTTTTTTTTCTTTATTCGATTTTTCCTTTCTTTCTCTTTTTACTTTTTCTCATGAGCCTTCTTTATGTATCTTTCTTTTCCTTTTCGCTTTCTTTGTTCTTACTTTTTTCCAATCTTCATTCTTGCTTTATGTTTAGATTTCCTGTCATATTCTCCTCCTCCTTTTTATATCTTCCTCTTCGATTTTAGTTCTGGAAAAATACAGCAAAAAAAAAAAAAAACTTTCGATTTCATTATCTGAAAAAACCGTATCTATATTTTTGTGACAATTAAAACAGTCCTGTTTGCGATTGGAAATTAAGAACCTGAAATATCTCTAAATATAAAAAGATAGCCATAGAAAGATTTTAGCAAACTCGTCTGCACCACTGTTATGCTCTTGTGCCAGACTTAGTTAACAAAAAAAAATTAGGATCGTATGGTATAAAAATTCAAATTCATAACCCACGATCTTAATAAATTTAACTTTGAATTTCAAATACCATGTTCCGTCATCATCATGTTGAGGATCATGGCTTTGCACAGCTTCCTTTAATATGTCAATTGTCATGACTTTTTAAGAAACAACTAGACATGTTTTCCGTTGTCTTTTCCACGGTTTTGGATTCAGAGCTGTCCATTTTATGATTACATACCCTATTATTTTATTCATAGTTTGGAGAAGGAGGATGGACGCTATTAATAGGCACTAAAATTAAATTCGGCGTTCAGTTGCACTTCGATTTTATTTCGTTCATGTTGTGGATTGAAATCTGTGGGTTGAAATCTGGTACCAATAAATAACAAACGCCGTCACACATTTTATAACTTCTGATGGTTCGCACTCTATCTTTTTACAAAAAGAACTGATAGGTAAATCCCCTACGTCGAACTTTTGCATCCAGTCTGTACCCACCAGATTTTCTCTATCTTTTATTACGAATATATTGAGTTTTCTTGTTTTCCCGTGAAATTTTACATTTAGGATTACGTCTCCTTTTAATTTTATACGCTTTCCTGTAACAGACTTAGCAATTTTCTGTGTATGTAACATTGTTAGTCAATTAAGCTTTCTCCATGTTTGTAGGTTAATTATCGTCAGGTCTGAACCTGTGTCAAGTTGTAATTTCATCGTGCATTTAAGATTTCAAGTTCCACATATTTCCTTATGTTAGTATTGTCTTCGTCATGCATTCTAGTACCTCTTATCCTACTAGTAAATATTCTGTTCCTACATTGGGATGCCTTGTGACCCAATTTTCCACACGCAAGACAGTTTTTATATTTAAAACGACAATCCTTATTCCAGTCTAGTCCTCCACATCGATAACATGCAGATGGGGGCATGGGCTTATATTTACTATGATTTTCGTCATTATTTACCCCGTACGTTGCACTTTTTTCATTATTATAGAATTTTCGTTTTCTTTCCGGGGAGGGTGAAAATCTTTTTTCATTATTATAGAATTTTTGTTCTTACGAATATGCGATACTCCTGACTCCTCAATAGCATTCGAGTCTTTCTTTATACTTAGGCATTTTTGGCGGTCTTCCGATAGTTTTTGTAGTTCATTTTGCAGTTTTGAGAGCATTCTTTTGCGCATTTCACTATCTTTTGCTGAGACCAACCCTTGTACAAAAATAAGACACGAAATTGTCCGGGGTTAATTCTGCCAACTTGAAGTCGTCGCAATGTTTATTCACGATTGCGGCGAACGTGGAATAGTCCTCATTTTCATCCTTAACGAGGTTAAGACATTTCCACCTTTTGTGAAAGAGTTACGTTTTCGGGCGGAAAAGCTCCGTCAGGCATGTAACTGCTTCATCAAACGTTAAATTATTTGTCTTCTTTGTCAAAATGTAATCCACGAATTTTGTGTATTCATCCGTTCCTAATTTTCTGAGTAATAGTCGTAGCTTTTTTGCTTCTGTCCAGTTTTTGACAATCGATGTTGAAGATGTCTTCATGACGTCTGAAAAACTCCCCGAAATTTTTATCCTCTTCTAGGGAATATTTGAATGTTTCTATCGTGTTCCATACTGCGTCTTGAGAAAACGTCGCCTCTTTTTCAATATTTTGTTGTGTATTACTCGCTACTTTTACAATTAGTTCCTGGAGTTCTAATTGTCATTCTTCATTTTGCATTTGTCTTTCATGATTTTCCTTCTGCGTTTGTAGCAATATTTTTTCCATTCTTTCTTGGAATTGTAATTGCTATTCATTTTGGTGTTTAACAAGTTCTACTAAAATACTTTTAAAATCCTCCATGGTAGAAGTCTTACGAAAAAACTTGATTTTCCGTATTTTAATCTTCGTAACACTTTGTTACCCAGTTGTTGTGGATACTGGCAAAACGGCAATTTTCTCTTTTGAGTCTCTGAGAAATGCAAATTCTTGTCACCCAAGCTGTTGTGGTGAGAAGAGAGAATTTTTTTTCTTTCCGTGTAGGTCCCAATTTCTCGACATTAAGTCGTTGTGGTCGGCAAGGGTGAACTTTTCTTTGTACTCTTCCTGAGTGAGTTCGAATTTCCTCGTCGCCAAAGTTGTTGTGGGCGACGAGAGAGAATTTTTTTTTCTTCCGTGTGAGTTCGAAGACCTCGTCGCCAAAGTTGACGAGGGAGAATTTTGTCTTTTTTTCTTCCCGTGTGAATTTGATATCCTCGTCGCCAAGTTGTTGTGGATTCCGGGTTGAAATCCGGTACCAATAAATAATAAACGCCAAAAATGAATATAGGAAAATAATGTATTAACGTAATAATACAAACTGGTAATGCAGGTTAGTAGTTCCAGGAATACGGGTTAGTAGTAAAATATCTATACAGTCTTTGGTATTGAAGTATCGCTGTATGACTTCTTACTGAGTCTACGTGCTTGCTCACCGTGACTCCGCTGTTACCTCACCCTCACTCTTCCGGTTACCTATGACCTTTTACTCTGTCACTCTGGACTCGACTCGACTCGACTCTTCGGTCTTGCTCTGGCAGTAGTATAAGTATACACTGGGTGAGTCCATTTGTATAAAAAGGGGTGGACCCCTCAACAGTTCACTTCGTATTATGCTGTTAGAAATAGTATAATTCTATCTTACTCCAGAATTTAACAGTAGGCTTAATTGGGTTCTTTCTCTTTGAGGTGTCAAATACTCTAGGAGAAGGGAAACTCATAATTTAAATGCAACCTGAAGAGGGATGGGCTCCGTCAGGTTATCTTACACAAGACAGCCCACGGCTGTAGTACACATGGTTCCCTTATGACCGTAGTGGTTTACTGAACTTGTGACATGACTGGAGAAAATAAGAGATGGAATTATTCTTTCTAAATGACATTAGTGCAATGTCAATTCAAAAGACGTAGACAGAATTTGAACTCGAGTCGCCAGTTCCAAATCCTGTGGCGATCCCATATATTCGTTAAGGCAATACAACAATTTTAATGTTTTCCTTCTTTTTTTTTTCTTCTATATGCCGTATCCCTTTGTAACATTGGCGACCAAGGCTCTCCACAATTTCTTGTTCTTTGTAGATCTTAATATTTTTTTTTATTTTTGTTACATCTAAAATTTGTTCATTTACTCAAGCTTGTTTGGTAGGTTATGGGTTGTTTCCCTCAGAAGTTTTGCCTTCAATCATTCCTACGAGAATCAAATTTTCCAAGCCCGCTTACCACATAAGGTGCTCACGAAATTTCAACTGTCTCTTCTTGATATTAAGTATAAGTGTTCTTTTCGTTGACATTGTCTCTAGAACTTTAGATGTCGTTGCTTACATGTTCGTTCCATGGTAGTCACTTATGTTGAACCACATTTCTGTTGCTTCAGGTTTCTGTTTCATCTCTCAGGAAATTGTCCAGCATTCACTAACATATAGGATGACTGATATTACGTAACAGTTCAATACTCATTTCTTTTTTTTCTAACGAAGTCTTCCTGTTTCTTAATACTGTACTTAGCTTTAGGTAGCATATTTCGCTATCCGAATCTTCCTTTGGATATCAGTGTCGCACTTTCTATCTAATATCAAATTCTCTATTGTAACCTTTATATTACGAAAGATAATTGGATATTACGTGACCCATGAAGGAGTGATTAAAATTAAGAAAGAGAGATAGAGAAAGAACGAGAGAATTAGCAGAAATAAAGGAAAGAGGGAAAGAAAGAAGGTAAGAAGATGAGTGAGAGGTGTAGAGAGACGATTCAACAGAGGAGAGCAAAAAGAAATCTGTATAAAATAAAAGGGAGCAAAACTTCTGGATAGAAGGGAAAACCGAGAATAGATGTTCATCGTTGTTTTTCTTGTCTACCCGCCATCACGAGATCCACCCTTTTGCAACACCCCGCACGGAATAAATAAAATAAATAAAATATGCCTCCCTTGTAAAAACCTGTTTAGCCTTCAAAGTGACACTTTCTTTTATAATTGACTGACTGGCGTTATTTCCGCCCGGGTAGCTTGTTGGGTGGTTTCAAATTCAATTAAAATTCCACCCCGTGTAGATTTTGTATTTAATCTTTCTTAAAGAAGTTTTTTTTTTTTTTTTTTTTTTTTCTTATGTAGCATTGGGTCACGGCGACCGGCACAGTCCTGCAATAATTCATAACTGTTCATATTAAAGCGATAACATTAATCTCTAAAGAAATAAAATCAAAGAAAATCGCCGTTGAATTTGTAAGGAAAATTACCCAAATAGGCTAAAGGTCAACTTGATGTGTTGCATGATAGCCAAAATGTTTTAAGATGGTTTACCGCTCCTCACTGCTGTCGAGAATTTAATAAGATTAATAAGAAATGGATTGTTCTGTGGGTGGGGATGGTAAACGATTACATTCCAAAGAGCAAAGAATGTCATCAGCATAAATATCCAAGAGTTGGGCTTTGCACCGAAAAAAAGTTATAAACTTGTTCCAGAATTGATTCTTCCCCCATTCTCTCTCTTTTCTCCTACTCGTCTTCCTCCAACACACATGTAGCGATTTCCCAAGCGTAGCTTAGATGTGGCACAAGGCCGAAAGTAGAGGGCACCCCATGATGATCGAACTCACTACTCAGTGATAATTTTTCTAGCGAAACAAGCCATTACACCCTCTCAAGGTGCCCCCCCCCCCACAACACACGTGTATATGGATAGATATAGTAAAGCTAACGTTATGGAGCACCCAGTGAGGATCTGTATCACTAAACAGTAGTTATAATCTATTCGAATATCTTTCTCACCGGTTCTTAAAATGGTGCTTATTGTAGCGTAATAGTTAAAGAGATCGTCTAGCAAATATAGAGTTCGATTCTTTTCATTTTCCATTCTCTGTTAAAACACGCCCAGATTGCACTTGTTTGATTTTGACTTTGTCACAAATAACTTATTTTTATCGAACAAGAAAAAATAACCCAGCAGACCGATTCCCAGACACACATCCACAATCTATCACCACAGGCCGGTTTTAAATTCAGAGATTTCCCTTCGCCTAGACCGGTTGCCTCCCAAGGTTATAGAACACAGTCTACGCTGCTATTTACTGGGGGAGAAGAAGAGGATTCATACCTTTCCCCAGGTTATTAGCACGTAAGTAAATGTAATGGATCCGACTGGAATTCGAACTCGGCTCTACGATTCCTCAATCCGAAACGCTATCCATCTTGCCTCTATGGAAAATGTTCTAACAAGCTACATTGCGTTGTTTCACCGATTCCGACCCTCACAGCTAATATCCATGTCATGTACACAAAAGACTACCATCCTCATTCCTTTCCTATTCCAATGATAATAACGAAGTTCTATAGAGACAGTTTTTTTCTTCCAAAGAACCGATGCTTTGTGCAACAAAGTCCCCAGTGGATGATCCTCGATTTACATTGTACTAGATTATATGTCTCTCTTACTATCTACCATAAATTTTATGCTGTTCTATTTTTCGTATTATCCGTAAAACTATTGAAACTTCAAGAAATATTATTTGCAATTAAAAAATTTAATTAGAAAACGTGCCGAAAATTTGCAAACACAAATACGTTGAACAACCAGTTTGAAAAAAAAAGAACATTGTAACGGAAATTTAATGTCTGTCTATATTTCTGAGATGAGGTATTATGTACACTATTTACATTATTCGGACTATTGTCCTCATCTTTGTCGCCATATTTATTACAACGTTTCGGCCGGAGCGTACAACGGCTGAAACGTTGTAATAAATATGAAGATGGGGACAGTAGTCCGAATAATGTAAATACTGGAAATTTAATGTTATATTTACATTTAATACTTTGAATCTAGTTTTAGAAGTTATTCATTCATTGATTTTGCGAGCTGCATGTATTCATATCAAATAATATCGACTTTCCCCCTCAGAATGTTCCATGAGTTTTCAATCTTGTTAAAGTCGAGCAAACAAATCTTCACATTTCCTTGTATTTTATTCAGATATTCTTTTGTATCTTTTATGTTTATCTCCCCCTTGAAGCCGGATTCCATGCGTGTCTTCAAGCGACGTCATGATGTCATCTTAACTGTGATACTCCACTTCATCCCACCCCAAACATCACACCAGTAAAATATCAACCCCTGATTGTTTTCTTCTTTTTTTAAAAAAATCATTTCACCCCAAGCAAGGCGGGAATGCCACTAGTACACAGGGGGATGGTTACAGAGAGTGGAGTCGAGAGAAAAGACTGGGTATAGATTCGTGGAAAGGATAAAACTGAACGAACTTTACTAAATTTAAGTTGTGTAGTGCAAACGTTTCAAATATTAGGTTGTTCGAAAAATAATATCTGACTTTAGAGTCAACTATTATTTCTGAATTAATTAATTTAAAACGAGTTTAAATCCGTCGAAATAGAAAAACCTAAACATTTCTGCCATTAAGTTATTTATGCTTTTACGATAAAACTCTAAAAGTTGGGGCGCTAAAGATTCTTTAAATGCAGTTTTTGCTT
>OZ010572.1:145283939-145396439 GCA_963932145.1 Acanthosepion lycidas
ATTAGACATGTTGCATTTCCCACAGAACCTATCAACTAAATGTGATGGTCAAGGATTTTATTTATTTATTTATATATCAATTGGAAAATAAACACTAATTTGAATCATACTCACGAAAATTAATATATAAAAAAACTGAACTTTTTAAAATGACTGTTTTTATTTTTTTTAACCTTCATTCACATACATTTGAGGGGAAAGGTCATTTAAAATATAACCTTCGACCTGTATGCAAAATCAAAACATTTATTTTGGTTGCCCACTTCGATTTTTCTAATTTACATCTAAGAAGAAAAAAGACATAATAATCAGTATATTAAAAAAATAATCAAAATATTAGAAAAATATAAATATACCGAAAAAAAATAATATTCTTTTTTATAATATTGTCATAAACATATACGATTTGCGCTATTCTGTTTATATATTCATATATTATATCTTCATCTTTGATATTGTTATCATAACGCTTCGGCTATTGTGATCACCGGCCTTGCTCAGGTGTATATTGATCTGGGTAAACTACAAAGAATTCTGAATGGAAACCTTTATTTAATCTACGGGGTGTAGTTTTTTATTTTATTTTATTTTTTTCATTGCCCATGTCTAGGGATATCCCCTAGCTCTTATTTTTAATACTGCTCGGTAATTACTTATCTATTTCTACTGCTCATCTCAGGGATTGAACTCAGGGATTGATTAAAGTAGATTTAATAAATAGTTCAGTTAAGAATTCCCCTTAGGTTACTCAGATCAATATAAACCTGAGGAAGACCGGAAAGCGCAACTACTGAAACGTTGTGATAACAATAATAGAGATGAGGACAATAGTCTGAACATCGTGTAAATAATGATAAGTTCTCAGCCCAGAAATTCAGACAAAAAATAAGAATATATAAAAAAATAAAATATATTTTCCTTTTTCTTGATGTATTATGTCCTCTCAGAACATAGTGATCATGGCTTTCCACAATTTCTTGTTCTTTGTACACTTTGGCGTCAAAGTCTGATGACATCTCAAGCTAATTTTGTCTTTTTGTCTTTTCTCTTAAAACTTATTCTGTTATCCATTTACTCAAGCTCACTATGTTTTTTTTTATGTTTTATTTTCCTCTGTCTCTCTTGCCTTCAATCTCTCCTATGCGTATCATATTTTCTCAGCCCTCTTTTCGCATTATGGGACCTAGATATTTCAACAACCTCTTCCTGTTTCCTTTTTGTTTCCATTTTCTCTAAAACTTCGTCGTTGCTCACATATTCGATCAATGGTATCGTCAGAATCCTTCTGTAGAACAACATTTCTAATTCAGCTTAAATCAGGTGCAGGGTATCAGGGTCGGTCTCTATAAACTAATGGTATGAAACATTATTATTATTACTCTGAATGATAATGAAAATACTTCAGATAAAATTTATCAATAAAAAGCGTAGAATTTTACAAAATCTTTATTTTGTCTAAATTTCGTTATTAAATTTTAAAACTTAAAACTGTGTCTTTATCATGACTTCATATTTCCCTAAAGGATGTCAAAGTTTGATTTATTCACTTAAGATATGATTTATTTTAATGAGTGTCACAAAATATATTTTGATATTTTATATTAAAACTTATATTGAACGGTATTCAATTAAGTAAAATAAACTTAACCTGTCTATCAAAATAAGATGTAAGCTCAGTGAAATACAAATTGTTGAAATCAATAAGTGTCAAAACCCTTGAAAAAATACATATTCATTTAGTAAGGAAAAAGAAATTCTGAAAATTTTCGACTCATTAAGAATTCTGGACACGAGCTGCTTACAGCAAAAACCAGTTTTTCCCTGTTTAATATAAGTTTCTCTCTAATCATATATATTTCCTTGCTGAAAGTTTCTGAGAATATTTTTCTGTTTCTACAATTGAAGACATTTTTTATGATGTTTTTACTTTTGGTGATAGGCGATTTGACAAAATTTGTGCTTGACGGACGAAATATCTGAGGTGTTCTTTGTAGGAAGCAATTAGAGCAGTTCATGCGTCATACAACGTATTTATTTGTTATACTCGAAACTTAATACAAAAATGTTAATACACCCCAATATACATATATATATATATATATATATATATATATATATATGTGTGTGTGTGTGTGCGTGCGCGCGTGTGCATGAAGACATTTTAGATTGGATGTTTAATCTGTCTATGTATCAATATATTATACATCTATAGATAGATAGAGAGCTATGAATATTAATAATTTATTTTCATATATATGATGTTCACACACACATATATGTATGTATATATATATATATATATATATATATATTCATACATGTTTCATCGAATGTGGCGCTCAAGGAATATTTTGTAAGATTTGTATTCGTTTTTTCACACTCTCTTAAACTTCATTTGTAAGAGCAGTAGCAATATTGGATAAAATATTCATGAAAGAAGAATTCCCACCAACACACATATATATATATATATATATATATATATGATCGACTCTCCCGTCGAGATTCGACGTATGAGGGTCAAGCAGATCAGTTTCCAGGAAACCGACAGCCCGACACCGGCACATGAGATTTGATTATAGTGGTGAAGGCCTCGTGCAGGACCATCCACACTTTTTGGAGGGACGAATACAGAGACCTGGTGCACCGAATGCCACAAGGTTCCAAAACGACCATCCGCAGGTTTTGAATTCAGAGTTGTCCTTCTCCTAGACCAGTTCCCATCCAAGGCTATAGAACCCAATCTGTACCTGCTATTTTACCCATAGCTGGAGGGAAAAGAAGAAGATTCATACCTTTCCCAAGGGTATTAGCACGTAAGTGAATGTAATGGATTCGAATGGAATTCGAACTCGGCTCTCCGATTCCTCAATCCAAGCCGATATCCATTACTCCACATATATATATGTTGTTCTTTTTGAAGCATCTGTTCATGTCAGACAAATCTATCCCTAAGACAGCTTAGTCTATGTTCAATTGCCTTATCGTCTGTAATAAATTTAACATTGATCGAAATAATGAGATATTTGAACTATTTCGTATTTATTAATTCAACATTCTGAATTTTTATGACACCAATACATTCATTTTTATTTCAGATCATGTTTTCTGTATATATTGTCCTTTTGACACAAAAGGGTATTAATAACACTCATATATAATAGCAAATCAAATAATTAATTCAATGTGCCTCCCATTATTTTCATTTACAGAAATATCTGGGAAGGGTTTTAACAGAGGACATAAAATGCAAAACTGAAATCCGAAGGCACAGTGGGAAAGCGAAAGATGTCTTCCAAAATCTAAGCATAGTCTTAAGGAAGAGGAAAATCTCGTTAGCATGAAAGAAAAGAGTGAATATTGGACAATTTCATCAGAGATGAAGGTGAGACTTGAAGCAACAGAAATGCAGAAGGATGCTGAGAATACCATGGACTGAACATCTGAGTAATGGCAAATTTCTAAACAATGAAAACAAAAAAGACACTTATACTTAACATCAGAAAGAAACAATTGAAATTTCTATGGAACATAATGAGGAAAGATGGCTTAGAAAATTTAACACTGACAAGACATATTAAAGGAAATGGGGACAGCGGAAAGCAGCGCATAACCTGCCTTACGAGTTTGCATAAATGGTTGACAGAACAGGGATTAGAAGATATAGCGAAAAAATGACCAAGATGTCCACATGGCTAAAAATTGTGGAGAGCCGTGATCGCCCACAACCTAAAGGTACAAGGCAAAAAGAAGAAGGAGAAGAAGATTCGATGATCTGAAACACCAATTCTTTGATGTCTTAGCACCCGTCTTTTGATGACAGCATTGATGCGCAGAGAAATCTTTTATTGTGGGTTAGAGTGCGTCCTGGAGGCGAGCCAGAAACCCCAAAAATTAGCTTTGAATAATTTCAACAACATTTCTACCATTGTGGCTGTGAGTAATGTCTTCATCCGCTCATCGTATCCTTCTAGGTAGTCAACATTGATCCATGACAAAATCGGGTTTCACAGGAACTTGTAAGTAACAGCATTCATTTTTTTTCTCTAGCTTATCGAAGAATACTACATATGACCGTGGCCTGGGATGTATTATTGTCATCAGCCTTTGATTCCAAAGGGTATTGCTCGTTTTACCACTTTAAAACGAAATCCAAGATAATGATTATCTCAACAGACAATATTTTCACAATGAAACCTTGATTCTTGAGGTATCTGGGCACTTTCATTTATATGCCGCTAGCCTTCGATGAAAGTTTCTCCCGGTGTATGATTTAAGGCTTAGATTGTCGTACATGTCCGTTCTAACGATCTTGAGGTACACTCTTAGATATGTAACTATCTTACGCATGACTACAGTTGGGTCTGGATGGCGTTAATGAAGTCCGGAGTCCTCTTGAACACCCCTCCATCCACGGATTGCTGCCATTAAACATGCAGATGGTATTCTTGAAATTGTAAACAGTGAGTAAGACGCATATTTGGCCTTTGTCTCTCTGTGAAGCTATTTCATATTATATTATGGAAAAATAGTCTTATATTAATTTGCTGCAACATATAAGAAAAAATAATAAAAATCATATATATATATATATATATATATATATATATATATATATATATATATATATATATATATACCTATAAAATATTCTGGTTATCAGGATCAAGTGAGAACAAGTCTCTTCATAAATCCCTCTATCCCCAGTACTTTCATTTTCGGGTCTCGATTTAGGACCCCTTCGCAACCAGCAACTATAGATTCGATGTGTTATAGACAAGCGTATGGTTGCAAGAAAGAAATACAACAGCAGAAATAGATTTACGTGATTTATTTCAATAGGAACGCGTGGTTTTGGGACAGCTACCTTGTGGTATAGTTCATAACCCGGCTTCCGATCTGGGTTGATCTCTCAGAGTAGTTCTCACTGGTTGGCGTGGCTCTCCTCCTGCTGACTGCTGCTGACTAACCGTGACAGGTCTCTTCCCTGGCCTCCTGTTGACTGTTAGTATTTCCCCGTATGACCGTTTTTATGGCATTTTTTATGGCTTAACAGGCTCTAAAAACGACGTGAGTATAATTAGAAGGGAAGCATTTTTATTGGTCGAAAAATAAAAACATTTTAAAATATTATTTTATTTTTCGACCGGAACTCGTGCGTCGGGCCTATGCGCAAACGACGATAGTGGTCATTTTGTG
Organism: Acanthosepion lycidas; assembly: GCA_963932145.1. Lineage (NCBI taxonomy): Eukaryota > Metazoa > Mollusca > Cephalopoda > Sepiida > Sepiidae > Acanthosepion > Acanthosepion lycidas. The sequence continues at coordinate 145,289,139 of OZ010572.1, forward strand.
ACGGGGTCTTGTCCCGTTCACATCCGGTTCTCTCTTTGAAGCCGAGGTGTGTCTTATTTTATTTTATAACAGATGACTATGAATAGATTACAGCGAGTTCAACAAACCAAAACAACTGAAGGTTCGTGAGTTGCGTGCCATCAAGAATAGTATTAAATTTAACCAATTACAGAGGACTTTTCAGGCCATATGAAATGGGTATAAGTGTATATTCTAAGGCCAAAGGTTACTACTATGATTCTATCACTAAAATGAAATTATTTTATTTATTTTTCGTGTTTGTTTATCGGCATATCAAACATTATCAGTTTGTTTTAATACCGAAATCTAAATATTTTATACGCAAATTTTATTTTTACCTTCGAGATATAATGGTTTTAGTAATATAAGTCTTATTAATTAACACAAGAAGGGGTGGATACATACCCTTCCCATGGGTATTTGCCCGTAAGTGAATATAACGAACCCAACGGGAATTGGATCTCGGCTCTCCGATTAACAATTCTGAGTCATTATCCATACCCCAACACACATAACCACACCCAAGCTTACAGCGCCTGGTATTCCCAAGCGGTCACCCATCTAGGTACTGACCAGGATCGACATTGCTTAACTTCGGTAATCATACAAGAACCGATGTTTCAACGTGAGTGGACGTAAGTAATTATTTGAATAACAAATTCTTTAAAAAAAATCAGCAATTTTGATCAAAAAATTAACTCGTTAAAAAAAAGTTGCTTCAGAGCCCCACCCGCCGGGATTAAGGATTCTGAAGTTTAAGCTTCATTAAGCTAATAGTATATCCACCACTGTCCGATTACTTTTAGCAAAATCTGTATAGTTTGCCGTTTCAGTAGCCTCTCAAAATGTCAATTTTTCCAACCATTTTGCAAATGTCTTTGACACTGTTTCAAGTTATTCAGTACTTAGTGATACTACTATAATTTTCTTATTCTTCAAATTTATTCACGGAGTTGACATTTATCCAGGTTTTCGCTATGCGTTAAATTGATATGGTCACATCCACTGTAGAACACAGCTTCTTTTTTTTTCTATAACGAACAGTATAGGTGATTGGTCTGTAAATGATAGTCACCCTGAAAATATCTACGACAGTTTCGAAATCCTTTGATATTATTTGCGTTTTTGAATAACAGAAGGTAAGTAAATCCGGAATAGTTTTAAAATCGTGGAAAAAAGTACAAAAATGAAATAATAAAAATGAATGAAAATAAATAAAAAACATGACAAAAAAGAAACTATATGAAGAGAAAGGAATAATCATCAGTCAGAGGAAAAAAGAAAGAAAAACTGTTTTTCTTGTGCAATCAACCGTGAATGGAAATGGTTTGGAAATAAAAGAAGAAAAAGTCTTGAATGAGCCGCTATAATGAGAAAATAAAGACAAGCGTATCAGCATGACAATCACTGTTTGCTGCGACCCCCAGGCAAGAACACATTTCCACACGCCCTTTCCTTTGCAGGTCGCGAAATCTGACAACCAAACAAATAGCGGATTTAAAAAAACACGAAGAGATTTACGTTTTCCAATAGCGACAATAGTTTCCAAAAAGCACAGTTAAACACGAGAGACTTAAAATTTAATTTGTTTTCCATTATTTCAAGTAAAATCAAATGAAAGAAAGCAGGAGAGGAAAATTGGTTACGGACAGAAGTACCAGCTGCAAGGCTAGAAAATTAGAGAAGATATAAAACAAGAACAAGGATGAAAAAGATACTAATGTAAGTTAGAAATGTTGGAAAATTAAGTAAGAAAAAAAATCAGTAAAAATAAGCAGAATAAATCGACTGTGTTCATTAAATGAGATTCTGACCTCGTTTTAAAAGTGTTATTAAATTCAATCGTCGCTGAACAACATGGACAGCATCCCACTCTAAAGGGGTTAATGTTACTAGCAAAAATAAAAAAACAAAAAAAAACTATTCTTTCCCTAAGCGTAAAAATGACAGTCTTGAATGAAATTTGAACTCGGTTCCCAACCTGTATTTAAATGCGGATAAAAATGGCTAAAGTAATCCATTTTCACCAATCCTTATATACAAATATCGTCACGTTGATACGTACACAAATTCAAAATTATTTTTAAATAACGTGTGCCGCTGAACTATAGTAGGCTTTTCTACAGATAATAATTAGTAAATATAGTTTTTACTTAACAACAACAATAATTGGTACAAATTAATACAGAATTTTAAAAGTTTTAAAACGAGAAATTATTCTAATTAAAATTAAAAAAGATGAAAACAAAAAATTGTAACAATTCATTATTCATCGATTTTTTTCTTAACACAATTTTGTCCATAATATATTTTATTCATAAAAACAATTAAAAGCTTTTCTAATTAAATGTCTTATTTTTATTGCACTTTTTTACTTTATGAACTAGAGCAGATTTTCCGTAACAGGTGTCTTGTTTTACAAAAAGAATATGATGATTTAAATTCTTCGAGAACAAGTGCTTATAATATATAAACATTAAACGCTACAAAAATGAATTTCTCGAGATATCATGAAATAAAATGTGTTGTTAACAGATATAAGCAGCATACATTTCTGCCAAGATTTTATAAAAAATAAACGTTTCTAAAATAAGTTAATTTATTTGTGGATGCGTCCCGAAAGTTTCAGTAAAATCAGACAATTATTTGATTTTTTGCAAGGATTTCCAAATTAATGTTTTTCACTGCAAAAAAGGTTTTAAAAGTCCATATACTAATTTATAGTCACCTGCTGATGCAAGTGAGATATAGCTTAATAGTAAACATAATCTTTGGTCTTTGCCCTCAATGATAACATAAAGGAAATTTTTTTACGTTTTTGTTTCGTTTATATGACATGTGAGAGGTCAGTATATATTTTGGTAATTACAAAACTTTCTTATCTCTTAGTCTTTCTTGGTGATTGTTATTATTAGGTTGGTGCAAAAATAATGACGTAATAATGTCGTTTTTTGACCTATTTTTAACGTCAAAAAACGACATTGTTACGTCATTATTTTTGCACCAACCTAATAAATAATACTTTCTTTCAACTGGGCTAAATTTAAAATCCAGTGGACGGTTATACAGCCAAGAAAAAGAATCACATATCCTTAGTTTGCAGCACCTGGTCTTTTTATGTGCCGTCCACCCAGGACGTAGACGACCATAGCTCTCCACAACTTCCTGTCCTTTGTAGTTCTTAATAAACTTTGTCTTTCTGTTATTTCTCCTAAGACCTGTTCCGGCACCCATTTACTCAAGCTCGCTATGTTATGCGTTGTTTGCCTCTGGTTCACTTCCCCTATATCTGTTCTGTAAGTATCAGGTTTTCCAAGCCCTCCACCTCTTTATATGTTCCAGAAATCTTTCTGCGTCTGCTATCAATACCTGCTCTCTGCATACCTTATGTTGCTAAGATTGTGGCCACAAATAATGAATCCTGGTGGTACTTCCAGTCCTCTCAGTATTACCCCGCTATTTAGGTTGAATATTGCCTCTCTCTTGCTTTATTACTTTGATGCCATTTCTGACCTTAGGTCTATGGTCGGGTGTCCGGATGTAAATGAGCATACACCAGAAACCAAAAGAAATAATAATAATAATAATACATTATTTACATTATTCGGACTATTGTCCTCATCTTTGTCGCCATATTTATTACAACGTTTAGGCCATTGTACGCTCCGGCCTTCTTCAGGTGATTGGAATGTCGAACTGAACCCTTTATTTCGCTCAATGGTGTAGACTGTTCTAGTTCCACGTACCATGTTTAATAGTTGTCAGTTTTCTGTTATCTCCTGTTAATTCCCCTCCCCAAGTTCTCTACTGCCTTATCCGGGTATTGAACTCACACTCTTTGGGTCCTGTCACTATGAGCTCTGGTAAAAACATGGATTGATAATAGCAAAATTTGCAATATAAGCACTGGTAAAAATGGTCGGTGAGACATTAGGTTTATAATACCCAGAAATTCATACACAGATGTCATCAAGGGCATTAGTTAGATCCAATGACAGGATCCAAAGAGTGTGAGTTCAATACTCGGTTAAGGGAGTGGGAAATTAACAGGAGATAACGGATAACTGACATCCATTAATCATAATAATAACTAGCAGAACTAGTCTACACCAGTCTACCCCAGTGAGCGAAATAAAGGGTTCAGTTCATTCCAAGACCGGAGCGTACAACGGCCGAAACGTTGTAATAAATATGGCGATCAAAACGGAATAGGCAATTATTATTATTATTATTGTTATTAGGTATTTTCAGGAGACTCTAAACACTTCTTTCTTTCTTACTTTTTCTCACTAAAACCAAGTAGCGTCTCGTATATGTCTATTCCGTCTTTCCACGGGATCGAAACTGATTAGTACATTATCTATAAGGAAGTGACAAGGCGTAACGGTCGTACTAGCTAAGGAAGGGAGAAGCAGAATTATAAGACAATTTTTATTATCAAGTTCAGCGTGGATGCTGACCCACTTGTTTGAATATTTATTAAGTTACAATTGAATCAGAAATTGCTTTTTTCCTACAGTATAAGATATTTTAAAGTTATTTTCCTAACTTATAACATGTTACGATGCACTGTTATTAGTTATGTTGGCGCAAAAACAAACAAACTACAAGCAGAAAACTGACCAGGACAAGACAGATATGCGGATAGCGTGTCGGTCATCGGCGTACAAAGCAGAGTTCGAATTCCCTCCTAGTCTCTTGTGTTGACTTTTTTGGGAAAGGCCCCATCTCATCTTTCTATTCACCTCCCCAGCTAAATGATTAAATAGCAGAGTAGCTTGGGCTATTGTAACTTTGGTGCCAGTCAGTTTAAGAGTAGGACAACCATAAATTGAAAATTGTGCAGAAAACGAGAAGAGAACCTCCCCCCATTACACGCACTCCCATTATTCGCCCTACCCCTACGAACCATATCAGTTCACAGATAATAAAAACGGTATCTGTGGAGAGCCATAATCGCCTAGGTTCTGGCGGGAAACGAAATTTAAAAAAAATAATACAAACAATCTGAAAAATAAGCAACGTCCATTAAAGTAATCGAGAAGAGGAAATGTTTACGTTGGCAAAACCAAAAATTGTTTTAGTAGGAGGATCTTCCACTGGGAAACTTGTCTCTCTTTTAAAAAATGGCAAACGATTTTCATTACACCTGGCTATAATGGTGCAAAAAAAAAAAGAAAGCCTAACCAGCAATGTCGAATATACTCATTTGCTGTTCTCTGTTATTTAGACAAGGCTAACAGCCATGAAATTGGATTTTTGCAAAGATTTTACTTGCAGATGATTAATTGTTTTTTTTTTTTTTTCTTTTTTAACGAGGAATTTGATTCTAGCGAAATTAATTTTGGTTTGCTTTTAACTTATTCGGATTTTTCTATTTTTTCCCCAAGGTTTGACTTTACTTATGTTTAATTGATTCTAGTCTTTCTTTGGTGATACATGACCACATAGAAAAGCTTTCGAGAACGGAGGAACAAGATTCGACAATTTGTTTAGGCAAGAACTAGCAGGCAGCTACAAACCCACACTTGAACTTCTTTCATTATTTCAAGAATCGATGTACTGTTTTTCTTAAAATATTTTAGCCAATATCTTTCTTGGCATTTCTAAAAACAAACAATAACAATAATCTTTCTTCAGTTATTCCAGCTTTCTTGTTGCTTATAAAGTGTGTTCCAATAACTTGGACCGATTTTAAATGTAAATTAATCTTAAGCATCTAAGGATTTTTTTTCTTTTTCTTTCAGATTTGACGGGCATTTGGGCGATATTATTTTTCACAGATAATTGCCATGACTTAAATAACATGATCCAATAAAGAAACAAATAAATTCTCACCAATAACACATATTTATTTACTGCTGACTTTGATCCCTATTAATGAAACACCTTTATATATAATACCTCTTAATGAAACACCTTTTATTTTATTAAGTCCGTTGAAAATTGATCATTAACTAACAAAGATGAGCGGGGTGCACACTAGTGTGAAACTTCAGGAATATGTTTTCGATTTTCATTCAGCTTTTGATTATAGGACAGCTGTATTGCTTTAATCAATGTTATATGAAATATTAATGGAAACAAATCAGCCGGAATATTGCGATAAATACAACAAAAATAAGGATACTAGCATGTATAAATCATAGAATAATGAATATTTTTTGAATGACAACACTTTGCCAGCAACTCTAACTTGCTGTTTAAAATCTGATCAGCTAAATAAACGTATTTTATTTATTACTAGCTTAAAAGCCGCAATTAAAGCTAGCTCCTGTGGAGGTCTAACTGGGGCTCCGGCCAAAACCTAAAGGAACCTCTGGTCCAGCTTAGAAAACAGCAATGATAATTATGGAGAAATAACTTAGAATTCCTCAATTCTCTCTATGGAACTTCAAAACCTCACTTTGACTCTTATAAGTCCAATTCCGTCCAAAATACTGATTTGGGCCGAAATTGCAATTCAGACCGAAAATTGAGTTATTCAAATCAAAAACTCCGTCGAACTTTAATGGAGAAACTCTGCGGAACTTCAAAATCTCACGTCACGAAACGTTTCATTTTGGTAGAAATAAAATTGATCTCTTCAATTCACAAGCAAACTAAATTTTAAACTATTATTTATTAATTCACATTTTTTTTATTTTAAACTCAATATAAATTTAAAAATTACTAATTTTTTACAGTTATTTTAAGATTTGAATTTTAAACTGTTCCATCCTCATCTGGGCACAAATCCCAATGGTGGATGTTCAAGCAACAGGTGTAGGGCAGATTTTCAATCATGGAATCATTCTGATTATAAAAAAAGGTATAATATGTCTATGAGGACCGAGGTATTGTAGTTTCAGGCATACGGACGGATAGACAAAATGTTGCTGTATATTTTTTTAGATTAGAAGAAGATTGAACTAATAAATATCTCTACTCTAGGTTTGAGGTGATAGCGAAATGTAATTCTAGAAAATACTTGCGGACACATCAAACGACATATTGAAATATCCAACTTAAACCTAACTGACCACGCTTCTCTAGTATTTATACTACAAGTCACCCGGATCGGCTATTTAGCAGCTTCTTCTCTACACATAACTTTTTTATATTCTAACGCTCACAGCCTGAAGAGTTTGAGACGAAAATGTGCTTGCGGATAAATCGTCCAATCTCTTTTCCGCCAATAATTTTGGGAAAAGCCTTTCATTTGCAGACGAAAATTTTTAATTGATTTTAACTAAGAAACTTAGGTACCTTGAAGTATCCGAGCGATGGCTAACTCCTCTACCAGAGGCATCATTTGACAACTGAACACGTTTCAACCTCAAAAGTGCATTAGAAGAATCATAATCGACGTTTAAACATGTCTGTAGCTGATTTTTGAATGTTACGTTTTGGACGTGTTTATTCGCCCGTGTCAGAAAAGGGCACCTTTATTACAAACGTATATACACGTCTACACCTGGAAAGCGATATTAGATTGCCCAGTTCCTCAATCAGAACTTCCGTTATTTTCTCACTGGACTTAAATCTTTCTTGTGAGGCCATCCTGAGAGAATTAGAAGTCCTACAAGAATTCATTACTGGAGACCGCAGTCTTAACAGCATAAGATATGATACAATGTACCTAATACAGAAAGGAAACTATAGAACACCGAGAGAAGATAGGAAAAGAAATGGAGAAGAAAAGATGAAACCTCGATCTAAAGAAGGTAGCATTTATAACTGTCAGTAAAAAGGACAACCCAAGATGGAAACTACGAATTGGAGAAAATTTAAATTCCGGAGGCTTTTTAACAGAGAACGGAAAATGTGACACCCAAATCTGAAGGTGCTTGAAATAGAGAATGATGCCTTCCAAAAGTTAAGCAAAGTATTAAGATCCACTAGAAAAGAGAAATGAAAATGTCGTGCAATATCGGTCCTCTTATATAGCAGTGAATTCTGAACAATTTCCTTACAGAAGAACAACACGTTGTAATCTGGATTGGTTAAGCATCACACTTTAGCAAGGTCTTTTTCAGATATGCAATATGGCTTTTATTGCTCTAGGTCAGTCTTTCTCAATGTTTTAAGCAGTGGCACATCTAGGAGCAAATGAAAATTTCACGACACGCTAGCAACATTTTTAAAGGGTATACATTTAAATGTTATGAAATAAAACCATAGTTTTTTTTGTTTTTTTTTTCTTTGTTTTTTTAACACATACACAAATAGGAACTTTCTTTATTTCACTGTTTCTATTCAACTATTTGGGTAGTGTTTTTTTTTTTTTTAGTGCAAAAACTATGACTGGGGTTTTTTCCCGATTTCTTCAATATTTCGCGGCACACTGAAGAGGATCGGTACGCTTGAGAATCACTGCTCTATGTCAACTGCTGATGCATTAACAGTCATTGCTGAAAGAGTATGCCAAGCTTTAGTTAAAATGGTGAAACTCTTGCTTTGGTTATCTCGAAGCTATTTCACAGTGTTTGACATTCTTGTTTTTCTTTTTCACAGGTTATGATATTTTTGAACAAATTTTTGATTTGATTCGTTCTTTTTGCAGGTGTTTCACAGGACCCTACCTTGGACCCACTTTGTTCCTAATTTTCATCAACGACCTTCCTGATGTCATCAGTTCTCAACTTACTATCTACGCTGATGACACCAAAATTTACTCCTCTTCTCCTAAACACAACTGCCATCTTATGCCGTATAAGAGAATTTGTTTGCCTTCTATCAGTATGACTCAGACTCGTGACTTCTCCGGCTTATGTTTTCCGATGACATCAAGTGGGTATATTATACTGTATAAGTTGTTAGATCTGAGTCTAGGAAATTTTGTTCACTGTGTTGTGCTAGACAGTTTTTTTTTGTTTTTTTTTTTTCTGGCTAGAATTTATCTTAAATATTTAAAAGTCTGCTATTTGTACTTGTATTAAATATTGCTGCTACATTTTGTTTGATACTTCTGTATTTGAAGTTCTCGATAAAACCCAAATAAATATCTGCAATATTATTGCTACTGATCGGTATCACGGTTTCAATCCCTTTCCCAGGGATGTAATTGCTAGCTAGAATTTATGACATTCTCTTGGGTACCTAGCCTTTACTAAGTTAAGGGTACTACGAGATAAGCGGTGAAGTCTCATCATTTTATATTTGACATTGCTAGATGTTAATGTAAGTTTTATGCAAACATATTTTCTTGTACTTCCCGATTGTGGAACTCTTTTCCAGCTTCTTGTGTTCAGTCAATTGTGATCTTTTACATTTTGAATGCAGTTTCATTCGTCTTATTCATTCCTGTTCTTTTATTCATTCCTGTTCTTTTATTCATTCCTGTTCTTTTATTGTTCTCCCTTCTTAGTAATCTTTTTTATTTTTCTTATATTATCTCAAATTCAGTAAGCCCTGGCGTTTTAATGGATTTAATGAATTTGCTTGGTGTAAAATATTTTTTAAAGAAAGAAGATACTTGAGACAATATGTGGTACTGCTGAAAATACCATAGACTGAACATTTGAGCAACACAAAATTTTAGAGACATTTGTAACAAAAGGGTCTCTTTTACTTAAAATCAGAAAGGAACAATTGGAATTCATATGGCAAAAAGTGAGGAAAGAAGGCTTAAATAATTTGACACTCACGCAACATATAAAGACAAATAAACCCAGCGAATAAACTACTTAGTGATTTTGTGAAAATAAATGACAGAATAGGATAGGGATTAGGAGGTCAACCAAAAAGACAAAACATACTGAGAGTTACAAAAAAACAAGAAGTTGTGGAGAGCCATGTTCGCTCGTGCCATAAAGAAACGCGTCATATAGAAGTAGAAGATAAAGAAGCTCTGGTCATTAACATTATATATATATATATATATATATATATATATATATATATATATATATATATATATATATGTAATTAATAAACAATAAAATCGAAAATTACTTCATATTTAGGTAGACGAAGATCTCGGTCATCTGTCTTATCAAGCCAGGTGTGGCCGACATCTTCCACTGCCGACTATTCCCCTTATGAGATATGGATTCTATTGTTTATTAATTATATTTATCTATAATAATAAATACATTGGGGTCCTTTTCTGGATTAGTTTTAATATTTTATATTACTATAATCCACTTGGATTATATACTAACAAATTTGTTACCTTTACTATATATATATATATATATATATATATATATATATATATATATATATATATATATATATATGTATGTATTTATGTATGTATGTATCTATAAAGGTAAAAGACAATAGGAATACTCCCTGTCTCTCTCTCCTTCGCTCTCTCTCGCTCTTTCTCTCTGTATATATATATATATATATATATATATATATATATATATATATATTATTCATAAAAGCAATTAAAAGTTTTTCTAATTAAATAATGTGTTAGTTTTATTGCATTTTTCTGTTTAACGATTCGGAGTAGATTTTCAATTTTACAAAAAAAATAAAAAAATTGATGATTTAAATTCGTAAAGTTTTCTGTTTATAATTAATATAAACATTATGCGGTACAAAAATCACTTTTTCGAAATTTCTGAAGATAAAATAAATGGGAGTAACAGATGTACAAAAAAAAATTGTTTTACCACGATTTTCTAAAAGTTATACATTTCTAAAATAATTTCATTCATTTGGACATTTCATTAAAATATGATGATTATTTGATTTTTTCAAGAATTTCAAAATCAAAGTGTTTTCCACTAAAAGAAAAAAAACTTTAAAATTACATATACAGGGTGTTTCAAAAAGAATACGCCAAAATCATCACTTGATGTGTCAAAAACGAAAAAAATTACAAACCTCTAGCATGAACACATGTGTTGTATATACATTCAAGTTTCATTTCATGTTCTATAAGTGCTCAATGTGGCCACCGCCGGCGGCGCGGACAACATCAAGCCGATATGAGAATTCCTCCCAAACGTGCCTCAGCATGTCACGGTCTACCGTGTTGATTGCAGCTGTTATTCGATCTTTCAAGTTATCGGTACTTGCTGGAAGTGCTGGAACATAAACTTGGTCTTTAACATACCCCCACAAGAAAAAGTCACACACAGTGAGGTGCGGGGATCTGACAGGCCAAGCACAGAGAGCAAGGTCTTTAGGACCTCTCCTCTCAATCCATCGCTGAGGCATGTTTTCATTCAGATAAGCTCTAACCCCGAGATGCCAATGGGGTGGTGCTCCATCTTGCTGAAAAATGAAGTCATTCGAATCTGCTTGCAGTAAAGTGAATAGCCAGTTTTGGAGCATTTTGAGATAGGTTTGTCCTGTAACGGTGTTTCCTTCAAAGAAAAAGGAACCATAGACCTTGTCTTGAGACACAGCACAGAAGACGTTCACTTTAGGGGAATCTCTTTCATGCTCAACAGTTTAATGTGGGTGCTCTGTTCCCCAAATGTGCACATTGTGACGATTGACTGTGCCTCTCAAATGGAAATTCGCTTCGTCACCAAAAACTAAACGTGAAAAGAGAGTTTCATCTCCTTCCCCCATATCCAGCGTTGACTCACAGAATGTCCTCCGCATCACCTTGTCATCATTAGTAAGAGCTTGGACGAGGCTTAGTTTGTATAGTTTCCTGTGTAATCGTCTCTTTAAAACACGCCAGACAGTGGTATGAGGGATGGCAAGCTGAAGACTTGGTCGACGTACGGACTTACGTGGGCTGCTCTCAAATGCATCATGAATCATCTCCACTTGCTCCTCTGTAACACGGGTCTTCCAGGACTCTTTCCTTTGCACAGGCACCCACTCTCTTTAAACTGTCTAACCCATCGTCGAATGTTCTCACGATGGGGCGGATCAATGCCGAATTCTGTTCTGAAAGCACGCTGCACCGTGACAATGGCGTTTGTTTCGCGAACTAAAGCAAGCAAAACGCCTTCTGCTGAGGAGTCGCCATTTTGATTGATCTTCCCATAATTCAGCTGTACCGGAAGTTATACTAACGACAGCGGTGAAACTGACACTCAATCAAACTTTGATAACTACTCTATCAAATAACCACTGATTCAGTCCACTACAATGCTATAGACCTGAAAAAACAGAGTAATGATTTTGGCGTATTCTTTTTGAAACACCCTGTATTAATTTATGAAGCGGATTCAAGAGAAACAAGATTTTATCCAAAGTTTCGAACGTTCTAGAAAGGATCAGAAAATATAATTTAATAACCAAAATATCATTCGATCTGTTCTATTAATAATAACATAAAGATTTTCTCGATTAAAATTTGGTTTTAGTAATTTGGGAGCATTTTTACATCATGGCATGCTCGTTTTATTTAGAGAATTTGTGGAGCTACCTCTATATCTATCTATCTCTTTCTCTCTCTCTCTCTCTCTCTATCTCTCTCTCTCTCTATATATATATATATATATATATATATATATATACATATATATATATAGATAGATAGATAGATAGATAGATAGATAGATAGATAGATAGATAGATATATAGTTATGATATCTTAACCTGACAACATGCAGATAATAAAGAAACTTGTGAATTTCAAAGCCATTTTACTACCTCGAAAATCAACATTTGAAATCTTGATGTCAGTTGAAAAAATATCCCGCAGTCACACCAATGGGTCTCTCAGAAATACATGTTTAATAATGCAACCATAAGTATCCATCCCTGTTTGTCTACGTAATGAAGTTGCGATTCTTGGTTTGCCTTAGAAAGGAAAAAAAATAAGCCCAAAACACAACCCCCTTGTGTTTAATACTGTACTAGTAAATTCTCTGAATGAGAGTCGGTAACTAAAATCGTTTTTGGCGAGGAGGGGAGGTAGGTTTTTTTTTAAACTTCTTTTGAAATTGGCTTATTTTAAACAGGTTTCAATCCGATTTGGTATCTTTATATTAGTTTTTAGTTATTTCCTTCTAAGAAATTGATTGTATCAGAAGTCGAAAAGTAGTAATTATTTCACACAGCAACTTTAGACGTCTTAAAAGAGTTCGTGTTTTGGATTTAATCATCACATTCCAAGTTGCCAACATAGATTAGTTTTTGTTTTGTTCGGGATACAAGGGAATTATCCAATCCCGTTACTTTTCAAGAATATCACCTACAGAGAAGAGACCAAAAATAGGAACACGATAGAAAAGGGAGGAAATGTTCTTCAATAATCTAAAGATTGGCTGGCTAAGGTGAAACTTTCAGAAATTCTTTGATTCTTACGCATTCAGACCAAATTACTCAGCTCGCCTGTTATACCACCCAGTCTTCTTAAAGAGGTAGATTAAATTATTGGTGGAACATAATTTCTACATCCAATAGAAGGCTCAAGAGCCATTCAAGATAGAGGGTTAATTCTAAAATGGTAATGATAAATCTAATGATAAATATTTGAGATGACTGAAAGAGGAAGAGATGATTATGAGGATAAAAAGAATAGATAACAATTGACCTTTGATTTGAAGAGGTCAAAATTTAAGTGTTCAGGAAACGTCCAAATCGCAAACACATTAAAAGTGGTATAATATTTAAAAACTGGTTATCCTGGATGTGTGTTCACAACGTTTTCCCATATTTACTGGCGTATTTCTGGTTAATTTTCCTCACCGCACATCATCTTGAGCTGACACTCAATTGGCCTTGAAAAAAAACTGTGTTTGATTTAATGAATATAGGCCTAAATCCTCAAGAATTGTTTCAAGGGTATCAGGAGTAGATTGGCTTAGGTTCAAACAAAATTTCAAGTAGGCACGTTGCTCGAGTTTCTCAACCACAGTAAAGATTTCAGAGCCGTTGATGGGAAGGGTAAAAGTGGCAGTTCTTTCGAAAAGTTGCCAGAAGTGAACCTTCTTCATATAATTGAAACACAGAGGAAATGTGTGTTTCGATTCTGTGGAAATAGCAGGACCTGTCCTAACTGCAAATGTTTGAATTGCTAGAATTAAGGATTGTTTTTACTCAGGCTTGCAAAATTGAATCTATGGAGAAAAAAAATAAAGTGCAGATTGGAAATCAAGTCGCCCATAAGCATTCACTCTATATCATACTTGAAAAGTGACGCTTGGCTAGTTTCAGCCCAGATATCACAACAATACTTCCGTGTTTGGACTAATTTGACTATTGTAACGATAACGTATGGCTGAAGGATTTAAGAACATTCTGGAAGGATAGAATTCGCTGTTTTCATTTGGTTGGTTAGTTATGCTTAGCGGCATATCAACACCTCTATGGGTTATTTAATGCCGAAATCTAAATATTTTGAATTCAATTACACGGCTTCAACTACAGATAAAATGTATTGTTAGTCATTTTGCTATAAAAATGTATTGTTAGTCATTTTGCTATAAAAATGTATTGTTAGTCATTTTGCTATAAAAATGTATTGTTAGTCATTTTGCTATAAAAATGTATTGTTAGTCATTTTGCTATAAAAATGTATTGTTAGTCATTTTGCTATAAAAATGTATTGTTAGTCATTTTGCTATAAAAATGTATTGTTAGTCATTTTGCTATAAAAATGTATTGCTAATTATTTTAATATAAATAAGTATTTGCTAGTAATTTTATTATAAAAATGTATTTTTATATTTTCATACTGTTTTCTTTGGGGGTTCATTATTTGCCTATAGCTGGGACCCCCAACAGGTGCTACCACCATACTAAAGGGTGAATCAGGGAACAACAACAATTAAGAGGTTGTTCAATGCTCGTCAAGACCGCAAATCTCCGACGTCTTGCTGCTGGTTGTAGTTTATCGTCATACACAGAATTCGCTGATTTGAGATCAATACCGGAATCACAAACTTTGGTTACAGTATACAATGATAGACACCTGGAAAATGTCGCATTATATGCTACCAAATTGTTCAGGTGTGGGAAAATTGCGAGTATGATAACCCAGTTAAGCATTCTGACCCAAATAATACAGCTATTCACTGACCCAGATAGCTCTATTCAGATTAAAGATATTTTTTTATTCTAATTGTAGATAATTTTATTGAAAAAGGAAATTCGAAATAAAATATATTCTTATTCAAAGTAGTGAGGAATTATTTCCTATTATATTCTTATGAATATAAAAAAATATTAAGTTTACAAAGTTTCATAAAGACCTTAGGATCTTAACTTACTGGCTATACAAGGTTAAAGATCATTATTTTATTTAAACATAAAGGAAAACATGTTGGATAGTTTGGTCTTTCGTATTTAATTAAATTAGAGGCAAAGTTTTTAAGTATTTTTCGCGAGGTTAACGGCTACTGTTTGACCTATGAACTTTTTGATTTGTAGAATATACCCCGTTTTCAAATGTGGTTTTCGCTATATTTTAAATATTTATATTTTTACAAAATTTTGTTAATTTATCCTTAACTTCACTAGTTTTGTTTGAAAGATAATATCTAGATGAGATATTTGATATTTAAAACATTTTTTAAAAAATTGTCTTAAATTTTTAATCATCATTTTTAATAAAATTGCGGATTAATGATAAATTAACTGTAAGAACGTTTTTAAAAATATCTTAAAATCATATTGAAATTAGTAAAATTATTTTTCTTCATTTTTATAAGCTAGCATTAGATTATTATTTTTCAAATAAAAGTAAAATTTTGCTTAAAAGAAAGTTTTGAATTTTTTAAAACAATTTTATGTCTTTCCAACCCAAATTTTGGCTGGATCTAAAATAAACAATATTTACTTCTACTGAATCAGGACCAACATTGAATCCTCGGACATAAGCGAGGAAGAAAAATATATATTTATATATATATATGTGTGTATATATATATATATATATATATATATATATATATATATATATATATATATATATATATATATATATATATATATATATATATATGGTGGTTTCCTTTCATCTTTCAATGATAATATTATTAAGCTTATCGGACAATATGAAAGGAACTTACTTAAAATAAATAGACAGAACTTGTCTATAGTATTTATGAAACATGCATCATGTATGTATGTGTTATATATATATATATATATATATATATATATTCGAATGAGGTAATTTTTGATTTCTATTCTATGTAATATATATATATATATATATATATATATATATATATATATATAGAGAGAGAGAGAGAGAGAGAGAGAGAAAGAGAGAGAGAAAGAGAGAGAGAGAAAGAGACAGACAGACAGACAGACAGACGGATTATATCGGGTTTGATCACAACGAAACACGTTTACTTGTCATGTTTCAATTAGAACATAAAAATAACATTACACTGTTTGTTTGTGCGTGTGTGCTCGTATACATAATGATTAGAATAAAAACCAGGAAACAATGGAATAAGGGAGATAACTTTAAAATATTTTTATTTAGTTGTTTCCCTTGATACACCTACGCGGTCTCAGTATAACATTCGAAATTTACGCGTTTTGCTTATTTCATTTATGTTGATAATATTAGCTTTATTTTTTTGACATTTGGCTGGTACATTTTTTTTTTGCCTTCCTCTGTTGTAATCTATAAATGATCTTTAATATTTGCGGAAAACAGAATCTTTCTAAATCAAGTAAAATGAAAGTGTACAGAAGGCGGAAATGTACATAATCAAATCAAAGGAGCAAATGACAAAATTAAATACCGCACAAGTCCTCCGCAGAGTATTTCCGGGTTTTAAACACACTTCAAATTTTCAATTTAATAAAAATAAATATCCAATAAAATCAGCTCCTTCCAGTAAATAAACACTGGCTTGTTGAGCCTACTCAAAACCATAAAACACAAACATTCATTCAACTTGAGAGAAGGACTGACAGCAATCAAAAGACACAAATCAACCTCGGCGTATTGTCTTTCTCACCAAATCAACAGCGGACTCCCTTTGATAGACACGAGTCAAACTCAGCGTCTTGTGTTTCTCTCAAAGCAGCGGGCTTCCTTTTATCTTGCCTTCAAACTCCACTTTCTCTTTTCCTCACTGAAAGATTATTCATGTTCATTTTCTTACAGTCAAAGATAGATTTCCAAATTTCATTTCATGATAAGTAATTACAGTTAAAATTTGTGTATCCTACGTTTAAATAAATATTTTATTTGAATACACATTTTCTTTTTAATTCAAATGGTAACCCAAGGAAACTTTCCCCAACAAAAGTCCGATAGGTGTTAAAATGTTAGAAACAAAGACGAAGGTAATATTCCGAGAAATGTATACGGCCTAATGAAAATACTTTATTTCAGAAGGTCAAAAAATGCGAGAGAACCATACTGCTGGACGTGTTTAGCAATTCTCTCAGGATATCATGGTATCGATGTTTTGGAAGAGCCGCCCACCGCACTGGATGTCAAACCGACAGAGAATCCATGGAATGTTCTAAATATAATATTGAAGCAATTATGAAATTATTCAATGCTCACTGCCATATAGAGGGATTGATATTATAGAGCGGTTAATTGTTTCTAACAAAATTATATTTTCTAATAGTATTCATTCGATGAATCTAGATTGTGATACATATATATGTATGCATAACTGGCCACACGTATTCGCGGATACCCGTCTTGCTAAGGTATCATTTGTGTTTATTCGACACCCACAGATCCCACCTATGCTTTATAATGCAACTATGCTGAGCAGTTTTTGGGAAAGAGCGTGTTATCTAGCGTGATCAATAATTTGAACAAGGCCAGCATGCTCAAGCCCTCGGCCACAATGAATTTTAACTTCGTGCTAGCACAGCTACCAACAGCCCACAATGGTTCCATTTACACAATTTCACTCATAAATCTTTGATCAACCCGTGGTATGATTTTCAGTCATTTTCTAATGGTGGGGTACGCTGCGATCCTGACAAATCGACCATTTGAACCCGGGTCTCATGGTCAGGATGCGTATGTTCTAACCACTCGGCTACTTGTTCACATATACTTATATACCCATAACAATTCAATAAATGTTATTTTCCCCCGACTGGCGTTTATTTGGAAGTCCCAGCGTTTATCAGGATAAAAAAAATCTCACGACCCTATATAAACTCTGGCAATATCATGTCAGTATCTTGATACGATTTCTTTTAAAAGTATGCCGTAAATTTATGCTGAAATAAAAGAGAAACAAATTATTACTTTCGTGTTTCCAGTGTTGGCTATTCTACAAGAGAAGATAACAGATCTTTCTCATAGATTCAATGCTAAATGGAGAAAAAGCGGTAAAAATTTACTCACAACAATTCTCCTTTTTGTTTTATTCGTAAAATAAAATATTCTTAATTTGTTCACTTCATTAAATAAAATATCTTGTCTTAGAAGAAATTGATCATTACATACTTGTTCTCAGAATATAAAGTTTATTTTGGATAGACGAACACACACACATACATATACAACATATAAACGCAACATTTAAACATTTTGTGGACACCCTGCATTTCTTTTAAAAAACACCTTCAAATGTGTGTGTGTGTTTGTTTTTTTTTTTTTTTTTTTTTAAGTAAATGATAGAATTTCAGTAAGTACAGTGTATTTACCTTTATTTCTATGTCTTTCTCCAGACTCCACTTACGACCAAAATGTTCAAATTTGGATTCATCAGTCCGAAATACATTTTACTAAATTATGAATATTTTGCATGAGAAATATTATAATTTCTTTTCACCATTAGCCTCTCAGGAGAGTTTTTGAGATAATAAACATTTTCAACTAAGTTATATTTTAATACAAGTTCAAAATGTTAATTCAGCGCTGATCAATATTATAAGCAAAGCATATGTCGCTGTCTCTGTTTGAAGAAAAATATTGCGCCATTACGACAGTATTTTCTTAATTTATTTTTTTAAATTCGAATTAATTTGCATAAAATGGCAAATTCAAATCACCTCAGAATTTGAGGTGAGAGTATAAATTTTTTTTTTTTTCAAAGAAGACTACTCTCAAATACAAATTGCCAAGAAATTGAAGATATCTATATATAGAGTTCAATATTCGTTGAAAATAGAAACTGGCGCAAATGTTGACAGAAAAGCAGCTGGAACACCAAAAGTGACAACTGCTGCTGAAGATAAACACTTGGTTATTGAAAGCAAAGGAAACCAAAAAAAAAAATGCAACAGAATTGACAGCTGGACTTAATTCCACTTGATGGCATCCAGTGTCGCACTCAACTGAGAAAAAGCGACATAAATTAGCGAGGCTCAGTGAAGTGCATCAAGAACACCCTGCTTCGGAAGGTGAAGAAGCAAAAAAGAATGTTATGAACGAAAACGCATCAGAAAAAGATTGAAAAAAATGATGAAAAATGTATTGTTGGCACAGACGAGTCCTATTTTAAACTTTTTGGTAGTAACAGGAGAGTGTATGTGAAAATAAAGCGAAGCGAAAGACTGAATGATGAATGTGTAGTCCCAACAATTAAGGATGGAGATCAGTCTGTTATGGTGTGAGATGTTTTGGAGGAGATAGACAAGAGAATAAGACATTTGATTCAGGACAACAGAATCATGAAAATAAAGACCAATATCATTCAATTATCCAAAGACATATTTGTTAGATTTAGATGCAACCACCGTTTCTACTCTCACAGTTTTCTTTTCTCGCACTATCCAAATGTGGAACTTTTCCCAATTTATTGCTTTCCTGATAAATATAATCTTCAGAAATGTAAATGCAATATCAATCGCCATCTTCTGTCCTGTTTCCGTTTTTGTTCTATCCTCAAAACTCCCCATTTTCAATCTTCTCATTTTTTTCACTTTCACTCCATGTAGCCCTTATTTTCTAGTAGCATTGTTGCCTTACTCTGGGTAAAATCATTAATATATATATATATATATATATATATATATATATATATATATATGCCGACATATAATTAATATATATATATATATATATATATATATATATATATATATATATATATATATATATATATTCCGACATATTAACAAATATTTACAAATATTTAATTTGTTACTTTAATTATAATATAAAATAATAAATCGATTAAAATATTAATTGAAAATATTAATTAATAATATACATACAACATAAAATATTATAATTTAACAAATATTACAATTTGATTAATAATATATCATGACATAACAACTTCTATAGAAACCATATAAAAACTGAATTTAATTTCGAATAAAAATTTAATTTCGAAGAAAAAATTTGCAACTGGTAGAAAAATCAGACATCAGACCAGATAAAACAGCAGCATTCAATACATAGATGAATTTATAAAATTTCAAGATTTATAAAAGTTCAAGATGGATTCTAGCGAGAAGAGTTTTTTGGGAACGACACAGTGAACCCAAATTCCTTTGAGCGATTGACTCAATAGAGTCGGTATACTTCATATCAGCGGAAAACCTGAGACCAAGAGTTGCTCTCCTGGAGTTAAGCATCAGCCACCCTGATGGTAGGCACACACACACGCGTGCGCGAATACACACACATTCTCTCTCACGCACACACACACACACACACGCACACACACACACACACACACACACATATATATATATATATATATATATATATATATATAATTAAGTTATGAAAAACTTGGTAATCCGTATGGCTAATCCTGAGAGCTCAATGTAAATCCAGAGCTAATATTTTAAAGAAA
Organism: Acanthosepion lycidas; assembly: GCA_963932145.1. Classification (NCBI taxonomy): domain Eukaryota; kingdom Metazoa; phylum Mollusca; class Cephalopoda; order Sepiida; family Sepiidae; genus Acanthosepion; species Acanthosepion lycidas. The sequence goes on from OZ010572.1 coordinate 145,309,763, forward strand.
AACAGACCACTTTAAGGTTCCATTATAATAACTTATTTCACCAGTGCCCTTTTAAAGGATTCCGGATCATCAGATCGCACTTCCAAAAATGAAACGAAAAACGAAATGAAAATTGATGGGTAGTGTAAGTTTTTGTAATTTAACAGAGAGTGTAAAAGGAGTAGTTAAAGAGACATGGTAGAGTTTAGGGAGGGATTAATTTCATATCTCTCAATCATACATAGTATTGGAGGAGGAGGATTGACCAGACCTTAAACTATTTAAACGGTTGACTTAACGGAAGTGATATATTGAAATGGGAGGGGAGAAAATGAAAAAGGAAAAAGAAAGAAGAGGGAGTGGGAAGTAAAGAGAAAGAGGCTGTAAATGGGTTTTATATATGAAGGAGATGGTTAGTAAGTTTTAGCAATTTATGTAAAAAATAAATTTTAATGTTTGATAGTAATTTAGATTTAAAAAAAAATACCCCGAAGAAATTAATTTGATGCTTGCTAGCAATTTAAATATTTAACTTTTTTTACAAATAATTTAGGGATTTAATATAAGTTAAATACTGTATTTATTTACACTGTATTTATATATATATATATATATATATATATATATATATATATATATATATATATATATATATATATATGTATTTATAAATATATATATATATATATATATATATATGTATTTATAAATATATATATATATATATATATATATATATATATATATATATGTATTTATAAATATATATATATATATATATATATATATATATATATATATATATATATATATATATGTATGTATGTATGTATGCATAAGACAGTCCTTCGCATCTGAGCGTTGACTTCAATGTTCCCTTATGTTAATAATATTATTAATTTTTTATTCTTTTTAAAATTTAAATTTTTTTTGATAATCTTTAATATATTATCCTTTATTATATTATTATATATACATTACAAATGTGTTAATCAGGATTAATAATATTATTAATATATCTTATTTTTTTATTCCTACATTGTTGGTAATCTTTTATGCTTCATGTATTAACTATAAATCATATTGATGTGCTTTTCAAGTGTCACTGTGATACGCCGACATATGATAACTCACCCTTCCATCTTCCTCCCCTCCACTGCTTAACTCTTTCTTTCTTCCTCCTCTTTTAGTTCCTCCTCTGCTTTACAATTTAACTTTCATTTATCTTCTTTTCTCTTCCTGTCTGCAAATTATGTAAGAAGTCAAATTGTCTGACCTCTTAACTGAGTACACTTGAACCAAAATAAAAATTATTAAAGATTGTATAAAAACAAACTTATCCCTACTTTACATTTACATGATAGACCTTTCCATAATCCTCCCACCACCTCTGTCACCATATATATATATATATATATATATATATATATATATATATATATATATATATATATATATAACTATCCCTCAAAAACTCGTATTAAAATAAAAGAAACCTAATTCTTTTGTAACTAGAGATGTGACCTGATGAACCAGGAAAATATATATTTTTCTGGTGAAATAAATTATAGTCATGGGACGTTAAGTTTGTCTCTTTGTTAATTATTTAATTTATATATATATATATATATATATATATATATATATATATATATATATAGAGAGAGAGAGAGAGAGAGAGAGAGAGAGAGAGAGCGAGAGAGAGAGACTAGAGTTCAAAAGTCTCTGGCTACCCCTGGTAATTTTTTAAATCGTTCGAAGAGGTAGTTGTTTGTACTTTAATCAGGGAAACATATTACACAGTTGAAAAATGTCAGATATTATTTTTATTAGAAATTTTATTATGAAAAAAATAAAAAAAATATGGGTAAATTTTTCTCTTCTCAAAATGTCCTCATTAATACCATTCCTTGTAAAAGTTTCTCAAAGTATAAGTTCTTAATTGATTCTATTTTTTTTCTAATGACTTCTGTCAAGTTCATCCCATGCTAACTCTGGGGGTGGCTTCAAACATTTGAACTGTAATGTATGGGTTATATATTGCTGGTCACTCGCGTCGTTTACGACATACGAGGGGCAAGCAGTTAGGTTTTTAGAACCAAGAGCCAGACTATCCGCACATATGATTTGATTATAGAATTCACCACTATAATCAAATGATATGTGTGGGCTTTTGCGGAACCAACTAGACTTTTGGGAAGAGTCGAATACATAGAACTGATGCACAGTATTTCACAACATCCCCAAACTACCTTCCACAGGTATTGAATTCAAAGTCGTCCTTCTTCTAGACCTGTCGTCGCGCAAGGCTATAGGAGCCAGTCTGTCCTGGTATTTATCCATAGAGAAAAGATTGATTTATGTTTTCCCCAAGTGTATTAGCCTGTAAGTGAATCTAATGAACTCGAACGGAATTCGATCTCGGATCTTCGATTCCTCAGCACAAGCCGCTATCCATTATTCCACCGTGCCTTATATGATTTCAAGGTGAAGAGCCTCATTGAGAGTACAACCGCTCAACCTGACTCAATATGACTGATGAAAATTCAATATCTGCTCGGTTATGATGATCCATTACTATTAGGCTGGTGCAAAAATAATGACGTAATAATGACGTTAAAAAATACGTCAAAATACGACATTATTACGTCATTATTTTTGCACCAACCTAATAACTTTGTAGCATGATCACAAACGATCCCTAAAGAGGAGTAGGAATATTTATCTGATCACCGCTGTCAACATCAATGCACCACCGACCTCGTTAGGCTGAACATGCACAATATATCACTGAAATGGTCTTCCAGCTTCCTAGTTCAATATCTTTTAATCAGTTCTCACAAGATGACCAAAGAATAACGCGCGTCTGCTTGGCATCATATCTAGATTATTTAATTACATTCAACATTATCATTTTACGCATCACAAAATAGTCGAAGATTATCTACAAACAATAAAACTTACGTATTAAGACTCAGTAAAATAGTGAGCTGGACTATTTCCTCATTTGTCGTCAACGACGAGAGTGCCAACCAATATCAACTCAACATAAAATTTGTTACTACAAAATCCAAAAGAATAAAAGACTTTGAATTCTACCGAGGTGCACTAAAAATATGCAGCTGGGGTTATTTACGCGAAGAGGAGAAATACATTGAAAACATTTTCAAACGTCTCCCTTAACCTAATTATTTTGTATTCAATTTGAAACAAAAGGCCCATAAAATATTTTAAAACAAAAGAACGGTCCCTCCTGAGAAAACCATTGAATCAAAAAGTATATTATCCTGTCTATTAACTCTATCACATCTACAATCGAAAAGAATCTATGTAAACTCAACATAAAATTTGCTACTACTACATCCAAACTATAAAGCCTTAGTCAATACTAAACAAAACAATAAGCTAAAACCTGAAAGAGAAATTTACTCGACCACCTGTAATAATTGTCACATAAATATATAGGAGAAACCTCAATGAATCTAAATAAAAGATTATATGAACAAAAGAGATACTTTGCAAAACAATACGTTAAATGCACCGCCACAACGAGACTGACTACAATTCTGATATAAAAATTACTACTCCGATCAAAGCAGAAAACAATTCACTACGACGTAAATATATTAGGTCGCAAGGTCACCTGCAGTAAATTTTCGCCCTGGCTCTTACAACATTTCACCATTCCCGGCAGATCTTCTATTATTACAGTGTAGGATGCCTACTAACAAAAGTGATGGAAAGAAAAAGAAAAGTACTCTGAAGAAATTCGGCTAGATATATATAAAAAAATTCTAAAATCCCCAGCACCCATCTGTCGTGCGCATGTGTAGTCGTACCAACATAACAAATTTATTCCGATAAGTCCTGAAGTAAACTTTTTTCACTATTTCATAATATTTCCCAAATATTGATATATAGAAATATAATATTATATCGTTATTTCATATACAGACGTAAAGTTTGTTAACCTTACTATCACACAAACCTTAGGCGGTAAAAAAAACAAACAATATAACATTCCTATAAAAAATGAGCTACTATCCTACAAACTTTTAAAAATATAATGTCACCTCTCTCAAGGTGATAATGCATCAGGTTGGATTATAACGGAGGAAAGAGAATGAGAATATTTTACAGAGGAGAAGCAAGAAAAAGGACTCTAAATGAATGTGTCGGGAGACGAATGCATAACTACAAAATTTGAGACCCTCTAGTTTACTGAATCCTCATTTGTCGTCCGTGACAAGAATCATCCTTATATAATGGATATTCTGGTATAGTGATTGGATCTGCATATTGGATCAGCATGTCGAGTTTAAATTCCATCCGAGGTTGCTAAGTTCACTTTTACAAAAATACCGTTGGAGAAGCTATGAGTAAATCTCTTCTTATCACAGGGGTTTATTAAAGCCCTGAGATAAGAGATTGTCAGCTAGTTTTCGTAAAGAAAGATTCTGCATTCAGTTCTAACGGTTGGGAGAATTCTTTATATACTCTGCGAAATTTCACTGTTATTACTTTTTTCAAAAAGTTGCTGTTGTTTCAACACGAGCCTTCACCGCCATAATCGTATCGTATGTGTGAGTAATATCGTGTTAACCCCTCCTATTTTCATAAACTGCCCATAGGGGACGCACTCCGGACTATAAATTCTCTGCAATAATTTTTCACCTTCTTAACTTATCTGTTTACACTCCAACATGTAAATCCATCGCGAAGAACGCGCTTTCCATTGAAAAATGCATGAACCACACGAGCGCATGCGCATGCGTACACATATTTGCTCATTACACATAGTTTGGATCAAAAAGGTTTTCACATTCTTTTGTTACGCACATGATTGTATTTGCCGCTTGTATACCTTTATTGTTAAAACATTATCATTTGTTTGTACATGTATACTGGTTCTGGTTGTTTCTTTTTATTTCTTTACCTGCAATCACATACCGAATCCGCTATTTTTGTTGTGGGGCATTTCAGGAGATAGCATGTTATTTCTCAACTTAAACACCGACCCGTTAGTCTGACAGTTCAGTTCAGAAATGGACCGTTATTCGCCCAGAGATCGAAGAATTTACTCCGAGTATGTGAGCATCTATTATTTTTTGTAAACAATTCAGAGAAAATTTATAGATTTTGCTTCCCCTTTGCTTCGCAACCATTATTGTTTTACTATCATTAACAGAAGGCTTTTATATCTTTGTCAAAAGGGACCTGAGTAGATCTCATTATTGCAGAATCTTTCCCTTCCTTGACAAGATTAAATCATTTGGCTAAATATTTTTGAAAATAAAGTATGTAAATAGCTTTAACAAGCCAAATAAAAGAAGCAGCTGTTCCCACTCTCTGCACCTGTGGAATTTAATATCGAATTACTTACTCTATAAAAAAATACTAAAACCAAAATTTTGTATGCCTAAAAGAAAGTAGTTGATTTTATTTTCAGACTTGCATCTATTTCAATGCTCCCTCGCTATAAATCCGGGGAAAAAGCGCTGAATGAAATTCTTATTGCAAAAGAAGCTTGCATTTTAATATTCTCCAATTATTGAATATCCATTTTGTTTTCCTGCGCATAGGGTATAAGAAAAAAATTATGCAAATATATATTCCCAGTTATCTAATTGCTGTAGCAGCTGCAGTCAGTTAAGTTAGACGTATTATTACGCCAACATTTTGATGATGAGGCGCTGTTTGACGTACTAGATTTCATTGATTGAGTAATTTTATCATTTTGAACAATAAAATGACAATGGTTCTATCGATTGTGATGCAATCAATGGATGAGATGAAGTTGAATAATAAAAATCACTCTATGAGAGTAAACTCTTCTGTTGTTTTCGAGTAAGATCAAATTTTGCTTTCTTCTTTGACAATGATAATACGAACTTCGATAAACCAAGAGAAACATTTGGTACAGTACTTAATAGAAATGACCTTGCTCCATTCGAAACAGACTACTAAATAACTTCATATTTCTTTATCCACCAATGACGCAAACTCGAATTTTCCATATGAAGTAATATATACAGTACATAAAACAAATGGTAATAAAAACGTCTTTAGCTTGTGCCGCCATGTTTTTTTTTTAATTATATTCTCCTATGTTTTATAATTAAAGATTCTAAAGAAAATGTAAATATATTAATTATTTTTATTTAAAATGAGTTTAGTTGCTTGAAACATATATTTGTTATATAATAACAATACATATTTTAATTTTGTTATATAGGAATAAACTGTCGCCACCGACACTGGAGTTTGAAAACAGATCACCAGAGAGCAAACACGGGCGATCCCATTTCGAATAAGAAGATCAAATGTATATATAGGAATTAGCATATTCAAGTGATCCCTATTCGGATTATTTTGTTTGTCCAGTTTTAGTTCTTTGGCATACGTACTTGAATTCACGTTAAATGTTTTATTTAATTTTTCTTTTTACTTTTGAAACATTTCTCTCTTCTCTTTTTCAGTTTAATTCCTATCTTATTTAATTTAGTTTATTTTTTTTTAATTTTCTACGTGTAGGTGTGTTTTTCAATGTTTCTTTGTTTAATTATTTGGTCAAGTTTTTCCCTACTCTCACTTTAGTTTGTAAATGTGAAAGCTGTAACGTTTTAGTTTCCATTTGGTATTATTAACCAAGCGTTAATTTTTATTATACACTCATTTTTTTTTTTTACTTCGTGTCATTTTAATCTTTTTATACGTGTGACCTGGCTGTTTTATTTTCAATAAGCCGCGTTTTCCCCTGACCTAAATTTTGTTTTCTTATTTTTGTGTTTTATACGGGTTACTCGTTTTTTAGCAAAGCCAAGTTTTATTTATTTTTCTTTTGAATCTAGTTCGTTTTTTCTTTTGCTTGGAAATTATAAAAGTTTAAAAACAATTATTCTTATTATTATTCTTGGCATCACTGAGGGACGCAGATGAATCATTGCTGGAGTCCAGCGAAATAAGGGAAACGGCTTGGAAAGTAAAATGGCGATGCGGCTTACTATAACGATTTAAAAAGCAAATATGAGGAATTCATTAATGGAAATGAGTTCCTCACAATTCTGGAGGAGATGAACGCCGTGAATACACGAGCAATCTCTCCGCTGCCCACTGACGTGAAGAGTCGGAAATTAATTTGGGTTAGCAGGGACACCATGGAAGAGGCGCTAAAGACTGTGAACATTGTGCTAAGGATCCTACCTAGAAGATCAAATGCAATGTAGGATATTCTTCAAAAAGCTGACCGGGACTATACTAATGGCCAAGACAGTGAAGCTCCAAATCTAATACATGGGTTCTCGCAAGACGAGAATAAGGTCCATGGTGTGCCGGCAGACATTAGCGAAGACCGTATGGGGTGCTTTTTCGCCAAGTACGGACAAGTGGACGAGGTTGGTGTAGTTATGAGTAAATCCAGCATCGGCACCGTGAATATCGTTTTTCAGGTAACCCTCACCGACAGAGCTTTGGCGAGATCTCTAATGTGCTGATGTGCTGTGATAAACCGATGCTTGTCGTGGTAGATGCTGGAGGCCCTTTTGTTGGTCGTGTGGCACGCCGGGAAGAAGATAGCAGCACAACCACAACCGACAGTGACAGCAGCAACATCAACAACAGTAGCAGGAACAGAAGAAGGAAAGGCGACCAAGGGTGTCTGGTCAGGGGTGAAAGAAGGTGACAAATGCACCTTCTGCCTAACAACGGGAAGTGCCACCTCCGAGACAACATAAACCGCCACCGCAGGAGCGGCGCGTAGAGGCGGTGCAGCAGAAAAAAAACAACAGAAAACGCTACAGAAGACACGAAAGAAACACACACGCACACACACGGAGACCAACAAGGTCAACAATAGATACCACAACAAAAACAGCTACAACCACCGAAAAAGCAGCATCGACGCGAAATAGAGATGAGTGTAGAGGAAATGCCTCAGCCACTCTCTTCATCTTTGAAGAGGACTACGAAGGAAGTAGACGAAGCAGATAAACGTGGAAAAGCGTGCTGAGCTAAGTAGGGCGGAGAGAAACATGAACAAATCCAAAGCAAGGAGCCTCCCCTTCACGAGCTCCTTCCCCCACTCCCATCCACCTCCTCCGCCAGTTCAATGTCTACTCCTGTTTACAAAGTAGACAGGAAGGAGCTAAAAACGCCTGGTTAACAAGAAAAAAATCTTTATTAGGCCTATTATTTAAAATAACCATGTTCGATGGGACGTTTACAGAGGACCCCCGTAAATTTCCCAAGGCCCCAGTAGATATCACTTGCGTGAGAAACAGTGGTGGTTTCTTAAAAGTGTGGAATCACCACTGCTTTCCCTGAGATAAGGATGTTTGAGTTCGGTTCGCCTGATTAAAAAAAATAATAATAATGAGGTTTTGCGTAGGGAGGGTCCCGGTGTTTCTCCATCTATCGGCGTCCTTTAAGCTGCAGATTTCCGCTCAGTATGTATTTATAGAAACTACACATAAAAGATGTCTATTGAGCTAGTCAGTTTGAATGCAAGGTGCCTGAGACATCGAAGTAAGGCTCGCCGCCTGCTTCGTGATCTCGAGTCCTTTGTTGTGGATGTGGCCGCGATCCAGCAAACACTCTTTCTTTGCAACGTCGATGCTCGCGTGCTGTCTGACGACTTCGTTGTTTATTCAGCATACGGGAAGCGACAAGCCAGAGGGGTTTCTTTGTTCCCTGGATGCGATGGTAGACCTTGTCCATGTAGGCGCGTGGTGGGGAGTTGGACTTGGTCGATATTGCTGTGAGCAGTGGTGCGTTTCGGATCGTTGCAGTTTATGCGTTCAATCATCAGGAGGGGCGTGTCGCCTTTTTCTGTCAGTTTCCTGGTGGATTCGTCGCGTTTAGTTTTAATGGGGGACTGGATTGCCGTCCGGGGCCCCAAGATAGTCAGGGTGCGGGGAAATGCCGGGAACGCATTGAGCGATCGTAGCTTAGATTAATCTGATCGGTAAGTTTGGGTTCGTCGATAGATACCGACTCGATCATTTGAATGTGGGCGTGGACACTTAAGTGGCCGTCTCTCCAGGTAACCAGTTAACTGGACAGAATGTAAGTGAGAAGTATCGACCTAGATTGTCTAGATTGTTCCATGTTCCACTACTCCATTACAGGTTAGACTATTCAGATCATAGACTCGTCTGTGACCGGATGGTGTTAGATACTAGGCCTAGAATGTCTGGACACTGGAAGTTCAATCTGTCTTTACTGGACAAGCGGGACTTTCAGGAACAGTAGACTAGATTAGTGCAGCGGGAATTAATGGGGGGTGGTTATTGTCAGTAGGTGGTGGCAGAGGCGTAACGATAGGATTAGGTCCTTCACCAATGAATATAGCCAAAGACTCGCTCTAGATAAGGCTAAAAAGATGGTAACTCTAGAGGATAGTCTGTCCCGGGCGGTGGCTGCTGGGTATTCACTAGAGATAGCCGTAGCTAGTGTGGACCTGAAACGTGTGGCTAGCAAGTGCTACCAGATTCATGTAGTTAGACAGGTTAAACAAGATGTCTAACGAAATCGGGAAGAGATCCGTCGTGGCTCCTCTCAATACAGTCGTGAAAATCACATACCTGACCCCGTTTTACAGGGTTTACGGGGAAGATTTGGCCGAGCCTATGGGCTCGGATACCCAACAATAAACTTGGCCTTGGGCCACATCCGACCGCGTGGGGAGGTTAGTGAATATCTCACTATACGGATAACTATTTGGATTACTGTTCGGTTGTTACTATTTGAGAGAGTATTATCGAGCAAGTACTATTAGTGCGAGTGTTATTCGAAGCCGTCTGGCACCAATATTGTTCAATGCCATTACTTTAGTTGTATCTGCCATTACAAGTCTCTACTACAACGAGTATTGACATTACAAAGTGGCAAAGAATGTTCACTGAAATTACAAAATAATTTAAACCTAAAATAGAGTTTAGTTTTTGTTTCATTTTTGTTTTTGTTTTCAAATTATGTCAAAGACTGCATTCAAAATAGCTTCTGACGTATAACTGAAGTCATGTTTCCCGGCCTTAAAAAACAGAGAGACATTTTACGAATGGAATACGAGCGAAAAAGCCAGTAATTCAGAAGGATAGAGTTAGCATTTAAATATTGCTTGGCGTTTTTAAAACACGTCATGCATCTTTTAATATTAAAATATTTCACCTTTCGAAATAAATACACGAACATGTGACTTTTGTTTGAAAAATCTACCCCAAAGCACAATAACTTAATTTCATGTAAAGAAACAAATCCACTCGGTGATTCAGGCTTCACTGCTCTGCATACCAATCATCTTGTGGATCACAGTGGTTTCAGCCACCTACGCTGGTATAGAGCCACCAGCTAATAACAACTCAACACACTGACTGCCTAACGACATTCGGCACTGCCCAAGATGCTCCGGTTTTATCATCGGGCTACAAATTATTGAGGCATCTAATACGACCAACCAGCACATTTAATCTAAACACCTTTCTCTAGTTATCATTGCCTTAGCCTGCCTCACTTCTTCATCTTAAATGTTTCCGCTGATCGTCTCGCATAGACACCTGGACCTCTCAACGATATATATATATATATATATATATATATATATATATATGTGTGTGTGTGTGTGTGTGTGTGTGTGTGTGTGTGTGTATTTAGGCAGTAATCCTTCTTTCATGCACATTTCATTGAATATGACAGAGACAAGGTGCTTTGATTTAGTTTTCTATACATTTTCTCATGCGATCTTATAATGTTTTTTTCGTTTCAGATGATAAATTATATGAAAACTGTCCGAATGTTCTTTTATTCCGAGCGCTTCCGGCAATACAATTAGCCATTTTCAAGGATGAAATATTTTAACTGTTAAATAAGAAATAGTTTGTTGCATGTATGTATTTATATAATGTTTTCATTTTTCAAAACACGGCCAAGATATTTGGTCCATGTTCATAGCTGATATTATTAAGTGTTGTCTTTTTTTGCTTTTATTGATAAGCTTCCATTATTTTTTGTCTTTTTTGCATATAGATGATGCTATTATATTTGTCTTATCAACACAAATATTATTATTATTATTATTATTATTATTATTATGAGAAATTACAATAAAAACATTTTGAAATCGCTACACACATGTTTTTATGGTCAGTAACTAGAAGGATGAACGCTTGAGAATACCAGGTGCTGTAAATTTGGGTATGCGTGGGGTGTAATCCTCGGAATTCGCAATCGGAAAGCCGGGTTCCAATTCCAGTCGGTTTCTTTATATTCACATACGCGCAAATACCATTGGGAAATGTGTGAGTCCTCCTATTTCCTCCCAAATATGGGATAAATAGTAAGACTTGCATCAGAAAATATTTATTATCTCCCCCAAATTATAACAATCTAAAAACTATTTCGCTTTAAATAAGTTGCAAAAGTTGCAATAAGCTGTAATTCATGAATCATTTAATCAATCCTATTAACTCGTAAATTGACTGGCAGGCTAGATTGGGTAACTCTTATGATTCGAAAGGAGCTGAAAGACACTATCGAGATTGTTTTAACTAAATTTTCAGCCAATGTAAGGCCTAAGAATCACTCAAGATAAAAAGCCATAAAATGAAGTTGTATTGACGTAGGATGGGAAAGAATGTGAAACATCTGAGTGTATATTCGATAGGTGTCGCTTTGTCCAAGACTTGAATAGGTTGTGATTGTGGGGTTCGGGGAAGCTTCATAATATAGCGGATCTTGGAAAGATTCTGAAAAATGGAACTTCCTTCTTACAAATAGAGTACAAATGGAATGATAAATGGTTACCAGCGTGCAGATGGCATGATGGCCCTAGCTGTAATGGCATGAACTTGTAAAACTAAACAGAATGTCGCAAAATACATGAATATTCATGAGAAGTAAAAGAATAAATAGCTCTAAAATTCCCAGAAGAGTAATCAGTGTTTCTATTTTAACATTTATTCTCAAATGATGATAAAAAAATTAGATTGGCAGTTAAAAGCAGGGGATCTTTCATCCTCAGTTTGGAATTAGTATCGATCTGTTAGTCTTGATCAGCATTTCTCAACCGGGGTTCTCAGGAAACCTAGGATTCCTCAAAAATCCCCCAAGTGTTCCGCGAGATCAGGTAAGATAAGCTAATGCACTTTTGATTTTTTATTTAATTTCATATATGTAATGTGAGTAAACACACAGTATATTCTTGGTTATTGCAACCTTGTAAAATAGACATCATCTTATCTAAACTATTATATTATTCAGAATATAATAATCATTGAAAACTGCCTGATGAAGCATTATAAACAAACAGTATGAATTGTATTTAACATTACCGAAAAATTTCACAAAGATGTATTAGTATGTCCTTAAAGCAGTTATTCAGAAACATACTATGATATTTACTACGTGATCTACGATGAAAATAAAATGAGAAAGATATGGTATATAATTTTGTTTTTGTGCAGGGCTTCCTTGCGAAATGTAATTTATTTTAAGGGTTACGCAATGTTAAAAGGTAGAGAAATGCTGATCTACATGATCCCATGATGAAAGTTAACTTTTCATCAACCCTTTTGTCAGTGAAACAATCTAACAACGGACTGAATGTTTGTAATTGAAATGTTATAAGATAAAAAATGCAAGTCTAACCATCTGTTTAATTCAAACAATCGATCAAAATTGCACAGGTGGATGTAGGCAAGGACAGACTGAAATTATTTGTACTAAGTAAAATCAAGATGAATTACATATCAGTATTTGTATCGTGAGATTTGATTCAACGTAATGAGGCGTTTCCGATTAGAAAAAAAAAAAAAAAAACTATTAAAAATTTCAACGTAGGAGTAACGTATTTGCTCTTGAACTGAACAAGTTTATGAAATTTTAATCTTCAGCCGAATGTGTAAATTTTAATCTTCAGACTTTTTGTGTAAAACACTGGTCTTCAGTTTTCATACATACAACAAAGAACGGGATATTCATAATCTATCTTGTACTCATGCTTTCTATATCTCCTCCCCAACATACACATACGGAGGTACACGCACAAATACACACACAGATACACAGACAGGCATACGCGCGCGCACACGCACACACACACACACAGTGACACAATCCCATGTGGCCTGATGATTGCGTTTAACATGACAGTTTATCGCATCTGAGTGTTGAATCAATGTTCACTTTTATATTTACATACGGAGTGGGACAAGGTCGGTGCAATGTATTGAAGAAAACCAACATTGTATATGAATTTAAAAGTCCTCTGACAGATGTATCTCCAACTGAAAAAAAATAATATTTATGCTGGCTATGCTACGACTACGTTGTCTCAACGGTTCTGTTTTCATTTGAATAACATGTCTAACAGCTCTAATCATTTACAACAGCATACTTGCCTACATTCTCAATTTAGAAAAATTATCCTCGAAAATACATCCATAATTTTCATGAAAATAATAAACATAAACTAAGAATCCTATCTATATTGAAAAAAACTGAAAGCAAACCTTAACAAAATTTATTATGAATACTGCACAAATGTTCTAAAATGTTTACAACGGATAAACTAAAATATCAAGGTATATAGTAATAGTTTCTGATACTATTTTCTTCTTTTTCAAAAAAAAAACTCTTCACAAACCATAATTCTTTACTTCCCTAGGCCGTAAATATAGATCGCATGACACAAAAATAGCTATCCTTACACCATGCGCAACATTATAACTTTCAGATAAATATAGCAATTTTGTCTTTGGAAAAAATGAACATTACATTTTTGTCTTAGAAAAAAACCAGCCTGAGGATGACATTGTGTTAATGTCGAAAGTACTCGGAATAAACAATATATACCAATATGGTATTCTTCTCTTTTTTTAATATCGATACCAAAAAGCATATATGAGAATATGAACGGATCCTACTGAAAATAAGCAGACATAATTGTTCAATGAAACTTTCAATAAAACATGCTGCCAAAATACACACACACACAATATATATATATATATATATATATATATATATATATAAAGAAATATAGTCTTAAGGTGTGCTATATATATGGATTCTCAGTGTCCATATATATATATATATATATATATATATATATATATATATATATATATATATGGACATTTAGAATCCATCAGCTCATTTCAAAGAGCTAAGGGTAACTGCACATAAGATTTAATTATAGTGCTGAATGTTGGTGTAGACATAAACATAATTTTCTGAAAAACATATTACAGAGAACTGCTGCTCATAGAACAGGAATGTCAAATGCTCTCCAAATGACCCTCGTCAATTTTTCAAATCAGACTGGTTGCCAACCAAGGCTAAAGAACCCGGTCTGACTTACTATTAAACCCATAGCTAGGTTGAGATGAAGAGATGGATACATATCATTCCCAAGTGTAATGAACTCAATTGAAATCCGAAATCGGCTCTCGAATTTCTCATTCCGAGTTCGTTTCTATCATTATTCATGAATTTATTTACTCTCCCCAAACTATGGGTTAAAAAGTAGGAAAGACTAATCCCGTTAACTTTGGTTGGAATTCAGTCTAGGGGAAGAATAATATTCACTCAAAAACCCCAAGAGATCTGTATGGTAACCTCGTGGTACATTATATTCACTAGTTCTCTGTATCATGCTCTTCCGAAAAGTGTGGATGTTTTTGCACAAGCCGTCATCACTATAATCAAATCATGTATGTGGCTAGTCTGAAATATGTATATTTCTCAAAGGCCATAGAAACACATATTTAACTCTGCCAAACTCTCATATTCCTGAATAGATTTTTATTTTATTATGTTACATGCTCATATGTCTTCCTTGATATCTTATACACTTCATCTGCATTTCAGTCATTGCCGTGGCTAACTTTCTACTCTTTTGACTTTAACATTATTTACACCAATCTTTATTGTTTTTCCGGAGATCTTCTTTGCTTTGATATTGTTTTCTAGTGTCATTTAAAATCTTAGACCATATTCTAGTTGAAAATACATGGTGGGCAATACACAACTTTGTAGAATATCAAGTAATGTTGTCATGCATGAATATACATATTAACATAGTTTCTCAAGAGTAAGCTATTCCACATGCAAACGGCATCTGAAATAATTTGCAATAATTCTCTTCATCATCTTGACTGTATGGTCACTAATAAAGGAACATAAATTTTTAGTGCTAAAAAACATTACTTCACACCACCACTTTTGTAAAATACCCAGTTTTTTAAATCGTTTTGTGTCCGTGATGTACTCACACATCGGATACATTCAATGTAGCTAGCAATTATTGCTGTTGAGAAATCAGTTTTCATGTACTACTTCACCCAGATTACTTTATTTATCTTTGCAGTATTTACATAAAGGTGATATTTTGTATGATGTCACCAAAATTTTTTCAGCATATTTTCTCTTATTTTTGGACATGATAGCCTCTGATATAATTATTTTTGTGGTTTCTATAAATTGACAAAATCAGTTCGAAACATTTTTTAAAAATTGTTTGAAATAAAACGAATCAAATGTGTTACATATTTGCAACCGATGTTTGTGCCTGTCTATTGTTTATTTGCTTCTGAATTTACTCAAGAAACATCATTTCCCTTAAGGAAAAACTGAACTTAGGTAGCAGCTCGGAAAGTATTTGTGCATATATCCACCATCCTATCGTAAAACTTACAAATCTAGCTAGCATAAGATTCAGAGTATGTTAATGGCAACTTGTGTCCTATTGTGTTTCAAATACTTGAAATGTTCAGGCCAGCATTTCGAGAGTAAATCAAACATTAAAACTGTTATCCGTCTTACTATCTTGTTACTTTACAGCTAAAGTCATAAGTAAACAAAACTGTAATGATTTAATGTCGCTGAATTTAAGAGAGCAGTTTTGAATTACTGTAAAACGATTGCATACTCATTTGCGAAAGACTCAATGTTGATCTCTAGTTGACACTCTTTCATAAGAGAGAGGTGTGGGTCACGCCACAAGAGGAAACGTGTCTTCAGTGAGTAGACAAAAGAGAAAATAGGTAAGTCAATTTTATAAGTTTGAAATTTTTGCGAGGAAATCTTATGCTTTTACAATTCCTTTTTTTATATCTGAGTGCGTTATACGTAGATTTTCTTTGCCTATTTATAAAATGAATTAAGGTTGTTGTTTCTATCGGTGTACCCTGAATAGACAAGAGTAAGCAGAATTAGTGGATAAATATCATATTTATCTTTAAACTGTCTTCTAAATACGGACTGTTAAATTATTTTCGAAAAATGGAACGCTATTTTATGTAATGGTTAGCTGTTTCCCAAATATACTGTTGGTGAGCCTTGCCCTCACGAAATTCTTGCTCTAGAAGATAGAAACCAAGGCAAAGGAATACGAATATTATCAGTTGAGAGAGAGAAAAAATTCATTTGTGAATGTTGCTGTTGCATATTTCAGGTGCAGGATTTTCGCATGTTTCAGTTTCCGGGATTTTCGCACTGTAGAAGGAGAAATCTTGCCAACATTTAAAGCAGCATGCCTGAGATATGGTTTTCCCTAAAATGATGACATACTGGAACACGCAAGCTGCTGTCTGTGAGATTCCCTTACAGTTGTTTGCTGCCCTGTGCACGTATGTGAACCTTGCAAATGCTCTTCACCTGTGGACAATTTGCAAGGACACTATGATTGAAAATTTCTTGCACGAAGTTTTTAATGCAGACCAACCAGAAAACAGCACTGCAATCACTTGATGTAATTCTGAGAGAGAATGGCATTAATTGTTTAGCAATTGGGCTGCCTGAACCTATTAGAGTACCGCATCTTGACCATCATGAAGACCTTGATCACTCAATCATTGCAACACTTACTGATGAACAGAGACTGATTGCTAATGGTGTGCTTTAATCTGTAGAAAATAAGAGGAGAGGTTATGTGCCCTAAAACTCCTGTTTCTATGTAGATACACCAGGAAGTTGTGGTAAAACGTATATGTTTAATACCATAATTTCATATCTGCGTAGGAACAACTGCAACGTGTGCAGTGGTGCTTGGATACGCATTGCCTCTACACTACTGTCAGGTGGAAAGACTATAAATATTTCGTTCAAATTGTCTGTCCCGTTCACGGAGGGCAGCGTTTGTAATGTACCAGCCTCTTCAGACCATGCAAATTATTTATTAAACCTGATGTGATCATCTCGGATGAAGCCTCTGTGATCCCTTTATTTGCTCTTCATGCTACTGATAAAGCCTTGCGAGATATCACTGTCATTGCTACTGTTTTTGTTAGTAAAGCTCTGCTCTTGGTGGGTACTTTACGCAAGTCCTACCCATATTGCCAAGAGGAAGTCGCGAGACAATCATTGAAATCTCTATTAAAAATTCTCCTCTATAGCAATAGAGATTAGGCCAAAATATCAAATAAAAGAATTTGCAGTACGGCTCTTGTATCTTGCCAAAGGAACATCAGCAGCTTCACAAGACTCTAATTTTGCTTTTGAGGACATAGAAGTGCCGTCTCCTTGGTGGATGATATCGTCAACATAAGACATGAGGAAAAGAGGAGCAGAGCAATTTTTCGCCAGACCTCAGACTGCCTCCTGATCAATAAAGAAGTTCTGCGACAACTTCCATGTGTCTGCTGCACCTATTATAGTACAGATTAAGTTTTGACAGATCATCCTGCTGAGGCTGAGCGCTACCCACTAATTTCTAAACTCTTTGACACCATCAGGGATGCCTCCTCATAAATTGAGTTTAAAACCCGGCTCAATAGCAATGTTTCTTCATAACATTTCTATCCAGAATGGACTCTTCAATAGTAGAAGACCGGAAGTTGTGGTCATGCATCAACATTCAATTGAGGTTTCCTTTATTAGGTGCTCACTAATTGTAAGACTTGTCCTCATTCCCATAATAAAGCTGGTTCCAAGTGACTCTAACTTGCCATTCACCTAGGATAGAACCCAGTTACCTGTCCGTTTGTCCCATGCAATGATTATTAACAAGTCATAGTGGCAGAAATTTGAGGTGGGTTTGTTCTTTCCCCAGCCAGTGTTCAGTGTTTAGTCATGGGCAATTGTACGCGGCATACTCTAGAGCTCGCAAACTCTCAGAGGGTTAAGTTTATGGAGACAGACAGACAAGGAAAGAGAAAAGAGGGCGAACTGTTACTAAGAAAATTGTCTATCTGGAGGTATTGACTTGAAGGAGTGGAATGTTAAAAAATTAAAAATTTAATAGCTAATCTTTATGTATTTGTAAATATACCTGTAAAAATATATGCAATTTTATTATTTTCTGTCTAAATATCTTATTCTGTTATATATGTATATATTTTAATTGCTCCGTATCAATGCGTCATTTATATACATACATATACGTAGAAAAAAAATTATTGTTTACTCAACATTCTATTCGTCGGTCCGTGGAAATTCCACGGGTCCCGCTAGTTACTTATGATTATTACCCAGAACAGGGATCCATCATTGTGCTGGTGGTATCATGGGTGTGACTAATTTGGATAATCTATGATCAGCTTGGACCAGCGGCCCGAGTGAAGACACTTGGGTCCACACATTAAAAACTAGCCTTGTGTCACAACGTGAATCAGTATGGAGTCAAGTAAATATCTACTTATTATTACTTATTTGATCTTGTTATATGTCATACGACTAACAGATTACATTAGCTATTCGATGTGTTTAGTGAACGTTAAATAGGATACAACGTTGTCATTCTATTATTAATTATCATATTAATATATTCCTTCAGATTTGATTAAATGTCGTTAATAAATTCCAATTTCACATTTCTTTTGATGAGAGTAAGTTCTGCGAGCAAGTTTATTTGTCAAAGAGAGACGAATCATTGAAGTTGGTTGGGGTTTTCTCATATGTTTGCATAAATAAATATAGCAATGTATGATCGGTGTCATATATGCATATGTAAACTTTGCAACAGTTGTAAGTCGTTTCTAAGACCTAAAAAGGATAAGAAATTATAGAGAGTCACGATAACCCACGTCCTGAAGAAGAAGTTATACTATCTAGTAGCTATTTACTCTATATTGAAGATAAACAGTATTAATAATACTTCTCAAATTGGATCACCGCCATATTACAAAAGTCCACCACGAATTAAGTGAATTGAAATATATGCATGATTATATATATATGTGTATATATATATATATATATATATATATATATATATATATATATATATATATATAATATTATAATGATTTTTTAAAAAATATGATTCCTTCGCTTCATAAGAGTTCTCATGTTTCAATATAAAAAGCTAAAAAGCTTAACCCAATCATTAAAGGGAAAAACCCTTTATGAAGTCGTCAAAAAAGAACACATTGTAGTTCAGTGCGACGCATTTATATATGAAACAGTCCGTTGAAAATAAATAAATAAAATAAAATAATACAAAATTATCCCGACACTTAACAAAAATACTATGGTGCCAAAATCTATCTTTCTCTGTAAATGGACAGATGATGCGCGTACAAAAAAGACATCACTCGCTTTGAAATAGACACCCTACCATACCTCAGCCTGACCTCTCCCTGAAGGTGACTGATATGTCGATAAAAATTAACTCTTAGGCCCCTTATCAAAAATGGCCGCCCCAGCCGTTTCCATACTAACGAATGAACATACTTATAAGGATACGTAAATTTAAAAATTGGTTATTCCTAAATTTTCGTTTGAGGAGGAAACAGGCCTTGTTACTTTAAAATTTAATTTTAATAATTATATTGATGGTTTCGGCTCTCGTTTTTGAAACATCAGAACTCTTATGTAGCGAAGGAATCATATTTTTTTAAAAAATAATTATAATCTAAGCTCTACTTCTGTATGGAGCACTGTTTTTTAAAAATAAAAAAAAAATTACTAAAAAACCCTGGTTTATTTACCTAACGCGTTCTTTCCTATTTTTCTACATACCTGCACCCCCATATATATATATATATATATATATATATATATATATATATATATATATAATTAAAAAATAGACAACCTTATGTGTCCATTGATTATATTTCCTTTCCCCAAGAAGGTTGTTTTTTCTAGGTTCCTCAGATCATATTTCTAAGCATAAAAATGGTTTTAAATTTACGTATTATCATTATACACTTTTGATGTGTCGTTTTAAGTTGATGTAAGATGATAGAGAGAGGAGTAGGACGACAGATATGGTCGAAATTACAGAAGGAAGGGAGAGATAGGAATAATTTTAAATCTATTTTTCTCAAAATACTTAAGAGTAAGGGAGGTGGGTAAGGACCAGACATTGAACTATTTAATAAGTCATCTAACAGGAAACAAGACAAAGAGGAAAAGGGGAAGAAAAGATATAAGAAAGCAAATGTGGAAGCAGGAGTGTGAAGAAAAAAGTGGGAAAAGAAGAAAAGAAAGAATAAATTAACATATATAGACATATTGCGGTTAATTTTTTAAAAAGTACAGATTGATATATTTTGCAGTTGACTTTTGACATGAATTTACAAATTTAAAAATATCAACAAAATGAAATAGTAAAATAATAAAATATAGTGTGAATATAAGATAAACAAAAAATATTAATATCATTAATATTATTAATAACAACTATGGAGCAGAAAACTAGAAAATATTGATCTCATTAAAAGAATCCTCGCAACAAACCTAAAAACCGAAATGAAAAATTTAACTTGAAATCCCAAAACACTCCACGTTGTAATAAGTTTTAGAACCCTTCGAACTTGACTTGATCAATTTAATTAGAAAGATATACTTTAAAAAGAAATCTATCCACTTCCAATCCCAACTCAAAAAATAAATTAGAGATATCAAAAACTTTGAATACCACCATTCTAAATAAAATCTCTAGCTCATATAAAAAAAGACAGAAACTGTAAGTATTTATCCTCTATAAATAAAGAAACTGCTAAATTCGCCTATAAATGATATTGCTGAAAGGGTGGGTACAACTAAATTGGAAAACGCCTACCTACATTTAAAGGACCATAAACCCAATTTTCAAAATAGTCTGTAGTCCAAACTGGTAAATCCCTCCAAATCAGAGTTAGATCTGATTTCCAAGAATATCCTTAAAAATAAACACATCTATATTAGAAAAATACCCTGTAAACCTTTAGGAAGATTCCTCGGATACCATTAAATGGTTCTAGAATATAAACTTTAAGACTAAATCTTCATTTATTCCGTTAGATATTATCGATTTCTACACCTCCATTTCTAAATGAAGAATTTTTTTTTAATAAAATGAACTTGAAAATTAGTTACTCATGTGTGAACAATGTGGAGAAAATTATAAAATCCCACAATAATTTTATTAATATATTCAATGCTAATGAATTACAAAAAATACTTCTACCTGTAATTGCAGGGTAAAAACTGAATGCTCAGTGGGAGGATTATATATGACAGAAAACGTGGTGTACGAAGCCACGATTTCCACCAAAGAGAATACGAACGAAAAAAAATTTATATTGGAATAGCTGCTGGGAATTGGAAGCAACATCTTCATAACCATCGCCATTCCTTCACTAATGAATCACTTAAACACCAAAAAAAGCGCTGTCTAAATGCAATTGGGATCTGGTGGAAAACGGCTTCACTCCACAAGCGAAATTGAGAATTATCTCTAGGGCTCAAACTCCTAGAAATTTCAGAGACAGATGTGACCTCTGCATTAAAGAAAAAATCTCGATAATCAAACATAATGAACCTGAGGAATTACTAAATTATCGCAACGAAATTACCTTTAAATGCAGGCAAAGGCATCGTCTCAATATAACAAGCTATATCTAATATTTGGGAAGCCTGCTCAAGGAAACTGCGGAATTTTAAAATATGTAGACTTGCAATAGCACCTGGTTTCTCTCTATATAGGTTTAATTGCTTATGTTATATTGTATATGGGTATTTTTTTATATTGGCTTATGTATGTTCATATAATTTTGTTGGCATGTGTATGTGATTATATGGTATTTATAAGTATACGCATATGTGGGTATATATGCATGTAGGCGTTTATATATGGGCTATTTACTTGCTTGTATTTAGATGCTTGGATACATACATACACACAGACGCACATATATATATATACGTGTGTGTGCGTATATATATGTATGTGTGTAGATATATATGCGTGGTTGTATAAGTGTGTATGTGCATGTACGTATGTGTATATATATATATGTATATACCCAAGTGTATAATTGGTGTATACGGAATGAATTCCAATAACCAACAATTACTATTATTAAAAGAGTGCTCAATACAAATATTTATTTAAATTATGTTATATTTTTTTAAATAAATAATTATATATGTATATATATATATATGTGTGTGTGTAGATATATGTATGTGTGTGTGTGTATATATATATATATATATATATATATATATATATATGTATATGTGTATATGTATGTATCTATGAATATATATATATATATGTGCGTGGGTGGGTGGGTCTATACGGATTTGTATATGTGTGTATGTCTATATTTACATATATGCAAGAATATATATGGTTCGATGGGTTATAGCTGATGTAATATTATCGTTTCATCATTGTGAATCTAACTTTATTCCTCTCATTGTTATTATTATTATTATTATTATTATTATTATTACGATATTATAAAAATAATATTATTATAACTCTTAGATCTTGTTTCATTTCAAAATGTTTTTCGACATATTTTTCAAAGTTTTTCGATATTATTTTATATTTATTTCGATAATATTTAATTTTTTACATTATTTTATATTTTAACTTTAAATTATAAATTTAAGATTTAAAATTTGAAATTTTAGATTTTAATTATCAGTTTTTAATACTTAGTTGTTATTAATAATATTAATAATATTCATTTTTTATCTTATATTCACATAATATTTTATTTTTTTACTATTTTATTTTGTTGATAATTTTTTAAATATCAAAAATAAATGTCAAAAGTTAACTGCAAAATATATGAATCTGTATTTTTTTTTTAAATTAACCGCATTATGCCCATATAAGTTAATGTATTCTTCCTTTTTTCTTTCCCCACTTTTTTCTTCATACTCCTGCTTCTCCACACTTGCTTCCTTATATCTTTTCTTCTTTTTTCTATTTGTATCGTGTACCGTGAAATGACTTATTGAATAGATCAATCTTTGGTCTTTGCCCCCTCCCTTACTCTTAAGTTTTTTAGTAAAAATAGATTTAAAATTATTGCTAGCTCTAAATTCCTTTTCTAATTTCGACCATATCTGTCGTCCTCCTCTCCCCCTCTCTTTCACGTTACATCAACTTAGAACTACACCTTAACAGTGTATAATGATAATACGTAAATCTAAACCATTTTTTATGCTTGGAATTATGATGTGAGGAATCAGAAAAAAAAAACAATTTCCTGGGGAAATAAAATATAATCAATGGACACTTAAGTTTGTCTGTTTTCTAATTAAATTAATATTTGCTCTGGTTTGAAATCGAGCTCTCTGGATTACATCCTCATTTGGATTATCCATACGGATTACCAAACTTATCATTACCTATATATATATATATATATATATATATCATAATTCTATATAATATTTTATCAATGTGAATAATTTGCACATCTGGGTTAATATATCCGGGTTAACAATATTCACATCCGGGTTAAGCGCATTACGATGAGAAAGTAGAAAAATAAATACATTTTTAAGGAATTCTTATGCGCTGTCATTAACAGGGATTCCATTTCACTTTTCATATGTTCTCTTCTCATCCATGTTCATGGCGCGTCTTTTGTCATTTCTTTTTTGTGTCCGTATCATCTGACTTGTGTTCGCATTTACTAAATGCTTTCCTCTTTGGTACCACTACTATATGAATTTAAGAGAAGTACTCTATTGTCAGGTAAGTTTCATCATTTTGCAGTTGAAATTGATAAATGTAATCATAAGCTCCATGCTAATAGTTTCTTCTCAAGCACTTCTTGCCTGTGGCTTCTGACTTTTTGCTTTCCAATCATCTTTGATTTTATGAAGTCTAAATGCAATGCCTTTATCTTCTGTATTTTTAATTCCCGTTCTTTCATTTTTTTTCTTTCCTAATCTATTGCTCCTTGGTGGGCTTATTCCCTTGATTGGGGTGGAATGATCTAAAAAAAAAAAAAATAAATAAAATAATAATCCCGTCTCGTGAAATACAGACAAAGTTAATTTCCTTATTATTTTTATCTTTCTTTAGAATGTTTGGTACCACATTTTGATATTACATTTGTCATCCAATTCCTGTATAAACAACAGTACTTCTGCTAGGATTCTTTGAGAACAAAACTAACACAATCATCAACGATAAATGCATTTCCTTCCGGTTTTGTTTTCTTATACTATTTATTATTGTAGTACAAAGTTTTATGTCTGTTCATGAATTATATATATATATATATATATATATATATATATATATATATATATATATATATATATATATGTATCCTTGTGCAGGTCTGCAGAAAATAGAAAAGAACACGTTGGATGCATAATCCGGGGTTCCTTAGTATTTTTGTTTTTATTTTTAAAAAACAGTGCTCCATACAGAAGTAGAGCTTATATTATAATAATATTTTTTGTTTAAAAATATGATTCCTTCGCTACATAAGAGTTCTCATGTTTCAAAAACGTGAGCCGAAATCATCCAAATAATTAATAAAATTAAGTTGGATTGAGGTGTTTAGTCACGTTTCATCTTCAAGCGAAATTTTAGGTTCCTAAAATTTCGCTTGAAGATGAAACGTGACTAAACACCTCAATCCAACTTAATTTTATTAATTATTTGGATGATTTCGGCTCACGTTTTTGAAACATGAGAACTCTTATGTAGCGAAGGAATCATATTTTTAAACAAAAAATATTATTATTATATATATATATATATATATATATATATATATATATAGACAGACTTTTTAAATTCTAGATTTATCCAGTATTGGAAGGGCAGCGAATAGTTCATAACGCGTATTGTTTTTGTATTTATTCTTTCGATCCTTATTTTTTACGTTAAAATAATTTTTAAAATAATCATTTTTATTCTGCCATATTTGTTTTTAGTTTATTTTCTTTCATTTCATTCTTCTTCGCTGAAGTTCTGGATACATGGAATATCCAATTGCTTCCGTTTCCTAAATATTTCATTGCTGTAATTTGGGATTACTTCAATTTTTCTTACTGGAAATCCCGTTGGAGAGATCACTATAATTGCACATTTCTTGATTCTCGACTTCATTCTCATGTCCTGCATAAGCATCTTGATTCATTGTTTCTATTTCATTTCATTTTCAGTAATTAATATATATATATATATATATATATATATATATTGTATGCCTAAAGTCTGGACAGAGGAAATTTCAATAACAA
Source organism: Acanthosepion lycidas (assembly GCA_963932145.1). Taxonomy (NCBI): domain Eukaryota; kingdom Metazoa; phylum Mollusca; class Cephalopoda; order Sepiida; family Sepiidae; genus Acanthosepion; species Acanthosepion lycidas. The sequence goes on from OZ010572.1 coordinate 145,335,176, forward strand.
TGTATTTTTTTTACCCCCACCGATTAAATATAGTTTTGCCAAAAGAAGAAATAATTTTCTTTTATGGGGTATTTTAAATGAGATGCTGTACTCAATGAAAATCGCAGATGTAACATACTTCATTGAACGTATAAAATGTGGATGTATTAAAATTAAGTGCAATGTGCAGTTATTGCATCGAATTAACTTGAATCTTGCAAAGCGCATCAACATTTGCATCACAAATGGTAGAAGTCATACTGGAGATGTTTATCAATATTCGAATTCAATAAAATGATGCTGAAAATTACATTTCTTGAAAATATGCATTTTTGCCTATGTGTCCAGTCTTTATAGTCACCCTATGTATTAAGCTACTGAATTTTTATTGTGATTCTTCAGTTTTTGTCATATAATACGCCTTTACAAAGTTCATAGTAAGGCGACAGCAAAAATAACTGAAATCTTAGAATATCAAACTCTATGTAACGAACAATCTCATTAGTTTCAAACTGTATTTAATATTCACTTCAGATATTAAAATATTCACATTAGAACCAGTGAAATGTGAAATATTTATCAGTTAGTAATAATTAGTAATGATATTATCATGGATTTTGTGTTAATTTAATACTGGTTTCTTTATTGACTCTGATACTGAAGTTGGAAGAAAATATAATTTTAATATTGAGAAAGATAAAAATATGCGTAAAATTTAAAAAAAGAAATGTGTGCATTTTTGAGAACTTTCAGTGTATCCTCGAATTGATACAACACGCTGAATTTGCTCCATGATCGTGTAGACCAGTTGAGGTTTAACAATAAAAAAAGAGAGATTACTTGAAATAATCAATGCAGGATGAATAGTATGGAACTACTCAATATATGAAAATCCAGGAATTAATATAATTTATGGCGCTTTTTTATGTTTTGGTTCGATTTCATGCGTGACTTGCACATACATTATGAAGAAAACCCCGAAAGTGTGTCAGCGTTGTTTTCTGTTTTGAAATCAAATTGTTACTGACAATGTAAAGTGGAATAGAAAGTGCAAGTAAACTGAACGACGTCCTATGAAAGAAAAACTATTGATTCCAACAAGTACTGCTCACAAGTAAACCGCAACAATCGATAGCAGATTGGTCACCAAACAAAATATGTTATAGCATGTTTTCTCGCTTCCACCTTAGTAAAAAAAATCGCATATCTTGTGTATTATTATTATTATTTTTCTTCTTCTTCTTCTTCTTCTTCTTCTTCTTCTTCTTATTATTATTATTATTATTATTATTATTATTATTATTATTATTATTATTATTATTATTATTATTATTTTTAGAAAATTATTTTAATTAAAAAAATTAAGTTTTTTTAAAGTAAGAAAAATGTGAGTTAGTCATCTATGTGCCATGCATGACACACGCTTAGGCGATCACGCATCTTTCGATACATGATTGACGAGGCAGATTTTTTTCCCTCAGTATGTTGCCATTTTTTCTGCGGTAGAGCAGTTGACATCCAAGGTTATAGAGCCCGGACCCACCTGCTATTTACCCATAGCTGGGGGAGAATAAGAAGATTCATACCTTTCCTAAGGGTATTAGCACGTAAGTGAATGTAATGGATTCGACTGGAATTCGAACTCAGCTCTCCGATTCATCAATCCGAACCGCTATCCAGTGCATGTATTTGCAGAGAAAGTTAAATCTTTCTGGCAGAATAAAATTCAGAAAGATTCACGAAGCCATTGGTATAAGGATACAAATATACTGATCAATGAATTTATCAGTAATATTAATGGCGGAAAAATGATATTTTAATTTTATTTATCAGCTGAATGACAGCTTATATTACCTAACATTTGTGATGGCCAATTTACATGTTATGAATACAGTAGTGTATGTCTCCAAAGGGTATAATTCGTGTCATGTTGGAAGTGTCATATTGGTAGACCTTTCAAAATTTACTATTGGTACTACACCAGAAATAATATTCACGATGTTTCTGTAAATCTACAGAAACCAATATACTCTCAGCTGTCACATGAAGACTCATGATCAAGCTCAACAAAGTTTACAAAGCAGGGTAGGCCCGGTAAGATGTACTTCGTTTGCTGCATCTAAAATATGCAAGTCACATGTAGGATAGGAGTCATTATCACGCCCAGAAGAATCTAAAACAATTATCAAACTTGTCAGCGCTGGTCATACTCGTTTAACGATTCGTCAGGCTTTATATTTATATATATATATATATATATATATATATATATATATATATATATATATATATATATATATATATATATATATAGTTTATGTAAAACTAGGTAATCCGTATGGGTAGACGCAAGGAGGATGATATCCAGAGAGCTCAATGTAAATTCAGAGCAGATATGTTTGAATAAAAACAGACTACTTTATGGTTCCATGTAATAAGTTATTTCCCCACAACCCCTTTAACACGGCTGTGAATCATCAGACTTTACTTTCCTTAATTACTTTTCATTTTTCATTTCAACCTCTGGAAGTAAAGTCTGATGATCCACAGCCCTGTTAAAGAGGTTGTGGTGAAATAACTTATTACATGGAAGCTTAAAGTGGTTTCTTTTTATTCAAACATATATATATATATATATATATATATATATATATATATATATATATATATATATAATTCCTCAACAGGATAGAATCCAGGTAGAACTCAATTTGTAGTTCTGATGAACTGGATCGGGATTATGATTCCAATGTAATAAATTATATCCATGGAATATTAGTGTTTTTGAATATTTTATATTATATTATATTATATTATATATATATATATATATATATATATATATATAGTAGTAGTACCCGTTGGGAAAACCTCGGATAGCTTAACTTGCAGATATGTCAGGACAAATCGGTTTTCCTGACATTAAAAGTTCTTTGAATTCATGCCATAATCTCTCAATTGGATTATGGTTGGGACACTGAAAAGGCAAAGTTAAAACTTTTATATACCTAACATGAAACTATTTGTGGACTAATTGAGATATGTGTTTTGAATCACTGTCATGGATAAAGCGCCAAGTGATATATATATATATATATATATATATATATATATATATATATATATATATATTATATATATATATATATATATATATATATATGTATGTATGTATACACATTTTAACTTGTTTGTTTTACTATGTATAATCTTTCAATTTTGTAACACAAGCATACAAACACACACACAGACACACACATACACACATACATATATATGTGTGTGTGTGTATGTATGTATATATGTGTGTGTGTGATATTTTCTACTGTTACTAAAGCTGTTGTAGCAACAGCTGTGAAATCAAATCTTATCCTTGTCGATGAAACAATTTCACCCTGAGCGTGTGAATTCAAAGACTAAGTTTGCTGTTGTTATCCAATGCCTTATTTTTTTCCCTTTTCTTTTGTCCTGTTTTCTGGATTCCCCTTTCTTTCTGTCTTCCCTCACTCTCACCTCTCTTTTCTCTCTTTTTTTAACCTTTCTTTCTTTTAAATGAATGAACTTTTTATTTGGCCAGTCGCAGTCCGAGCCTGGAACAATGTGGCGGTTTTCAAGCAAAAGGAAGCGTACGAGCTGTATTCTAATGTTAGCGGCATGCATCATCCTCTGGATTTTCTTTAAAGGTATGGCTACTAGAATTTCTATCTTATGTTAAACAAGAAATATATATATACATCTATTTGTCCTTTGATGCTTCTTGTTAGCTGCAACGGAAATTGCAATCATATAATTAATGGATAGAAAATAAATAATCCAAGACATCATTTCCATTTTTCATGGTAGCTAGGGCAAATGCATTCGTTGATGCAACACAGTCTTCGTTATTTTAGACAATACTCATGCCCAATTATAAATCCCCGATATCACGTGGAACAATTCCATATCTGATATATCTTTCTCTCTCAGCATATCTATCTATCTATCTATCTATCTATCTAACTATAAATGTTTTTATTTTATTATTTAATGTATGTCTTACCGTGAAATAAAAACGATGATTTCCCATCATTATTTTCAAGACAAACAGACACTCTCCACTTCTTCCTGGAAGACTGTATGACATTTTTTATATAATTAATCCAAAGGTAGTAACATATAGATAGATATATGTGCATGAATCATTAACCAGATTAGTAGGAATTAAAAGTAAATTTCGAATAGTAAAATGTTCGAGCGATGCAATTATTATTTATTTCAGTTTTACTATAGAATTTACCATAGAAGTGCGTTGAAAAAGAAGGGAATTGTGTTAGAATAAAATACTTATTGTGTAAAATAGATTTTATTATTGAAAATAGATATATTGCTTAAAATAGCTTTATTAAGCTGCGGTGTTTGTGATATATTTGTGCCTGTGTTTATATATGTATTCATCTAATCTTGTCGACGTCTAGTTCTTATTTTTAACTTATAATCTATATCTAATCCATTAAAAGACTCTAATCCACTAAAATAGTTTTGCAATTTTTATTTCCCTTTCTTTCGGAATCCAGTTATTGAATAAAATGAAATATTCAGTGGTTAAGATCCAACATTTCTTTTTTTATATTTGATTTTAATTTTGTAAAATGTTAAAATTTCCATGCTTTCTCACATATATTTTCTCGAACACGTGGCTTATGAGTTTACTTAGCCTATGAAATCGTTAGAGTATTTGAGGCATAAGATTTAAGGATAGTCGTATTTTTCACCCATGGGGATCTGATTGAACAGAACACAACCCCAGAATGTAATATATTATGTAGCAGAATAATAAGTAACCCTTTAAAATTTCCCTGGTTTTGAAGTAAGGTTTAGCGCTGTGTGATTGCTTGCTTCCTTTTGGTTCTAATCCTTATCTTGTAAATTCGTACGTACGTTTCTGGGCAAGACTTATACAATCTCATACGTCGGAGGTTTATATATCTGATTTAACACGTACTTCACTGTTCATTGCTATTCATAAGCAGGAAAGAACACAAAGAAATGAAATTGGAATGCAAGGAGGAAATCTGGATATGAAAGAATCGTTAAACTTAATTATTTACATTTTTTCGCGTCAAGTTTCGACGATTTCCAATTATGGGCTGCATCTGGAATGACAATTTTTCATTTCTAATTTGTGGATGAGTAAAAGAATTATAAATGTAATCATTTTCGTAATAAAATTCTGTGAAAAGTTCTATGGCGATATCCTGGCCGTAAGATCTATGGAGTTTCTAGCAGGTTGATTGTGGGAAAATACTTAGTAAAAAACATGAGTTTTTATAGTCTTGTAGAAGATCCAAAAGTATTGGCTGATATATTTTATATAAATTATGTTTAAATAAAAATACTTTTTTAAGCCACGTAGCGTGTTTTCTCTCGCGTCCAAAAAAAAAAAAAAATCACTTAATTAGTAAATTTATATTAATTGAAAATATTTTTTACGCCTTTTATAAAATTCTAGTAGAAGAATATCTGTGAGCACGTTGACATGTGTAAGTGATACATAAAAATAACTGGTAAAGTTATTCATTAATTCCTTCCTAAAGGTAGTTGTTAACGCCTAGTCGTCCGGGGTCTTAGCTCTCAGCGCAAGTGTCCCCCAGGAGTCGTTTCTCGGGCCAGCCTTCTTTCTAGTTTATATAAATGAGCTGCCTAAGAGTATACTCCGATTATTTGTGAATATTTATGCTGATGATACACCGGTATAGGAGTATACCTCCAAAACTCGATAACCAGAGTTTGACAGCAGTTATCTCTTCCAATCTAGCTGGCTGGTTACACCCAATGCCTTGAAAACCAAACTAGTTACATTTCGTCATCGTCGATTTGACCGTGAACTACCAAAAGTCATGATGAATGGATGTTACCTTAGGAAGGCTCAATGGCTTGAGTGTCTATTGGGTCCCAATTTCAACCCCCATCCCAAGTGGAAATCGTACTCAGATACAGGAAAAACGATCGGTTACCAGTACCGATCCAGAAAGTTCCAGACTCTTCGTGCTATCATATACGTTTTAAAAACCAGATCAGACCTAAAACGGAGTATTGCTCTAATATTTGGACAGAAGTTGCTCAGTCCTCACTTTCCAATCTCACCATCCTGGTGGGGGATAATTTGCTTTCCGCCCTGCAACCCCTCTCTCACAGAGATAGGAAAAATTATATGAAAATTTAATAAATTATAAGAAAATTTTGATAGAAGCAAAAACAACGGCGCTCAACTGCCATGTGAATATATAATCTCTTATAAAAATAACGAACATATATAGATAGCTTTATTCAAAGGATCATTGGAATAAGAAAAGATGCCTTCTAAAAGCTCAACAAAATATTATGAAGCAAGAAAATTTTCTTCGAAACAAAGGAAATCATACTGAAATTCTATGTATGATTAATATTCTTATATAGCAGTAAATGATGGATAATTTCCTCACAGATGAAAAGAAAACTTGAGGCAACACATATGTAGTTCTACAGAAGGATGTTGAAAATCCTTTAGACGGAGCACGTAAGGAAAATGGAAACAGAAAGTAGAATTATTCATAAAATCAGAAAGCGACTGTAGATCTTTCTGAAAAACTAATAAAGAAAGACGGCTTGGAGAATTTGATCTTCACAGGGCATAATGAAGGTAAAAGAGTCAGGGTAAATCAATGAGTAAACTACCTAATGAACTTTTGTAAATGGATAACAAAACAAGGAAAAGGAAAGATAGTAAAACGAGATAGATTGCTAAGAGCTATGGAAGATAGGATAAAGGGCGTATAGGAAAGATCAGTGTATATTGGTAGGTTTCTTTGGAAAGACTTACGTTTTACGGCCAGTTTCAGCCCATTAAGTATAATAAACAATTAACCTCTGATATTTTCTCTGAGAGTGCTGTACTGCATCATTAAAAAATAACTGAATATTTAATTTTTATTTCAGATAAATAATGATCGATGCTATAAGCAACAAATAGAAAAAAAACATATTCATCTACTGAACAAATCGTTACTACTCAATGAGTGTTGATGATTACAAAATTTAATTATCTTGGTGAAAATGACGTCAGTTCGTGGAAAATTAATTTGCCCATAAAATCTGAAGAAAATATTTGATTTTGTCGTTCATATCTCTTATTGAACATTTGTTTCCCAACCTTTCTTTTAATCTTGAATATTCTTTAAATATTTTATCATCACGTGAGTGTATAAAGAAGATAATTCCACTTTTCCATATTAATTAGTTTCTTTTTGTTTCATTCATGCTTCTTTATAAAAACGGAATTGGCAAAATGATTTCGAATTTCAACCAAATATGCTCCTGTACATATTGGAAATATATATTGACAGGACGATTGATAGAAATTGTAAGGAAACTGGCATGTCACGATCCAATTGAAACACTTTCCATGGCGTAATGTTTGAAAAAATAATCTTGAAACCAATTTTTACAATGATGTTGGTTTCAACGAAGCTAACTATACCAAATAAAAATTCCTCACTGTGAAAAATAGCTTCGGAATATCTAGAAGACGGTTTTGCCAATTGTGAATCCGATTCTTACATGATGTAGTAGTAAGCAATTATTTAGTAATCTTCGAAAAATAAGAAGTCATAAATACTTCAGTTGATTGTTGTTTGTTCAGGTATCTTCCATATTGGTGATCAGTTCCTTGTTTCTAATAGATTTCAATGATCATAATGAATGAAAAAAAAACTTTCTCGTATTAAAATAATATTTGAAACTTGAGGAGAAACAATTAATGGCTGAATGAGATAACTGACTATTGCTGTTGAGTTGCACCATTACTGCGCTCCATTTTCAGGGCCTCGGTGCCTCGGTGTAGGATAGTTTAGTGAGTGTGTTAGGTCGACCATTACTACTGCACAGAATTTTGGATATACAATGATTCCCTAAACTTATGGCATTTTGATAAAACTGCCAATTTTAGAGTGTTATTGGCTGGGAGCAATGATTAGGAAGTTTTATGGTTGACAATTATTACAAATTAGTGTGTTTGAGCCTTAATGACTACCTTATAATTTTGATAAAATATGTTTAGCTGGCCACTCGCGATCGAGGATACCCGTCTACTAAGGCGGCTAGCCAATCCCTATCGCAGACGCTTACACGGGCACATTTGCCTTTATTCAACACCCACAGAGCCTACCCGTGGTTTATGCTGCTACTATGCTGAGCATATCTTAGTTACAGTTTCTGGGAAAGAGCGTGTTATCTTGCGTGATCAAAAGTTTGAATAAAGCCGTCTACCTACTTTCACTCACAAGGCTTGGGTCAACCAGTGGTATAGTATTCAGGCAAAGGGGCCACAAGCTGGGATCGATCCCCTTCAGTTCGATAACACCATAAGGGATACTTCCTGGGAAATCAACCATAGTTTTTGCTAAATTTAAAATATACATTTGCTAAAATAAGCTTAAGAAATAACACACTGACGTTCTGTCCACAAAAGTGGTCAAAGTGACATTTTATCTAGTAACTCGGTTTCCATTCAGTGGGGTGCTACCATCTGCGCCCATTGGCATCTATTCACTTGTACACATGTCTAATGCCTTCCACGTCCGCATTGATTCTATCTAAATTCATTTCAGTTTTTGGAAAATGTCAAAGTATTTGACATGAATACTCAGATAATTTACTTGACATTGCAAAAGGACAAAAAACAATGTCAACCTTGCCTGGAGCTTTGCTTTACGTATTGATTATACAAACTCTGTTGGTCTTCATATAACGAAAACATGCTTTTGAAATTTTGTTGTTATAAATTATGTCTGATTAAATAATTACAAATAATCTCCTTCTTAACACGAGCCATTTAAATTCGGCTAATTGTCCCACAAATTTTCGAACAGGTGTCAACTACGCATTTTGGAAATTTAAAATCAGGCAAGTACAGAAATTTATTTGCATAGTGTAGTAACAGTTGATGAAAAATATGACCTATAAATCCGAAGGTGGGGAGAAACAGCGAAAGATGCCTTCTAGAAACTAAGCAGATTATAAAGAGACAGGAAATTATACTCAGAAAAAATAATATTGTTAAACTGATGTGTAATTTCTAATTTCCTATACGGCAGTAAATTTTGTACAATCTCCTCTCAGACGAAGAAAAGAACTGAAGCGATAGAGATATGATTCCATTGATGAATGCTAAGCATACCACGAACAAAACAAAAGACCAACGAAGACATCAAAAGTATAATAGGAAATACAAGGAAATTGACACCTTCACGTTTCGGAGACAAGTTGGGACGACTATACTTGTTTTGGAGAATAATTTAAATCGGGCATCCTTACTCTAATTACAACTTTTATTAAATTGTTCTAGAATGATTGCAGTTTGAATTAAGAAGTGGAATATGTTTTCTGAATATATAATAAAAAGGGGTGGTTAGAATATGAATGCGTAGGGTCAAATATTTTCGAAAAAATATAAGCTGGCTATAATGAAATCAAACCACTTACAATCAGAAAGAGAATGTCGAAATTTTCGGGTCTCATAACGTGGAAAGATTGCTTAAAGAAATTAACTCACACAAGGAATATTGAAGGTAAGAGACACGGGAAGAAATAGTACGTAAAAGAAGAATATTTTGTCTTAGTTGTCCTTAAAACAACTTTTCTGACAAGGAAACATATCACAGTGTCTAAAGGCATTAGATAGATCCAGTGACAGGACACAAAGAGTGTGAGTTCAATACCTGGTTAAGGCGGTGGAGAATTTGAAGAGGGGAATTAACAGGAGATAACTGACAACTGACATACATTAGACATGTCAGTTGGAACTAGAACAGTCTATCCCAACGAGCGAAATAAAGGGTTCAGTTCGACATTCTAACCACTTGAAGAAGGCTGGAGCGTACAAGGGCCGAAACTTTGGGATAAATATAGCAACAAAGATGAGGATGATAGTCCAAGCAATGTAAATAGTGTACATAATATCTCATCTCACAAATATAGACAGATAATCAAGAACAATATTGGGGAAAATGTATGGAAAAACTTTATTTGAGACGGGTTTCGTCCGTCAGGACTTCATCAGATTAAATTTGTTATGTTGTTAGGTTTTTCCATGCGCACGACAGAGGGGTGCTGGGAATTTTAGAAACGCATAAGCAGTCTAGATATAAAATTCCTTTGCATCAACGTCTCAGTTGAAAAATACCCAAATCTGCTAGAAAAACATGTAGCATAATCAAAGATAAATCTCTCTCTAGCAACAGATAAAAGAATAAATATCTGCCGTCTCATCACTAATCAATGCTTCATCAAATATAATAATGAATGTTACAAACAAAAACTTGGATTACCAATGGCATCGCCTCTCGGATATATATATATATATATATATATATATATATATATATATATATATATATATATATATATATATATTCTACTAAACACAAAAGACAATGGCTAAACATCAGAATATTAAGGAAAATTAATTCCTTTTAATAATATGTAGAAATAACCACTCTTTGCCTGATGAAGGTACCGAGACAGGGAACACATGTAGCAAAAATATGGAAAATAAAGCATAATATATATTTTAAAAAATTCACATTGTAGCCGAAAGCGTTTGCGGCTTCTCTCTTCTCTTTAAAATACACATTTTTCTCGTAGGAACAACTAAAACTTCTCTCTGAGTGGTGCCTGATGAGATGCGATGATATGCATCGAAACATTAATTCATTTATGTAGCGATTTTACATTCGTTCGAATTTAATATCCAATAATAAAGAATTATCGCTCTACTATTGTATTGAGCCCTATTTTCAAATGAATATTGTGAACGTTTGAATTTATATTTGATTCGTTTTCATTTCATTTGTAATATATATATATATATATATATATATATATATATATATATATATAGTGCGCAGTGTGTGCTGATATTAATAAAACATTGCTCAATGCAAAATAAGATATTTAAAATTTAGACAAGTAATAAATTAATAAATACATTAACGTTTTTTTTTCCATCAATTCATTTTTTAACAATTTATTTTTGTGTGCAAAATACGATACAGAATCCAGACAAAATTTGAAGAATATGATATTAAAAAAGCGTTTCATTGAAATTAGATTATCCGTTTCGCCATTACTAAGATTCATCGGATCAAAAACGAAATAAAGAAATATGTTTATATGTATTGGTGTGTATTCAAAAATAAATCATTAGTAGTATTTTGTCTATGCTAGTATTTCCTGTAATAAAGGAAAAGAATAAAATTGTGCGTCTTTATTAAAAATAAGTCGTTCTGCATCTTCACAATTTTTTTATCTTGTTGAAATTTATTATGGTAAAATCTTATCAATTTTTCAGAATGGGCTGAAAGTATAAAGTTTATACGTTTTTAGGTTTGTCTTTGCGCTTTCTGTGTTGATAATAAGCGTGTAAAATGGGATAAAGCACACACAGTTTGAAGAATATGACAAATAGAAAAACATTTCATTGAAACTAAATAGCGTGATTCGCCCTTCATTAAATGAAATGCTACACTGTTTTAAATTAGTTTATAAATATAATATAAATTATATATTAGAATAGTTTTCAATAAGTGCATGACTACTACCACGTGCAATAAACTCAGAGTAACACCAAACGGATAAGAAATGTATACTTATTATTATAATTATTTTCATTCTATATATATATATATATATATATATATATATATATATTTAATTTCATGGTGCAATTAATTTATAAATTCATTAATCATTCATACAAAAAACAAATACAGAGGTTAATAATTTAATTGGTGAGAATCCATGGTCGCAGACAATTCAAATAAGATACATAAACCCTGAACCTGTACATGAATGATATGATCCTCCTTTATAAATTTCAGTTGCATAAGGTCTTTTTATTTTTACAAGCTTTCGTCTGTTCCTACAGACATACTCAGGTATGGAAATAGATTTTGTTCTTGTTTTTACTCTCAGGAACAAAAGTTTCTTGTTCTTTCTTTTTTTTTCAAATTTTTTCATTCGGGTCAAATTTGTTTTTATAGACTTACAAGGTGTGCTGTCCGTGGTTTTTTTCATCCGAGTATTACTAGTGGTTTAGGAATATATATATATATATATATATATATATATATATATATATATATATATATATATATATGTGTGTGTGTATATATATAGATATATATATATATATATATATATATATAATCTTATAAATATAAGTAAGTATACTCGTCCGGAAAAAAAAAAACAAACTTGTAAATAAACAAACCAAAACCCAAGAAAAAAAATGAATAAAAAAAAGAAAGAATTAGATAAATGTAATTTTGGGGAAAATAATCGACCCGAATCCAAACTCAGAGTCAAAAGAAAACAACCTCCGACACGAATAAAATAAAAATAAAATAAGCAAATTGCTCAATACGCTAAGTAGAGCAAATCTAACTATGAATTTAAGGGACCACGCAAACCTACCTAGGTTTCACCTACGCGAATCGTCAGGGTACGCTGGTCCGCTTACGTGAAACCTAGGCAGGTTTACCTGGCTCTTTAAGTTCATAGTTATATATATATATATATATATATATATATATATATATATATATTGCGACATTTCACACTGGATTTTCCCAAATATCGCCGGTTCTCTATATTAGTCAAGATATTTTTATCAGCCTTTCTACTGTTTTTTTTATTTGCTATTGGTACAATGATCTTGTTCGAAAAAATTTAGTTTGAAAAAAAAAAAGCTTTTTTGTCCTATATTGATTTCCTGTCAAAATGTATTATTCATACCTACAGTATAAAAATGACACGGGATGACTTTTTTTTATCAAATCTGAAATCTCTTAAAGTGTTTTATAGGTTAAATACTTACCACACTATGATGTTTATATAAATATATTCGACTCTGTAAAAAACAAAAAAATATTTATCATAATTTGCATAGTGATAGCTGGTCATGTTTTCGTTTTTTGTTTTTTGTTTTTGGTCTCGGAAATATTTGCTTATTTTCAATTCCTCTTTGTTTCTGTAGTAATTTTTTCTCTGCCCATTTTATCGAGCGTTTCAATCAGATTTATCACTGCTGTCCACTGCTTCTTTAGTCTTTCCAATGAGCGTTAAATTCTCCAAGTCTTCTTTCCTTAGTATATGTTCCTACAATATAAAATAGTTCTTTCTGGTTTCTGACAACAGTTTTTTTTGTCGTCCTTTAAAAAAGACAAACTTCATTTGTCACATAGTCAGTCTATGGTATTCTCGCTCTACTTAGGTTGAAGCATATCACTGTCGAACTCTCTGCATTAGCAGAGATGAACCCGGACGAGGCTTTACCGAAGGGCAAGGTTTCGTCCGGGTGGGGTTGACAGGGCCAGAACCCGTCTAGGCGAAGGTCATATTTTTGGCCGAGCCTACGGGCTCGGGGATACCCACATTAAAACGGCCTTGTGCCACATTCTATCATCGTGGGTGGAATGATAAATACCGACGAGTAGTAAGATTCGAGTCGATCTTGCGTTTGTCTGTCGAACTCTCTGCTTTAGCGGAGAGGAACCCGGACGAGGCTTTGCCGAAGGGCAAGGTTTCGTCCGGGAAGGTAGACAGGCCTTGAACGCGTATAGGAGGGTTAAAAAAGGCTATATTTTGGGCTGAGCCTACGGGCTCGGAGATAACCACTTTAAACCGGCCTTGTGCCACATTCTATCCTTGTGGGTGGATTGATAAATAACGACGAGTAGTAAGATTCGTCGGCGACTGTCGAACTCTCTGCATTAGCAGAGAGGAAACGGGACGAGGCTTTGCCGAAGGGCAAGGTTTTGTCCGGAAGGTTGACAGGACCTGAACCCGTTTAGGCGGGTTCAGAAAGGCCATATTCTTGGCCGAGCCTACGGGCTCGGGGATACCCACATTAAAACGGCCTTGTGCCACATTCGATCCTCGGACGTTGATTGATAAATAACGACGAGTAGTAAGATTCTTAATTGAATAAAGGATTACTAGACAGAATCTCTTGTCCTGTTTTCATTACAATTTATTCAATTAAGAATGGAACAATTTATACGACCGGGGGGATTTACCACAGATCCAGAAAGAGATTCAGCCGACAAGTGCTGGAAACATTGGCGGGAGACATTTACAAATTTCATCGAGGTTCTACATTCAGAAAGACCGGGATGTCCTATTAATAAGCGTGCGCTCCTAACCAACTACCTGTCTCACACAGTCAACGAAATTATCTCAGATTGCGTTTCCTACGAAGAAGCAATCGATGTACTGAACGCTACATACATAAAGCCCAAAAATGAGATATTTTCTAGACACCTACTTGCGACTCGCCGATAAGAATCAGGCAAAACATTGGACCATTTCCTTAAGAGCCTTCGGACACTGAGCAGAGATGCAACTTCTGCCCAATGACGGCATTAGAGGCCCAAGAGCAACACATTTTGGACGCCTTCATTAACGGCTTACGTAATACTCAGATAAGACAACGTCTTCTTGAGAATAAGACCCTTACACTTAGAACATCTTACGAGCAAGCCTATATCTTCGAAAATGCTATACACCAGTCTAGTTCTTATTTACAGCCAGACACCGTGGACGCCGCGTTAAACCCACCTGTTCCTACTACCCCGCTCATGACGATACTCCGACGAAGCTTCAAGAACAATCGGTCACTGCCGCTTTAAAAAGGGACACCTGCTATTTTTGCGGCTTATCTAAACACCTACGAGTTTCATGCCCTGCCAGAGATACTCGTTGTCATAAATGTGGAAAACTTGGTCATTTGTCAAATGTATGCAAGTCTTCTAAAACTCTATACAAAGCCACTCGTCAAAATACGTCTGCAACTTTAGCTGCCTCCCCCGACTGCCTTTCAAAAACTATTGTAAAAGTGAAAATTAACGGGAGGTCTACAAATGCTCTGCTGGATACCGGGAGCTCAGAAAATTTTATCAAAGAAAGCTTGGTAAAAACCAACAAATTGTATTTTGTCCCCTTCCCCAGCAGAGTAACAATAGCAAACGCGTCATTGTCTGCGCAAGTAAGTGGTTATTGTTTGGTGGATTTACTATTTAATGGCGTCTCCTATAAAACCACTAAATTATCCGTAATGAAAAACCATTGTTGCGAAATAATACTTGGACAGGATTTTTTGCAGCAACACTCACAGATTGAAATTCCGTTTGGCGGTTCAATGCCCGCATTGAAAATTTGTGGATTGGCGACAGCAAAAATCCAGTACCCGTCACTTTTCGAAAACCTAACTGAAAACGGTAAACCCATAGCAGTGAGAAGCAGACGTTTTTCTTATAATAATAAAAAATTAATTGACTCTGAGATAAAAAGACTACTCGAGGAGGGTATAATTGAGCCTAGCAAATCACCCTGGAGGGCTCAGGTAGTTATAACCATTTCCAAAAACCATAAAAAGAGAATGGTTATAGATTACTCCCAAACCATAAATAGATTTACTTTTTTGGACGCCTTCCCACTACCCAGGATGGATGAAATGATAGGCGAAATAGCCAAATATCGTATGTTTAGCACTCTGGACTTGAAAAGCGTGTACCATCAGATCGCCATTAGACCTAGAGACAAGCTCTACACTGCTTTCGAGGCGAACGGTCGACTATATCAATTTCGCAGGATTCCTTTTGGCGTTACAAATGGGGTAGCCAGTTTCCAAAGGACAGTCGACCAAATCATAACGGATGAGAAACTGGAAGGCACATTTGCGTACATCGACAACGTCACAGTATGTGGCCATAATAGAAAGGAACACGACGAAAATCTCAGACGGTTCATGTCCGCCGTCGACAAATACAACCTTACCCTAAACGACGACAAATGCTCGTTTGGACTAGACAAAATAAACCTACTAGGGTATACCATAAGCAAAGGTTTTATGGCACCGGACGCAGAGCAAGTTTAAAGTCAGTTTAAAGACAGTAAAATCGACCTTGCTAACCGAACGGTCCTCTGTGGCCAATCGGTTACGGCACATCAGGCTATATGACGGTTCCGTATAGGATACAGGTTCGATTCCTGTCGGCGGAAGAATATTTTCGATGAAAATTTCTCTGACATTCAGGCCAGTAAATGTTGTTTAATACTGCTTATTATAAACAGAGCATTTACTTAAATATTTGTATCTATAAAAAGAATGTATAAACATAAAAATGTCTTAATATATATATATATATATATATATATATATATATATTCTGCCATCCATTTACACAATATCAATAGGAAAGTTCACACTGCCTTCAATATCTTTCGTGAGTCTTAAATTCTGTTATGCCAGATATTTAAATATCTGTACTGTATTGGTTTAGACATCTCCAATTTGTATAATATATCTTGGGCTGTCCCTTTTTTTAACAACCACCTAGTTTATTCCAATACAATTAATGGTTATCTTTTGTTTCCGATTTCTCCTTCACTTTTGTCGCAGAGTTCCAGTGGTTTTCTTTCTGTGTCTCTCATCAACAACGTGTCATCTGCTCATCTTAGACTGTTACATTCGGCTTTAAGAGATTAAGTTAAATATCTATAGAAAGTATGCATTGTTGTTAAAATAAATGTATATTAATCACTGAGGCAGTCTGTTGGCGTAATATTAAATGTTACGCTATTGACTTTCCTTGCCATACATTTACTGATAATTTTAAAATTACAATAACGTAATAAATCGGAAGTTTTAAAATATGGTGGCGCGAAAGTGGTTAATAGATTTTAAAATTTGCATTAGAAATGGAAGCATTTGTTTTGAATCAAACACCGACAAGTGATGCATGCACATCATTCATCAAATAAACCTACAACTGGATAATAAAGCAGACGAAACGAAACCTTGTATAATGCGTATATGCTGATGTAATTATCTGGTAAGTGATTTTCCCAGATGTTACATTGAAGCACACACAATAGTGTCGTAATATTCATTAATCAATTGTATTTGACCTTGTTAAATATCTTTCAACCGGCACACAACGCGTGTCCAGATAGGAACAATATCGGCTCATCTCAACAGAACAAATCTCGTGAATAACAAGATTGTATACGTTGTTCATGTGAGTGCGTTTCTAAATTACTGTCACGTGTGCGACAAAAGAAATACGATAAAGAGAAGTAAAAAGAAGATCAAAAAGCAACTAAGTTTTATAGTATACAAAACAAAAATGTTTATTATAGCTTTAATGAATATTTTCAGCAGCTAAAAAGAAAATCTGTATTATCGGTAAGAAGTTAGAAATCTTTCAAAATAACTTCAGACGGTGGTTGCTGGAGTTTTATGATATAATTTACATGTTATGTCAGCGAATTGTCATGAGTAAACGGACTGCTCTGAAGCAGAATTCTGCAACAACTGATTTTGCCAATCAAGTAGCTTAATTTTGGCGCCAAGCAACGAATACCCGGATGAGAAATCTCAAATGACCCAAAACGCGAAGTTTCATTCTTAAAAATAGATGCTTTTAACATTACGCAGGCGGCAAAACTATCAGATCAACTGAGATTAAATCTGGCACGTACATACTTCTGTCCTAGACATGAGATTGTGAAAAAAAAAAGCATATTCTACCGACGCTGGATGTAACGTGCGTTAACTTTAAAATTGAGATTAAATCAAAAATCAAGTATTTATGTCGTAAATAAACAGGAGCTTCTCAATCTTCACTTTCTAGACCTGATAGTCTATTTTTACGATCCAAATTATGTATTGGCTTTAAATAACTCATAAAGGGTAGATAAGCCGTAAAAATAACAAATTAATCAATAAATAGGAAAAAGTCATGGGAATTCAAAGGAAAGGCACTTATGGAGATTCATGATCCCTTGCTTTACGAAGAGACATTTCATTTGAAAAACTATTACAAATTGCTTATTATTATCTAATTCAAATCAAATTCCTTATTACACGCAATGCTATTCACACTTAATAGGCCCAAGAGCCATTAGAGGTAGATGATTGCACGAGGAAAAGGCTTTAGAAGGTGCCGGAAGTTCTAAACTGAAAACAAGGAGTAAATCTCTACTCCTATTTAAAAGATTAGGGAAGAGTGTGAACTGAACGAGAAACAAACCAATCCATTCCTATTAATGCATTATCATTTTGATATAAACGATGAACATGAATGAAGCAATAACAATTATTTTAAATTCATTCTCACATAAAACTCCTTTTGAAATATAAAAACGACCTATCTATCATCGTATTTGAAAGGTTTATATTAAAAAAAAATCCAACAGGCTACTTGAAAAGAGAATCAAGGTATCAAAATAAGAAAATCCACCCGGATACTTGAAAATAGATCAAGGTATCAAAATAAGAAAATCCACCCGGATACAGGAAAAAAATTCAATACATCAAAACAAGAAAATCCACCCGGATACTTGAAAAGAGATCAAAATAAGAAAATCCACCCGGGTACAAGAAAAGTGTTCAATACATCAAAATAATAAAATCCAACCGGATACTTGAAAAGAGATCAAGGTATCAAAATAAGAAAATCCACCCGGATACTTGAAAAGAGATCAAGGTATCAAAATAAGAAAATCCACCCGGATACTTGAAAAGAGATCAAGGTATCAAAATAAGAAAATCCACCCGGATACTTGAAAAGAGATCAAGGTACCAAAATAAGAAAATCCACCCGGATACTTGAAAAGAGATCAAGGTACCAAAATAAGAAAATCCACCCGGATACTTGAAAAGAGATCAAGGTATCAAAATAAGAAAATCCACCCGGATACTTGAAAAGAGATCAAGGTATCAAAATAAGAAAATCCACCCGGATACTTGAAAAGAGATCAAGGTGTCAAAATAAGAAAATCCACCCGGATACTTGAAAAGAGATCAAGGTACCAAAATAAGAAAATCCACCCGGATACTTGAAAAGAGATCAAGGTATCAAAATAAGGAAATCCACCCGGATACAAGAAAAGAGTTCAATACATCAAAATAAGAAAATTCACCCGGATACTTGAAAAGCGCTCAGGACATCAAAATAAGAAGGTACAACTGGATACGTGAGAAGAGTTCGAGACGTCAAAATAAATATTTCAACCGGATACAAGAAAAGAGTTCAAGTCATCAAAATAATAAAATCCAACCGGATACATGAAAAGAAATCAAGGTATCAAAATAATAAAATCCAAGCGAATATTTTAAAAGAGTTCAACTGGATACTTGAATAGAGATCAAAAAGAAAGCAGAGCCGGATACTTGAAAAAAGTTCAAGGTATCAAAATAATAAAAGTCGACGGGATAGTTGAAAAGAGCTCAGGACATCAAAATAAGAAAATCCGATGGGATAATTAAAATGAGTTCAAGAGATCAGAATTCGAAAGCCCAACCTGACTTTTGTGGATAGTTCAAGACATCAAAATAATAAAATTCAACCGGATACTTGAAAAGAAATGAAGAAATCAAAGCGAGAAAATCTTTCCAATAAAAAAAAAAGTATTACTGTTATTTTGTTTGGTTTAAAATGTACAAAGGACTTATTATTTCACCTTCACTTGGAAATGAATCAAGCATTTTGTTATGGGACCTTACCCATAATAACATAATAGACTATTCCATACGTAATAAATACTGCGCCTCAAGAGGTAACAGAGAGTTCAGTCGGGCAACCGGCTGATCGGCTGATCGGTTGAACTCTCTGCCTACGGGCGGAGAGGAACCCGAAGGAGGCTACACCGAAGGGCGGAGTCTCTTTCGGGGTGGTAGACCGACCCGGAACCCGTTTATACGGGTTCAAAGGGCATATTTTTGCCCGAGCTTACGGGCTCGGAAACCTCACGTTAAACTGGCCTTGTGCCACATGATGCCTTTGTGGCGGGGTGACTAAATACCGTTCAGTCTGAAGTCTAGAGTGAGGTCTGTCAGGAGTCTGTCAGTCAGTCAGTCAGAGCGAGCGAGTCAGTCAATCGAGTCAGAGGCAGTTCAAAATAGAGTCGCATTCAGACAATTACTACTAAACCTGATTGTTCGTACTAACACTTTTTACTGTATATATTCCTGTTTGTAATATATCTGTGTTATTCCATATACGTGTTCGAGTTCTTCTTTATTGGTTCTACCTTGGACTATCACCGTGGTACAAGGAACCGGACCATAACAGTGGCCACGAGCGATTCAAACTCATTCGGTGGAAGAAAAAAGAATTTGTTCGCCACATAATAACAGTGGCGACGAACGATTCCAATTCATTCAGTGGAAGGAAAAAGAAATTGTTCGCCACAGCATAACAGTGGTGAGGAGGAAACCAACACTCTACGCGGAGGATATACCTTTTTTTTTTTGCTATCCGTCGCGCATAAGAATTGGCGACGAAGTTTCGAACTCTCACGTGAAGAACAAACAACAAAATCATCTCTCGTCAGCAAAAGGAAATACGAACTCTATACACGGAGGACTTATTTTTTTTTTTTTGCCATACGTCACACATAACAAGTGGCGATCTGGAAAACCCTTAAAGAAAAATAAATTCCCTACTCGGAGGACATCTTTTTTTCTATCCGTCGTACGTAACAATGGATGACGATTAAATTCTAAAAAAAAAAGAAAAAGAAAAATTTTCTTTTCTTGATATCAAATTTCACTGACAACAAAGTAAATTTTTTATTTTGCGAGCACAGGCTACAGAATATCAGGTTACGAAAAAAATACGTTAACATGGAAGATTTTAAGTCAACCATTATGGAACTTATCAAAGTCCAGTTTGAACAGCAACAAAGGTACGAACAAAAACATCTGGAAATGCAAGAATTATTTATACGTGCAATGGCAAATAAGAAGCAAAAACCCGAGAACGAATCAGTTCTCTCTCAAGACGCTATTTGGAGAAATATCGAAGATTTCAAGTACGCACCCGACGAAGATAAAACTTTTACAAATTACTTCCGAAGGTATGAAGATCTATATGATTTCGACTGCAAAGATTGGTCAGACGCACGTAAAGTACGCCTTTTATTAAGAAAATTAGGCACAGGCGAATATACCAAATTCTTTGATTATATCCTTCCCAGAAAAACAAGCGATTTAACGTTCAAAAATCTATAAAATTGCTAACGGAACTTTTCAGCCATAATACTTCACTATTTCATAAAAGATGGAAATGCATGAACCTTACAAAAAAGGATAGCGAAGATTACGTAACTTTCGCATCCATTGTTAATGAATATTGTGACGACTTCAAATTATCGGAACTCAGCGCTGACAACTTCAAATGCTTAATTTACGTCCAAGGTCTGGTGTCAACCAAAGACGCAGAAATGAGATGTAGAATACTTACTAAATTGGAAAATGAACAAGATCTGACACTTTAAAAACTAGCCGAAGACTGCCAAAGATGCGTCAGCGTAAAAAAAAGACTCTAAAGACATAGAACAAGCTAGCATAGCATACATACGCAAAGTACGAAGACAAACAAATTTTCCCTCCTCACAAACAAACCGAACTGATTTTCTCGCCTCAAGAGCAGTTAAAACAAATTTTTCTAATTATAATCAACATAAAAAGAAACTACCACCAAGTCCATGCTATCGTTGTAGGTCTTGGCATTGGGTTAAAGACTGTAAATTTCATGCTAAACTTTGTCTATCATGTAAAAAAATTGGTCACAAAAGTTCTCACTGTTGGTATAGAAAAGAAAGCAGAATAAGAATTATGAGGACCGACCAAACAGTTGAGACTAATATAAAAAAATATGTACAAGTTGAAATGCAAAACAGAAAAGTTAGGTTACAGCTGGATTCTGGCTCAGATTTAACGATCATAAATCTACAAACATGGAGAAAACTGAACAAACCTGTCATGTTAAAAACGGATAAAATTGTGAGATCAGTTACGAGGAAAAAGATACAATTCGAGGGTGAAATAATGACAAAAGTAACATTTAACGGAATGAAGAAAAAACTAAAAATGTACGTCTTAAGAAATACGGAAAACCTATTGGGACAGACTGGATGCAGAAATTCGAATTGTGGGATCTACATATTAGCAACTACTGCCAGAATGTAAAAAGCTTATCAACCGAGGCAGACAAATTAAAAGGAAAACTAAAAACGAGTTTCCCCGAAGTATTTTCGGCAGGTCTCGGAAGATGCAAGAAAATGGCAGCTAATATCAAAATAAAGGATGACGTTCAACCTATTTTTAAGAAAAAAAGAGTGTACCATTAGCGTCAATAGAAAAGATTGACCAAGAATTATCTAGACTTGAAAATACGGGCATATTGAAAAAAGTAGAGTACAGAAAATGGGCCGCACCGACGGTCTACATTAATAAGAAATCAGGAGAAATTCGAGTTTGTGCTGATTTTTCTACAGGTTTGAACGCAGCAATAAAGGACTACCACTATCCGCTTACCTAGTCCTGAAGAAGTATTCACTAAATTAAATGGCGGAAAATATTTTTCAAAAATTGATCTAAGTGAGGCCTACCTGCAAATTCCAGTCGATGAAGAAAGTTCAAAACTACTATACATAAACACACACAAGGGATTATACAGATACCAAAGACTACCATTTAGAATTAAAGTAGCGCCGGCTATTTTCCAGCAGACAATGGATACGATGCTGGCATGACTAGAATACACAATAGCATATCTGGATGACATATTGATTAATAGCGAAAGCGTTGAGCAACACTCGCAACATGTACAAGAATTGTTTAAGATAATTCAAAGCTAAGGATTCAAAGTGAAAGAAAATAAGTGTGATTTTTTCATGAAGGAAATTAAATATCTTGGCCATAAAATAGACCAAGAAGGTAGACGTCTAGACCCTGAAAGGTCTACAGCAATAAAAAAAGATGCCAGTTCTTAAGAACATAACAGAACTACAAAATTTTATTGGATTAGTGAATTACTACCAGGAATTCATACCTCAAATGCATAAGCTTCGCGCACCATTGAACGAACTGCTAAAGAAAGAAAAAAGTTTGGCAGTGGACAGATCAATGCTAGGAAACATTCTAAAAAATAATCAAGACATTAACATCGGATTTATTTTTGGCACACTATGATCCTAAACTAGAGATTATTGTAGCAAGTGATGCGAGCGCCTACGGTGTCGGAGCGTGTATATTAAATAAAATGCCAGATGGGACAATAAAACCTATCGCACATGCTTCTCGAACCCTACTACCAGCGGGGAAAAACTATTCACAAATTGAGAAGGAAGCTCTAGCAATTCTCTTCGCAGTAACAAGATTCCATAGATACATCTATGGTAGACACTTTACTCTGCAGACGAATCCTAAACCGTTAATAAAAATTTTTGGTTCAAAAAAAGGTCCACTGGTGTACGCAATTCCTACAGGTATATAGAATAACGCCAAATAATGCGACACCATCAACATTATCACCAGCATATATCATGTTTGCTAGGAAAATCAGATCCACGTTCGATAAATTACTACCAAGTAAATAAAACAAGTAACATATCTCTACACACCAAAAAGAAAATTTCTCCCAGGGGAAAAAAGTATTTTTAAGGCATACAAAAATAATACCTCTTGCTGGGAACAAGGGATAATTGAGAAAAGAATTGGCAATATGATGTATATAGTTCCAGAAAAAAAATTATCACGCAGAAAATACGTAAACCAAATAAGAAAGAGACCGTTACAAGATGCTAACAGTCCACCTCAAGAAGAGGTATTGGACACGATTTTCGACACATTCGATATAAAAAGACCGCAAACAATGCCAGAACCAAGAAAATCGTCTAGAAAAAGAAAATTTACTGAAACTTTGGAAATAGACCCAAAGAAAAAAAGATATTAAAAAACCCTGCTACGCAAAATTTTCGGAACCTTAACTATAATAACATAATGGACTATTCCATACGTAATAAATACAGCGACTCAAGAGGAAGCAGAGAGTTCAGTCTGAAGTCTGGAGTGAGGTCCGTCAGGAGTCTGTCAGTCAGTCAGTCAATCAGAGCGAGCGAGTCAGTCAGTCGAGTCAGAGGCAGACCGAAACAAAGTCGCGTTCAGACAATTACTACTAAACCTGATTGTTTGTACTAACACTTTCTACTTCTCTGTATATATTCCTGTTTGTAATATATCAGTGTTATTCCATATCCGTGTTCGAGTTCTTCTTTATTGGTTCTACCTTGGACTATCACCCTGGTACAAGGAACCGGACCATAACACATTTAATCATTGGATTCAATCTATGGTCTAATGAAAATTAGAAATCTCATTTTTGTAAGCATTATCTTTTAAATAAATGTAGTTTGGAAAATATAAAATTTTCGGGCAAATAATTTAATCATCAATGGTATTTACTACCCGATCTGTGAAGTTCAGAAAATTACATATCAGTAAATTGTCTGTGCAGATTTTGACAGTCCACTTGAACTGTTAATGACGAATTTCATCAACATTTTTATGGTATTTTTTAAGAGTAGCTAAAATGTGGTACAGGGCAGAATGTATGGACGAGACATTTGAGAATCGAACTTACTACTCAGTCATAATTGTTCTATCGAGACAAGGTTTGTAACCATTACACCAAGTAGTGGTGACCTGCCATAGGTTTTTTTATGAGCAAAACAACAAATCATCACTTTAACTATTTTTGTTGATGGCACGAGTGATAGTGAAACTGCTGCTTTAGGTTTTTTTCCACCGACTCAATTATTTACATCTGATTCTTTCGTGTGAATATATAAAGGGAGATTAATAGTTCTTTCTTAATTAAGATTAACTTTTTTTTTTAACTTTTAGCTAATATATACAGAAAGCAGGCTTTTGTGGACAATATGTGCTTTGGGATTCTTAGTACTAAAAAAATGATCATTCATGTTTTGGTCCATTGTATTTTACATTCTGTTCTCCCTAGAAACCTTCTGAGTTAGATTTCATTATATCTGTTCTAACCAATAATGACTTCCCGCCAGACGTGGTGGAAAAATTATCAGAAAAATGTACAACTTTTCTCTACTGGCTAAATCTTTGATCCCTTAAATGTCCGGTTTGTTTAAGATTACGTTGTTAATCTTAGTTTTACTCAACAAACAACTTAATCTAGTACACGTTGCTTTCCTGTTGTGAATTTGGAGCCTGAGAAAGATTTTTCATCCATTAGCAAATTTATGATCCTTTCTCCAATAAAAGGTTTTGTCGGGTCTTCATTTAAGTGGCAATGTGAATCTGATTACGTTTGACACTTCCCACCCAATAAGTGGAATGCAGGATCAAGCGACATGTATGATTTCGGATCAGAAATGGCCAGCCACGTAAAGTAATCGCAGCGTATTTCAAATTTAACGCCTTATTGTTAATCCAGTCTTTGCCAACAGTTTATCATACTACAGATTTAATATAGCCATCTCTTTCGTTCGTTTATTGCACTTAAAAATTATAGTCTCTCTTTTGTATTTATATACATCACTACCCTCTATGCAAGCATAAGGACTTTCTTTGCTCCTTATCGTTACCCGGCGCAACCTAAGTTGGTAAACTATCTGTCCCTCGGCATGTTTTAAAAAGAAGACGGTAAATAAAGTCTACTTTTTTTTAAAACTATTTTACCTCATTTATATCGGTAAATCTGTTTTATGCTTTAATATTTTAAAATTTATAAAGGATTCCCACTGACGAGTGTTGATCGTTAACGCTGACAGCTTAAGAGAAATTATAACCATCTGTTTCTTTCGTTAGTAATTTCAACATGTCTCCGCTTCTACAGGTTATTTTAGATTCTCTACCTTTACCTAACTCTTTTATTATTCTTTACCGATGTCTTATTAAAAATACTTTATATGCGTTTGTATTAATCTTCCCTTCCAAGTAGCATTTATATGCAAATGACATGAAAATCTATAGTTGTTTCAAATATATAAAAGTATTTATTAAATAACTGCTTATGTAACCTGTAATAGAAGATATTTTTTAACATGTCAGGACATCTATTCATTGTAAGGATTACATACATATTGGCAGAAAGTTGTTTCGAGAAGATATGAAATAATGATCATAATTTTATTTTTAGCATCAATCGCTATTAAAAGGCGATAGATGTATACAAGTTTTCGAATTTTCTTCTCACACACACCCACAGATTTCATAGTCATTCTCTCATTTTTATATTTATTTTTATTTAGTTGATGTTCGAAAAAACTCTGGTGGAAGAAAAATATTGATAATTTTCAAAATTTTCTCTAAAATTGAATTTAACAGATTACGAAATGCAGTTGAAATGTTTTGCATAACAAACATAATTATAAGAATAGTTTATTTTTTATGAGGGTGGCGACGCCGTTGACATAAGTATCGATACTTGTGGCATGAATGAACTTGAAGAAAAAAGACCAACATCCCCAACAAGTGTTCCAAGACATAGTACTTAATACAAAACTTTCAATAGCAGAAACTATTATCTCCAATTTGAATGAAAATAAATGATGGTACTTACCCTGAATCCATATATAAAAAATCAGGATGTAGAATTATTAAATACTAAACACTTCAGATATCTAGACGTATAGGTAGCATTCAGTACACCCACATGCGCTACCGAATGTAACACTTTGTCGAGGTTTAGAGTGGGTTTAACGTCAGTATATTGGTAAAATTACAGAAGCCAAAATATCCCGGTGTATGGACATGTTAAAACAAATTTATTATAGGAGATAATGAAATTGAATATAGAATAGGTTGTGCTAATGCAAGTTTCGTCCCAAACTACATGACCACAATATTAACGAAAAAAAACAAACTCGTGCAATGTTCTTAAATAGACACGAGAGATAAAGACATTCATATGAAAGACATGCCTGGAGCCAAGCTCGTTCAGAGATATTTAAACTGTTAGCTGTATCACAGTCACTTTCTCTGACCAATGGATAAAAATCGCTTCGGACCTAAATTATATGTGAACAGATACATTAGATTACCGACCGAGTCCGCCACGTCCATTAACCAGAACAACCTATCCCATCTAAATAATCTCAAAATAATCGTAAGCAATATCAAAACCACTATGGATATAATGAGATCCTCAAACACCAATAGCAAGCAGGCATATATAAAATAAGTTACCAAGACTGTTCCTCAAAATACACTGGAGAAACATACAGAAATTTAAAAACAACGGATCTATGAACATAAAAGAAACCTTATAAATAACAATTTCACAAATCCACTAGTCATCCATAGAAATAAATTCAACCACAATTTTGATTTTATAAATTCTACACTCATAAAAAAAGAAGAAAATAATTCACTCAGAAGGAAAATCCTCAAAAGTGTCTCCATTGCATATTATCCAAATATTAATATACACCCAGGTTTTTTCCCAATACCACCTTTCCTAACAGAATCTCTACTCTCCCAAGCAAACGTATACGACAAATATATAATGAAATCAAAAGTAAATGGTTTAACTCAACAATACAACCATTGTTTCTACACTTGAAAATACTCCCTTGAAAAAATATTCACTTCAAACATAAAGTAATTGGGAAATGTTTCAGTTGAACATATGAATATACAATAGCGTTTCTAAATTCTTCTAGTTGCTAACAACATTTTATTTGTTGTTTATAGATAGTCTGTTTAATAAAAATCGTGTGTTTTTTTTACTGCTCTCCAAGGCCAATTATATCAAGACATCAAATGAAGACGGTTGAATTCAGCAACACGACAGTGAGTAAATTGCTATAAAAATGAGTTACAAGGCTCTTTATTTTTCGTCTGCCCACTGGAAGATAGTTGGGAAATTTTGTCATTGGTTGCTCGTCGTAATATTGTTTTTTTTTCCTTTTTGACTGACTGTTTTCATTGTTTCCGTGAAGGGAATACCATCCCGCTATGGCGTAGTTACCCCAGGAAAAAGAGCCGTTGGCCAAGACTTCAACAGGGCCATCAGCATGGATGGCGGAACGCCCCCCCCCAAAAAAAAACGGAGAGAGGAAAAAAGCTATTTCATTTCAAGCCATGAACTTTTGCCTGTGTCTTCTTTAATGGAGGAAATCTCAACAAGGACCACTTCCGTGTTGACGGCCGACGTCAAATCGCGGAAATTCACTGCTGTAAAAAGGTAGATGATAGAAGAGGTCCTCATGGCCTTGAACATTGGGGCCAAAGTATCGCATGTCTAATGTCATGTGGGACATACTGCTTGCAACAGAGGAAGCTGCAATAGCATTGGCCGGCAACGTGCTCACCACCAAGAATATGAGGTTTCAAACGGTGTATATGGGTACCCGGATGACTCGGGTTACTTTACATGGGGTACACATGTACATCTCTGATGAACATTTGGGGGCCTTCTTTGGACCTGTGGATAGGCGTTTTCCTCCATCAAAAGCAAGCCTGGCATCGCCATTAGTGACTACGAAGTCATGGAGACATTAAACCGGCCAAACTTTAATAAGGTCCCCAAAGTAATCACCTGCGGCGGCCGAAACATTTATGTTGTGTTTTAAGGCTGCCGTCCCAACTATTGGGCTTGTGGGGCCGCCGGTTATCTGGCATAGTGTGCCCGAGTAGAAATACGGCAATACAGCCTCAAACATCAAAAGAGCAGCTCATAGCGGAAGAACCAAGGAAGGCCCCTGGTAGTTATGGCGAATGGACTTGGGTTGTGTGGAGGGGAACGAATGCGGCAACTCCATATCCCCTGCAGGATGTCCCAGAAAAAGAAGCTGCCAAGCAACCACAGCAGCAGCCGAACCAGAAGCAGCAACAGCAGCCTAAGTCGCAACGACAGACGGAGCAGCAGCATCAAACGGCTGGAGGAACACACGCAGCAGCAGCAAATGACAGAGCAGAAGCCTGAACAGGAGCTCCGACAAAAACTGTCGGAGTAGGGCGGGAGAAGACCCTAGTAGCTGTAGTGACCCGATCCGTTCCTACTTCACCGGCAAAAAATGAGAAACAACATACAAAAGGTAACGCAAGTAGCCTCCCTTCTTACCTTTCTTGGACTCCGTCTTCTCCCTTTCCCTCCACAAACCCTACTCAAAAGAAAGATGAGAAAAAAGAAAAGAACTGTTCCCAAAGGGATAAACAGGCAGGACCTCGAGAGGGACCTTTCTACTCAGCAGGAGACCCACCCGAGGCCGCTTGTTAAATGTACTTCAGTGAATAGAAAGTCCATGGAAAAACTGACGCAAGTTTCCGAAGTTCACTTAGTGAACACACTTGCAAGGAATACAGGTGATATAGTGTGGGATTACCTGTTACAAACTAAGAATGCTTTCCGGGACAACCTTGTGACAACGTTGGAGTCTCCCGAAATGAAAAAAAAATGTCTAATTTCTGCTCTGTGAGGGTACATGTGTTGCTTATACCTCCCTATATAGTGTTATAAATTTAATTTTTCCGACGGACGTCAGCGGTATTGTCACTGACGATCGAATTACGATTTATATTAGAAACAGTGTCATCGGACAATCCGTCGGGTCCGACTTCCATATATTTCCGTCCAGTCTGTGATTAAGGGTTTTCTAAAAACTACTTTAAAAGATGTCTATCAAGCTAGCTAACTTGAATGTTAGGGGCTTAAAAGATCGGAGTGGGGCTTCCCGTCCGCTTCATGATCTCTTGTCCTTTGGTGTGGATGTGGCCGCGATCTAGGAGATCTAGGAGACACACTTTGTGTGCGACGTCGATGCTATTTAACGACTTTGTCGTATATTCAGTATTCTGGGACTGACAGAGGTGGTTCCGTGTTAGTCAAGCGTTCTCTTAATGCTAAGGTGGACCTTGTCCATGTGGGCGCGGAGGGCCGGTTGATCGTGAGCGTTATTGCCGTGAGCAGTAGTTCGTTTCGTGTCGTTGCGGTTTATGCGCCAAAATATCATGGAGAGTGTGCCGACATTGTGGAGGACTGGAATGCTATCCTGAACCCCAAGAAAGACAGGGAGTGGGGAGCTAGCAGGAAGGCGTCGGAGGATCGTAGTTTGGTTGATCAGATTGGCGAGTTTAGGCTCGTCGATAGATTACGGGGTGGTCATCCGAAGTGGGAGATGTGGACATGGGCTCATAAGTGGCCGTCTATTTAGGTAGCCAGCTACCTGGATAGAATGTTAGTGAGAAGGGATGACCTAGATTTACTAGATTGTCACACATTCCACTGTTTAGGCAATTCAGATCATAGACTCGTCTGCACCCTGATTGTATTAGGTAGTAGATCTAGAATGGCTGGAAGTTCAACATGTCCTTGGTAGACAGGCGATACTTCGAACAACAAGCTGATTAGACTAGTACAGCGGGAATTAGTAGGGAGGTTATTGGTAATAGATGGTGAGAGAGGCTTAAGGTTAAGATTAAGTCCTTCATAACTGATTATAGCCAACGAATCGCTTTAGATAAGGCTAAAAAGGTGAAGATTCTGGAGGATATTCTGACCTGGCCGGTGGCCGAGGGGATTTCCTAGAGATAGTCTTAGCTAGGCAGGCCCTGCAGCGCATGGCTAGCAATCGCTATCACGGTCAGGTAGTTAGACATGTTAAACAAGATGTCTAACGAAGCCGTGAAAATAGGCGCAGAATTGCGCAAGGAAGAGATCCGTCGAAGTCCCGATTGATACATTCGTGATGTCATTACCCTGGAGGGGCGCTCTCTGAGGTCGACGAAGTATATGTGCGACGGGTTACGGCGACATTTCAAGAGCCGTTTTACCAAGGTGTCTGGTCAAAATGGAGGCTAGTTTCGCAGCTATTTGGCTGACTTTCTTTGCTGACTGAAGTGGCTAGCTGAGAGGGTGAGATCACAGAGAGCGAAATTTACTTGACATTGAAGAAATACGGCAGACACAAGTCTCCGTGACTTGATGGTCTGCCATATTGAGGCAGTCGCACATCTTTGTCCTGATTTTGACAGTAGTGTTCATCAAGTGGTCCCGGCAGGGGTCCATTCTCGGCTGGATTTCTTGGGGTGTGATCACGCTGTTGAAAATGGGCAAGAGTGTTGGGCGGGATTTAGCTGATTACAAGCCCATAATTCGGCTAAACACAGTTAAATATTTTGGCCAAGATCCTGACGAAGAGGGTGCAGTTAATTGTCACGATCTTGTTGGCACCTGAGCAGACATGTGTTCTAAGGGGATGAGCAATTCAAAGCAACCTGTATCTGATCTGCGCGATCATAGAGGGTGTACATACGACAAGCGAGAGCTAAGCTGATAAATTTGAATCAGTCCAAGGCATTTGACAGGATTGACCATAATTATAATCGAACTCGAATTCTGCAAGTAGATCAGCCTAATGTATCTCTCCCTCAGTGTTGTGGTACTGATGAACGGGAAGCGGTCGAGAGTATTTTTACTGTCTCGATCGGTTCGACAGGGTTGTCTGCTGTCGCTCTTACTTTATGCTTTGGCGTTGGCTGAAGAACAGGGCGTGCAGTTCAGCCCTACGCGGAATCGCTGTTTTCCCTGGTAGAGCTCGAGCCATCGTTTCCGCGTATGCCGATGACGTTTCCATTTTCGTGTCGGGAAATTAAGATGGCACAGATAGCGCTTGAATTATACGAGGTGACAGCGGTCATGATTAACCGTAATAAGACTTCCAGCTTGAAGCTAGGTGCCTGGAAGCGGTTCGCATTTCCGGGGCTTTTTGATCAAACTGATGGACCCGTTCGCATTCTTGGAGTGTGGTTCGGGCTCGAACTCCAACTAAAGAAGAATTGCTCAGAAGTACAGGTCAAGGTCAGAGCGTCGGTCCGGACATGGCTCCGAAGGAGGTTAGTCTTTAAAGATAGCACTGAGGCGTGTGCAACTTATGACTTTCCCCTCATCCTTTACCACTTGGCTGTACTTCATCTTTGCTGAACTCGTATTGAGGCGAGCGAGTGTTTGTTGATCACCCCCTTGTAGGGTGGTCGCAAACATTGAGTCCATAAAGAAACCTGTTACCAGCATCTCTGTCATTGGAGCCTGGGATTGCTACAGCTGGCGAGTCATCACCATCCCTCAAGGTTGGCTTTCCTACGCCGCGTTTTGACGGTGGGATCGATTTGGGAGCAGGGTGTCAGGGACGCCTTTCGTAGCCTGACCATCACTCCTCCCATTTCTTGGAGTAAGCGCCGTCGCGGTCGTGAAGGTTGTCGAGTTTCCTCAGCGAGTGTCGGTCGGCCTTGAAATTCATTCCTCGGCCCAGTGACCTTTCTCGGCCTCGACTATTGCATCATGAATTAGTGGAGGGGGTCGCGAAGGATCCTCTGGGACCGGCTAGGCTTGTTGGCGTAAGAGGTGCGTTTCTTTTGGTCCTGTGCTCCAGACGTAAATTTCAGATAGGGTGAGGTAGATTTGCCAAACTCTCATCGGTGTGACCATGGCTTAGAAGAAACCGCTTCGCACGCCTTCTAACATTGTTATGTGCGCCCCTTCTGGGATTAATTCGGAGAGTTGACGACTCGTATCGCTCCAGGTCAGCTCGTGTCCATTAATCTCGCATACGCGTTTGACAATGTGTCGCCCCGCTTCTCTCGGTTAAAACGGATGATATTTTTTACGTTGCAAGCCGTGGCTAGAATTGTGGTGTGGACGTCGCGAAAAGAGGGAATCTTGCTAGATGAACGTTATTCGCATTAAGATCTGGTTGTTTGTTTTTTTTTTAAACATCAGCTTAGTGTAAAAATCAGATTTGATCGAAAGCGTTTGATATCATCAGATTGCAGCGAAAGGTGGGTGACTTAGGCAAGCCTGGTTTGTGTGGATGGGGCTACCCTTAATTTTCACTTTTAATTCCCCTTGATGCAACAGGGTGGTTTCACTGTTATATTTTCCTCGTTAATGTGAAAAAGAGATGTTCTCGGCCTCTTTTCTGGCATTTGCTTTTGTTATGGCCCATGCTGAGATTCCCAACCTCCCCAGTTTGTTTTTGTACTTCATTTTCCATCTCAATTGGGCCAGTCTTTGATTTTAGCCATTCCTCCATTTATTTTTATCCTTCCCATTCCATGAGTGAGTGTGCTCCTTGATTCTGTCGATCGGCAGAATACAGCAGAATTTTGAGGTGGGAAACGGTTCCTACTAGCATTGCTTTGCTTTAGTTTTATCGTTGGTTTACATAATCAGTTTGTTTTCTGTGTTCATCTGCTCTTCCCATCATTTCATGAATCATCTAATTTTGAAATTTTACTGAATATGTAGTATTGTGGTATATGCGTCTAGCATGAAACAGCCTGTCGTCTTTGAGGGTTGACATTAATATTCACTTTTATATATATATATATATATATATATATATATATGTGTGTGTGTGTGTGTGTGTATGGTTTTTATACATTCATGTATACATATATAATTTGTTTGTGGCACATATTTAAATGGAATATTTCAATATTAGGAATGACGGACACAAATTTGAAGCAAAAAGAAACAAATATGCAATTATTTCGTTAAAAAATCTGATGATAGCTTTTCTTATGCCGATTATACCAATCATTGACACAAATTCTCGAGTATAATAATTATTTAAAATGTAATCGATTCAAAAAGAGTAAATTCAGCTGTTCCTAATTGAGTTTAATCATAAAATCAATTCTTCGCGATCAATAATTGCGAATTTTACTGGATAGAGTATCACTGATCAATGTTAAGCAAATTAGAAGCGTTAAACTGATTTTTTGAATGATTACTTTTTAACATCCGAAAAAGACAACAGCTGTAAATATCAAGTAACAAATTTATGATTTGGGTATTTTCTTATATTTCAAGAAGAAAAAATTTGTATTATGTCTAGAACAGCCGATCAAGCTGATAAATTCTTTTGTCGTGATCTGCAAATGTCTTGGAGTCAAAGGCTCCCTATAGAATGAAGTCCTTAAGACTGAGACCGATGTGAAAGTTTAATTCCTTTTTTTCCTTTATAACTGTGGTGTCCGTTGATATATAGGGAAATATCGCAATGCTCACTTTACATTTAATAAAAGTAACTGATCCTGGTTTTGAAGGCAACATATTCTTCGAGAGTGTCAAATCCCGCTTTCTTTTTCTTATGCAAAAGCGTTTGATGAACGATCCACGACTAACTGTTTAAACTACTAAGTGACAATGACATATCCGGGAAGGAATTTAGAATATAAAGTAGCAAAAATAGAAAGAAATGTAAGACAAGAGGCTGAGTTTATTTACTGGATATATTCAACCTATTCAACCTATACAGCCAGGCAATTCTGAGAGAAAAAAATTCATCATTCACGGCGCAAACTTAACAACATTAGATATGCAGACGACACCGTGCTGATAGGAGAAACAGATAGGAAACTACAAGCAATTCTACAGAGGTTAGTTAATGAAAGCGAGAACTTAGGACTAATCAACAGTTGCAAGAAGATAGAATGCACGATTGCTCGCAAAAGGAAGAAACCAAAATGCAAATTTCAAATCGGAGATACAAAAATCAAATATCTACAACAATATAAACAGCGGAAAGATGTCGAAAATAGCAACACTGAAATCTGAGGACGCTTTGGGAGATTGAAAGATGTCTTCTAGAAGCTAAACAAAATATTGAGTAAGACAAAAATTACGTTAAAAACAAAGAACGAAGTACTGCAATACTATGTAATGTCAGTCCTCCTTTCTGGCAGTAAATCCTTGACAATCTTATCAAATATGAAGAAGAGACTTGACGTATTCGAAATGTCGTTCTATTGAAGGATGCTGAGGATAACGAAATTTTAGAGAAAAAAGTAACAAAAGTTCATTATGTTGACCATGTTTGCCGTAGTCTCTGAATATGGAATCCAGTGACGTCCGTAATCTGTTCAATATCAGAGGTCGGCAGTGAAGATTCAGAGAAAGTAGCGGCTGTTAAGTAATTCTTTAAGTCTTCGATATCAGGTTGGCAGTGCAGACAATTTGGGAGAAAAGAAAATGGCTGCCTTTATACACGTCACATTGAATATTTTGAGCTTTCTGATTGATTAACCCTTCTACTGGTGAACTATAAAATGAGTCAGCTCATTTAGGCTAGCTCACTAGTAAACATGCCCCCCAAAACTGCAACACATTAATACTTAACATTAGAAATTGACTGTAGAAATTTCTAGTGTACATAATAAAGAAAGAGAGTTTGGAAAATTTGATACTCACATGGCAGATTGTTGGCAAGATAGACGGAAGAAAAACAACGCCTAAACCTATTTAGCGAGTTTGAGTAAATGGATGGTGGAACAAAGTTTAGGAGAGACAACAAAAAGACAAAAACTATAAAAGTAAGGAAATTATGGAGAGCCATGATCGCCAGCGTCCTGAAGGGACAGGACATATAGAAAAAGGTGGAATATTACGCATGAATGAATCTCTCATTCACTTTTTCTATCAATGCTGCATATCTCGTGATTTCTACGTTAATTCTCACGTGGTGTAGTTTGTATCAAATCTTAGGTAACAACTGGTATTCTTCATGAATATCATTGTCCTTGGATGAAATAAAAAAGTCGAAATCTCAACCTCTCTTTTCATATGCAATATCCTTTCAAATTATGGGAGAACATGTACACTACATCTTCTTGTAGCTTGAAGCTTTATGTTTTGAAGCTTTAAGCAAAGATGGATTCTTTAGAATACCACTTTGACTCAACTCCGCTATTCACTCACACAAACACATTTGGTTAATTACTTACTGTTGCCTTCAGCCCACCATTCAATACGCTTTGTGATTGCTAGATTCTCGAAGCATTTTTCCTCCTTGTGAGTTCCTGAAATTTCAACCGCCATTTTTTAAAAATTGTCTTAAATCGTCATTATTTTAGTTCTAATTTTCTTTAAAATTTCTGGTCGTTCACCTGTTTTGCCCGCCCTATTTTCAACACATGCTTGTAATGCATCTATGTCCCTTCGAATCTTTCCTTTATTTTTAAAGAAATCGTCCAGTATTAACTACCATGTAGGACGCTAGATATGAAAATATATATGACATTTCTTGTATTTTAAGTAATTTTCCTATTTCTTAATATTTTGCTTCCTTTCTTGGAAGAATTTTTCGCTATTACCACGCGACTTTACACACACACACACACACACACACACACATATATATATATATATATATATATATATAATATGACGAAATATAGTTTTAAGGTGTGCTATATTTATGGGATAAAGTGGTCAATATAAGAGATAGACCGTATGTAAATACAAATATAAAAGTGAACATTGAAGTCAACACTCAGAGGCGACAGGTTGTTTCATGCTGGACGCAATCGTCAGGACGCCTGAAACAGCCTGTCGCCTCTGAGTGTTGACTTCAATGTTCACTTATATATATATATATATATATATATATATATATAATCGGATTACTATCCTCACTCAGAAGTTGTGATACAGCGAAAGATTTTGCCTGTGGATAACTATATATATATATATATATATATATATATATATAAACTAGCAGCATGGCCCGGCGTTTCCCGTGCTTGATTAAAAAATCATACGACTCATACAACAATCGCTATCACTTGACTTAAAATATTTTTGCCCTTCCTTGCCTTTAAAGGACTGCCCTTTGCTGTGCTGATGTTGCTACATGCCTTACTTCTTGCCTATCTCACACTGCGAATTTTTTCTAAGCTCTATACTAAAGATTAAATCTGTTACGAAAAAAGAACTAAACAAAATGAACACAAAACGATCAGATTTAAAAAAATGACTCATAACTGGAAAAACCGAATGAAAAAAGAATGTTAACAACAAATACTTTTTCAAACCCAACCCAGTTTCCTGAAATATTGAGACTGGTCATACTACTTGGGCGGGGTTGTTGTTGCCCTTGTTTTGTTAACCCGGTACTTTGGAAACCCTACATTGATCCGATTTTAGGTTAAAATAAAAAGAGCTCAAAAGTGTTTAACAACGCGAAGTCAACTGCAGAGTCCAAAATAAGGTGAAGAGCTTAGATGTACTGGACCGCGTAGTGCAGGAGAGACATTCAACTTAAAACCCCCAAATCGGTATCACCTGTGAGTTAATCGTTTTTTGTTTTTTTTTTACAAAGTTTGAGTCCCAAATAAAAAATCGGTGTCCGGCATGACACAATGACGTAAATTGAAAAATCGGATCTGGGATGCGGCCTGGGAGAAAGAGCAAAGTTTAAAGAAGTGGGAAATGAACTGTTGAGGGCATGGTCAACACGGAGGTTTGTATCAATTTGTGAGTCACACCGGGATCACACGGCATTCTATGCAAGGCACCTCTAACTGGGCCGCGTAGGAATTTCTGGTTGAATTGTAAAGAATGCCCGAAATTTTAGAATGTAATCCGCCCAAATACCGGAGTACCAGCCGCTTTACCAATTTTCTGAAAGCCTGAGTCCAAACTGAAAATCAGACTCCATTACGAATTGACGCCGTAAATGTCGGAAGTTGAATCGACAGTTGACGTTAATTGCAATGGTCAAAAACTGACAGCTGCTTGGCCCATAATCTGGTCGGGGTCATTCATTTCTGTACATATGGTATGGTGATGTGAGGAGAGACAATTGATGCTTGTAACTGTACATTAGCTGGCGATGAGTTCAATGCTTCACAGTAATGCGGTAAAGGGGAGCAAGTGCTTATCCCAAGGATGCATTTGTATCCATCAGGTGCCGATGTACCCTTCACTTTCAGAAGATCCCCATTCCCATTCGTACCCTGTTTTGCTATGACAATTAATAAGGCCAAAGGACAAACACTGTCTGTCACTGGTGTACACTTAGAGGAGCAGTGCTTCTCATACGGCCAACTTTACGTAGCCTGCTTTCGAGTCAGCAGCCGCGATGATGTGTTCCTTTATTCACCCTCACAAAAAGCTGAAAATGTGGTCTACACTGAAGTCCTCAGCCAGTCCTCAGTAAACTCCATTGCAATTTCCCTTTCCACTCTCTGATTTCTGTTTGGAGTCTGGACTGGAACACTCTAACAGAGCTTTCAAGGGAGCAGGTAGCTCTTGAAAAGGTGGTAACTGTGCCTTACCGTCTGAACAAAACCAACCTGCAGACTCTACTGGCCATTTTTTGGCATTGCAATGCCCACAGACAACTGACATGGTTCCTATTTGGAGGTCTTTGCGACCGGAAAGGCTCAAAACTGACTCACAGTTGAACGCCAGCTTAAACCCAAACTGTTTGGTGGGCTACAGAGCCCTCGCTGTGCATGGTGGCGCTGGTTAACAGTCTGCAACCTTTCAAGCCTTTCAGTAGGTCCTTCTACAGCTCTAGCAGCGGAAGTTGAAATTGCATCGCGTTTCCGCCTTGTGGGAATTTGCGCGGAACTTTCCGACGCCCTCGCAGCAGAAGTTGCAGCGGCGTCGGCTGGATGGCGTGTGATTTTCTCAGACATGGATTCCTGGGACCGTCGAATGGACGTTGCAGGGGCGTCAGCTGCATTGAGAGTAGCTTTTCGATGCGGGCTCTGTCGAGACCGCAAAAGTGCTTGTGATGAAACTGCTTTTTTGTTGTCTTGCAAGCTTTTAGGTAGTTTCCTCTTACTTT
Organism: Acanthosepion lycidas; assembly: GCA_963932145.1. Classification (NCBI taxonomy): domain Eukaryota; kingdom Metazoa; phylum Mollusca; class Cephalopoda; order Sepiida; family Sepiidae; genus Acanthosepion; species Acanthosepion lycidas. Next base: position 145,373,636 of record OZ010572.1, read on the forward strand.
CCAACGAATATGTGTAAACTGATTTGCAGTACAAACGGTAGCTACGCTCACCAAGCGTTTCATGTGACAAAACATACTGCCTCCGTTGAGATTGAGTGGAAAGCCTCAAAGAGGCCTCTACATCGGTTTACTCCTCGCGCTTTCTCTTTGGCGCAGAGGCTCTTTTAGAACGCCTGCTAAGGTTTCCTCACCATGATATTTTGGAACGCTTGGCAAAGCTGCCGGGTCGGTAATCGCCACGGCACTGAGAAGAGTCCAAAGCAGAGGTTGAAGTAGACGCCAGACGCTTCTCCCCCAAGGAGGTGCACTCAATTGAATCCTCCTCCCGTTTCCCCTTAGCCGATGAGGCTTTTTTTAGAACGCCTGCTAAGGTTGCGTCGCCTGGGTGTTTTTGCAGCCTTTTCAGAGATGCCGGGTTGGTCATCGCCACGGCACGCAGAAGAGGGCACAGCAGTGTTTGAAATAGACGCTATATAATCATACCGGATTTTTTATGTGCTCCTCCGCAGTCGCCAGTTCTGCATGTGTAACGTTAACGGTATTAGGGGTTTCAGTTGCTCACATACGGATGTTCGTCGTGTAGGAGCTATTTGAAGAGTTGTAGAAATGCTGTGTATGAATGCGAATAGAATTTGATGCCGAAGCTGAAGCGGTGCAACCTCGTTGTATACGAAAACTAAAAATGCAGTCGAGCGGTATGGAAAAAGCTTCTCCTAGCTATGGGCCGTGCTTTCTGGGAGCACGAAAACATCGCTGTAGGAAGAGTTTACGCAACCAAAACGTTGAAGCGTTGAAGGTTAGAACATAGTGAAAAATTAAGGTGTACTGGGCCGCGTAGTAAAGGCAGAAGAGAAGTAACTTGCGACAGCAGTTAACTGTCTAATACCAAAACTGAACTACGAAAAGCAAGAAATAGGTATGGAACGCTAAGATGGACTGGGCTCCACAGTAAAGGCATCACGCGGAGATAAAATGGGTAATGCAAATGTTTAAGCAAATAGGCAGTGAAGTACTGAGGTGTACTGGGCCGCGTTGTAAAGAAAATACACTTCAACTTACAGGGAAAACTGTAACGTGTAGGTAAAATAGGTTGGGCAAACGATTGAGTAAATAAGTAACTTGCGACAGCAGTTAACTGTCTAATAGCGAAATTGAATTACGAAAAGGTAGAAATAGTTATGGAAAGCTAACATGGACTGGGCAGCACTCGGAGATAAAATGGGTAATGCAAACGTTTAAGCAAATAGGTAACTTGCGGTAGCAGGAAGCTGTCAATTAATCCAAGGGCAGATGTGTTAATGGCGATCAAATCAAGACGAGAGTGCGGATGCAGCTGCGCTGAAGGTATTTTAAGGGAGCTTGACTTGCCATTGATTGTTTTAGCCTGGACAATGGCCATGACTTAGACGAATGAAAGAGCTAACGCAAAATGGACGATGCTAGCGCGCATTCACGCACGCGCGCGTGATTTGGCAAGGGCAAGGCTTGGCCATAAACGGAGTCAAGCTGCCTGCTGCATATGCTTATTTTGGTAAGATGCGATGATTAAAGCAAAAGTGTTCAGAAAGTCGAATATGTCATTTGTGGCTCAAAGTCAGACCTGGTAGCAGGGATAAAAAAGCCGAATTTCAATGGCCCTGCACTCATTCCAGAATTTTAGGTCAAATGTTTTCTTCCACCGCACTGCATGCACTGAACTGCTTCTACCCGCGCATTGAGTGACCTTAAATTACTCTGCATTTAGGAAATACCCTACCGGAAAAATATTTTTAAGGTTTGACCGATTGTCGATTTGCACTCTGTGGGTTGCTTAGAGTTGAAACTTCACATGGTGACTCAAATTGGCATCCTCATAAATCCAGTCGGTTTTAGCTAAAAACCGACATGCGGTACAGGCGCAATCTGGGCGTATCGGTTTTTGGGTTTTATCGATTTTCCGCGCTGTTTAAGGGTCCGAGGTCATGAAACTTCTGGACAACACTTCTAATGGTAGACTCTAAGAAGGTGTCAAATTTGGTTGAAATGCGATCATTTCTTCTGTAAGCTGATTTTTTCGATTATCGATTTTTTCGGAACCTGTGTCCAAACTCAAAACTCGGGCTCCGTCATGTCGTTACGGCAGCCATTTGCAAACTTGTGGTGAAAACCGCATCGAAATCGGGTGAGAAATGCGGCCTGGGCGAGGTAACAACGCATACGACAGACAGACAACATGAGAAATATAGATTGTATATATATATATATATATATATATATATATATATATATATGCGTGTGTTTATGTATGGGTGTGAGTGTGTGTATGTGTGTGTGTATTATATGCGCGGTATTTCCTTCTAGTTATAGGGTTCTTGTATGCTACAATCTTGAGACCGAAATAGAACGACAATTGCGTACATACGTGTGCTCAAAATTATTTATGTGTAACTGCGTCTAACCTCAGATTATTTATATGGATGTGTTTGTATGAACTAAAATGCATACAACTGTATGTATATGTGTCTATGTATGTGAGAGTGAAAATAATTCTGCCTCTGCACCACAATACAAAAAATCAAACACAAATAAGCATAAATAGATCCACATTTGAAAAAAATAAACCAGTTTTTCCGATGATCGCAAAAGCGTGAAACCCCGGGTTACAAACTACTATCCATGCAATTGTATATATATATATATATATATATATATATATATATATATATTGTGTGTGTGTGTGTGTGTGTGTGTGTGTGTGTGTGTGTGTGACGCAATATAGTTTTAAGGTGTGCTATATTTATGGGATAAAATGCTCAATATCAGAGACAGAGCGGATGTAAATATAAATATAAAAGTGAACATTGAAGTCAACACTCAGAGATGTTTCATGCTGGACGCAATCGTCCTAACGATTGCGTCCAGCATGAAACAGCCTGTCGTCTCTGAGTGTTGACTTCAATGCTCACTTTGAACACACACACACATTCTCTCTCAGACACGCATATATATATATATATATATATATATATATATATATATATATATATATATATAATACTTCCTGTCGCCTGTTATTACACTACAAAGATAGTTTCATTTATGTATCTGTTTGCATACGGTGACTCAAGTGGAAAGCTCACCCTTTTCAGCTGTTTCTCTTGCTGACGACCATATGTCTGGTTTATTTCAGTTAATAACTAGTCTTTTCTTCTCGCTTTTCTTTTCGATATTTTCCAGATCTTACAGTTTTCCTTCTGCATCTTATGTTGTTACGATAGTATTAGCGTTCGCTAATATTAAATCTGGTAGCTCTGATATTAAAGGTTAAAGCAATTTAAGCACTTGTACGTAGTGCAATATTTCGCAAGTTCGCTTGATTAATTACGACTAATTATATCGAGTTCGATCTTCACTGGTTGCACTTTACTTTTGGACTTACTAAACTGAGTGCATACTAAATTGCTATAGGTTAAAATAATTCTGTGATAAAATGTATCCATGTCTTTCCGATTTCTATTTTAGAGTTTATCCTCACGACTTTTTGTCTCCGTATGATTGTAGTGAGTTTAAAGAATATGTTACAAATTATTCTGTCGTCCCCATATAAATCATTATTTTGTCTCACAGTTCAAATACGTTTTTATTTCTCATCTTCCCAAATGCATTTTCATAAAGTATAAAACATATGTAAATGTAATTTCGTATTTGCTTTGTTCGTCTAACGGTCTTAAATAAATACTGATTTCGCACATCAAAATATCTGTTTCATGATTCTGTTAACGAAGATATATTTTCTTCACAATCATAGAAATTAGTGAATTTAAATATCTTCTCGTGGAAATGATTGAGAAAAAGACTGAATTTGTAACAATGGTGGTCAGATATTTTCCATAAATTAAAGTAGAGCGCCCCAAAGAGAATTAACAAATGCTTTATTGCTATTATTTCTCATTTGCTTCGGACTGAGTTTTTATTTCTTTGCATCATCACAATTTCCTAATATACTATTTCTTCTTTTCTTCTTTTCTAATCATTTTTCCTTGACTAGATCAGGTATTCCTAACCTGTTTTTTTTTTTTTTTTTTTTTTTTTTTAAACTCTGGACCGGATTTTCGAAATTAAAATTTGTTCGCGCCTCAGAAAATTTAATTCGATAAAAAGTACATTAAAAATAGAAAGTCGAAAGAGGGTTAAAGGGAGATAACGGCGGATTCGAAGTCATAATAATCGATTGATAACACTCTCTTCCAATTTGCGGACGCTAGTTAATAGATTCTTAATACTTGTGTTATGGGGTCCACCCCTTTTTCATACAAGAGGACTCGACCAGTGTTTACTTGTACTGCTGCCGGGGAATACCTAAAAAAGAGTGAGTAACAGAGATACACTGATACAGTGATACAGTGAGAGAGTGAGGCAACTGTTTTGTAGGAGTCACAGTTGCGAGCACGTAGACTCAGAAGGAAGTCCTATTTCGATACTGAATTTCCCAGACTATATATATATATATATATATATATATATATATATATATATATATATATATATATATATATTATTATTATTTTTTTTTTAAATTATTTTCTTTGATTTCTGGCGTTTACAGATTTCTTTCCGGGTCCCGCCCAGGGACCTAAGGTTAGAAATGGCATCATGACACTTTCTACTGAAAAAAAAGAAAAAGAAATAGAAATTACATAGATAAAGCCCTTTGTAAAGTGTGGGCTGTACTTGTCAGAACAATTTTTTTTATCTCCTTGAGGCATGGACTTCCAGGAATTAGTCTACTGCAATCTTTTCCAACCAGTCCTAGGGCTTCAACTACAACAGGGATTGTCGATGTTCCCATATGCCACATTTTCGAGATTTCTATTTCAAGGTCCTTGTATTTTGACAGCTTTTTGAATATCTTCAAAGAGACATTGCAGCCAGCAGGGACTGCCATATCAATAAGGAGGCACCGTTTTTGTTTGTGGTCTTTAATAACAATATCTGGGCGGTTGGCCTTGATTGTTCTGTCAGTTTGTATTGTGTAGTCCCATAGGATTGTAACAGGTCCTATCTCCGTAACCGGGTCTTAGTGGTGTTCATACCAGTTTCTTTCAGTTTCCTTCCCGTAGAAGTTGCAGATTTTCCAGCGCAGATATTGGCCCACTCTGTCATGTTGGGTTTTATATTCAGTGGGTGCCAACATCGTGCAACCTGACACAAGATGATCAATCGTTTCTGGATATTTATCACATAATCTGCATTTTGGGCTGACACAATATTTTAGTATATGAGCTTGATAATGCCTAGTTAGCAAGCATTGGTCCTGCGCAGCAAGGATAAAACCTTCACTTTCCGCTTTCAACCCTGCACTGCGTAGCCACTGATGGGTACGGGTTTCGTCTACATCAGCTTATATGGTACGGACAGAGTATTGAAGTGGTTTATCTTGCCATCGCTTCTGTATCTGGTCGGTTGCATTCGTCTTTGCTGTCTTTTTTAAGTATTTTGCAGTTTCAGCCGGTGTATTGTGCTGTAGTTGCATCTCTACGCCCATTTGAAACTCCATTTTGAATTTGTTGGCTTCTTTCATTACGGAGTAAATACGCTTACTACTTTCATGTTCCTTGACGCATACCATCATCCAGTCTTCTGTAGTTTCCAAGTATCTTTGGAGGCCAATTTTTGTAGTTCGGTAGGACAGTTCTAGTTGAACTAATCCTCTGCCTCCTTCGGATCTGGGCACATACAGACGATCAACATCAGCTTTGGGATGATGCATGCGATAGCAAGTGAGAAGCTTTCTCGTTTTGGCGTCCATTCGCTTAATTTCAGCTATGCTCCAGTTAAGGACATTAAAACTGTATTGCACCACTGGGACAGCCAATGTGTTTATAGCTGATATTCTATTTTTTAAGTTTAGTTCAGTATTTAGTACTACACGTACACTCCTGTAGTACTCTTTTCTTATTTTTTCCTTCATTTGGTGGTGTTGTATGCCATCTCCTTCGCTAATTCCTAGGTACTTATAAGCTTCATCATGCTCCAATTCCCTAATCTTTGTGACAAAATCTAAATCTATTAAGGGTGTTTCTGTAATTCTACCTTTCTTGAATGTTACTTTTGCACATTTATCTAATCCGAATTCCATACATATGTCGTCACTGAAGTATTTTACAATATTGAGGAGGCCTTTCAACTCATTGTCGTCTTTGGCAAAGAGTTTCAGATCATCCATGTAGAGTAGGTGATTGAATATTTTCTTATTTATTTTGTAAACTTAGCTACTGTTGTTCGGTTCATGTGTAAGAGGGATTAAGAATAAACAAAACAGAAGTGGTGAGTCTCCTTGAAAGATTCCACGTCGGATATTCAGACGGTTGGATATGGCAGTGTCACCGGTGTGACTAAGTTATAGTTTGGTGTTCCACATTCCCATGCTGTGCTTAAGGAAATTTAATACCACAGGGGAGACTTTGTACCTTTCCAAAGTCTTAAGTATCCAAGAATGTGGAACACTATCAAAGGCTTTACGATAATACATCCACGCTGCACTTACATTTCTGCGTCGTCTCCTGCAATTTTCCAGGATCATTTTATTTATCAGAAGTTGATATTTGCAGCCATATGAACCTCTTCTGCTTCCCTTCTGTTCCAGCGGGAGAATGCTGTTTGTTTCGAAAAAGGAATAAGTACGGTTCGTCAGTACAGACGTGATCAACTTATACGTTGTGGAGAGACATGTTATCGGTCTATAATTTTTCGGGTCGTCTGTTTCAGTTGTTTTTGGTATGAGGTATGTAATACCTTCAGTAACCCATTCCAGGATTTTATTGGGATTATTTACAAGCGTTGATAATGTTTTTGCAAGAATTTCATGGGTAGATGAGAGATAATACAGCCAGAAATTGGGCAACTTGTCATTTCCTGGGGATTTCCATTTTTGGGATTTCGTTGGAGCTTGCCTAACATCACCTGTGGATATATTTTCCCATTCTTGCAGAGGTGTATCCAGCAGTCGTTCTTCCTCACGCCGTATCCATTCTGTATTTGGGTTTTATTCCTTTGGGCTGCTCCAAATATTTTCCCAAAATGTCTGTACATTATCAATCGATGGTGGCGTTTCGACATGTCTAGGTGTTTTTCCAATTTCCCTGTAAAATTTCTTAAGATCTGTTCGGAATATATTATTTTGGCGATAGAACCTACAACGTTTTTCGTATCGTCTTGTTCTCTGTGCCTTTACCTGAAGTTTCCGTTCAGCATTTCCTTGATCGATGGAATATCAATTAGGGATTTAATGCTATATTTCCGCTTGATCTTTTTGGATTTACGCGTGGAAATATTAGGCTTTCTGGTGAGCTCATCTAATATAGACAGCTCACATCTGATTTGTTTTATTTCTCGTCTCAGTTTGGTTTTCCAAGCTGGTTCTCTGTGTCTGTTAATTTTATTTATTGTCTTGACCCCAAGCTTCCGAGTCGCTGCTAGAGCTGTTGCGTATATGACGTTGTTAACTTCTGTGATGTTTCCCGGTGGTTTATCTGTTAACAGTGTTTCCAAGGCAGCATTGTATATTTTCACGATGTGCTTGTTGGAATTCGTCATATGGATTTTCGGGAGCTGGTCTCTGTCTGACAATTGTATGAAAGTTACTCTGCTGCGTACTTGGATGACGTCATTTTTCGCTTCGGTGATTTCAGCTTCGTGGTTTTCAAGGAATTCTAACTTGATGTACCTGGAGTTATCTTCAGTGACAATTTCTGGAGAACTGCAGGTTGTGTCTAAGGTAGAGTCTTGGGTTTCATTTCCTGGGAGATTATTTTGTATTTCATTCGCTTTAGCGTCCACCTCATCCTCTGTCACATTCCTTATTTCTACATTCGTCTCAATAGAGTTTGAGTGATGGGTCATAGTATTTTGTCTTATATCTAATTTTATCTTATCTATTTCTGCCTTTGAGAGTCTGTTGTTTCGCATGATATCCCTACGAACATTGGCAAGCATGTTTGGATTGAGGTTAGGTCTTATATCATTTCCCACCATACTTCTCCATATTTGGTATGTTTGATTGGTGGTGTTCTTTGCTGGGTTTTCGAGTGCAGTGAAGAAGGATGTCATGACTTCTCGATACTCTTCGCGGCTCCATTTCGTTCGTTTATTTTTTACTAGTCGATTTGGCATTGAGACACTTGGTCCAAGGTTGGCGATAATCCGGGTTTGGTGACCTCGTGTCTCTTCGTGTGTGGAAGAGTTTGTTCCAGTGACAGACTTTTCGTCCTCAGACTGGTTCCTCTCTGAGGGACGCGGCCCTTGTTGTCCCGGTTGACGGCCGATCCGGTATGAAATATTATTCGGATTCATTGAAATTGGTAGAGATGCGTTTTCACCTTGACCGCCAAGGGGTAATTATGTTCAGTTTACCAGATTTAGGACGAGTCTCGAAGAAGGTCCAAGAGCAAGCCCAGACAATGAGATTGTGGGTTTATTAATATATCGAAGTTAGAATAGTTCACAACAGTGTATGGTATTCAGTGGGGTAGACAATACTAAGTTTTAACTTAGTATAAGTCTGAGTGACCACTCCAAGGGGGATAATTAGATTTTAGTATATAGACATAAAAAAAAGAAAGAAGGTGAATTGCATGGCACAAGTGACTTTCCACAAATGTTCAATTTTCCGTCGGCAACGACAGATACTTATCAAATTTTATGGGGTAGGCTGGACTACAGATTGGTAGGGGTGAATATCAAAGAATTCATTCAACAAAGGGGTAGAAGCAAGGGAATAAAAGTTATACTTTTCCGGTCATCTCTCAACCTACTTGCCGCTAAAAGATATATTTTTAAATTTTCACTCAAAGAGATGATCGTCAAAGGGCAGAGCATTGTAGGAAAATTACACCTGTAGCCATGAAAAAAAAACAAAAACAAATATAATACAATACGATCCCTGTCAATGCGGATACATACACATGTACATTCTCTCTCTCTCTCTCTCTTTATATATATATATATATATATATAGAGAGAGAGAGAGAGAGATTAGCAAACATGTACATATACACGCACCGACATAGATATGGGATGCCTAGGGTAATAAAAAAAATTAAAAAAAAGAGAAAAATGGACACGGATGTCCGCTTAAGGTCGGGGTGGGGCTTAAAAATTGAAATACAAGTTAAAAGAAAAAAAAAAGAGGAGAGAAAAGGGAACTGAAAGGATTTAGAATCATATCAAACTACAGGAAAAGTATCATTCAAAGATGCTACATTTACCATTTCTTACAACTAAGGAGCACGGCACAAGTGACTTTCCACAAAAAATATTATTATTATTATTATTATTATTATTGCTACTAACCGCATTTCTGGATCTACTAACCGTATTGTATTATTACGTCAATACATTTATTTGCTATATTTTATTCTTGCGTTTGTCATTCATTTGAAACCGGATTTCATCTCGGAATCCACAAAACTTGATATAATGCAAAAGTAACACAATGATAAAATCAGTCAATAATCTTTTATAACTATTTACTGGGACTAATGCATACAATTACAAGTAATCTATAAGTTGTAGTAGTATAATTCAGTGTAAAGATCACACGTGAGTACGACGTGATTTGCGAGATTTGACTGCCTTGCTTCAACTCTCGCGTGGTAACGATCACCACAAGATGTTCCGATGCACTGATCTTCCTAATGGATTAAAAGAGACGCTTTAGAAAATCGGCAGCATTTCGTATTTTAGTAGAATTGTTTTCTTTTTCAAGTGAACAAAAGAAATCATTTCAATTATTTTCAAAGATAGTGTATTTCATTTGACAATGCCTGCAAGATCGAACATGTGGCAAAAAGCCAGCTCTTATATGAAAGTAAACGAAGACACCGATATATTGAGAGGTTAAATATAGAAATATAGAGTCACTTTTTCACAGTCCGACAAAGGTTAATGATTAACTTGGTATCTTAACTCTTTATGTAAATTCAGTTTTCTCCCTGCGTCTGTTGTTTTCAAAGAATGATTAACAAAATATCCAGAATTTTTCTTTTTACGCTTCTGTAGAAATTAAAAGAGAAAAATACTGTTTGGAATTATAGGCTTTTCCTGTTGTGGGGTATATAATTTTGTTGTAGATTCCGGGATGAAATCCGGTACCAATAAATAACAAAATGAATATAGGAAAATAACGTATTAACGTAATAATACAAACTGTTAATACAGGTTAGTAGTTCCAGGAATACGAGTTAGTAGAAAAATATCTATACAGTCTTTGGTATTGAAGTATCGCTGTATGACTTCTTACTGAGTCTACGTGCTCGCTCACGGTGACTCTTGCTCGCTACGTTCGTTCTGTCTGTCTGTTACCTTCGCCCTTTCACTCCCTCTCCTCGTATTTCCTCTCGAGTCTTCACGTAGCAGTAGTATATGTATATACTGGGTGAGTCCATTTGTGTAAAAAGGGGAGAAACCCTCAAAAAATTTTACAAGGCACACTTATGACATATGAAAGAAACATTTTAGAGAGTTATGGCTAGCATGCTGTGAAGAGATGTTAAGCAGCAATGGGGCGATGGATAAATTGTCTAAATTACGCAAAAATGAAAATAACACTGACATCACAACAGATATATTTACCGAAATTGCACAAAAATATCTTGAAATAGTAAAGAGTAAATTTATTCAATTAAATCACCATTGGCTTCAACCACGGCCTCCAGAAGATTTCGGAATCTCTTCTGGACAGTCTCTAATGTGACTCATTTTCGTGAAGTTACAAAGACAGTAAATAGCTACGGTTATCTAAAGAATAATATCTAAACAAGCGAACGAACAATTATCATTTGATAAGCATGAACACGCACAAGCGTACCGCAGAATACTGGCAGTTAAATCTAGAACATAATGCTAAAGGATTTGAAGTCAGTCGGAGGAGAAAACAATATAACTGATCTCTTCTGGGTAAGTGATGGTTGTGAGGCCATCATAAAATTATCTGCAGTTGCATACCCAAGACTGTTGCAGGAAATGACGTTTGACAAAATAAGTCAACTAATAGTGACAGACAAAGAACTCAAGAAAAAACTATGGAATGCAGAAAAATATAAGTTTATCGATATTTCTCCAAAAGTTAGTCAACCAGTTATTGAGTGTGTTCTTCGTTTAAAAAAGGCCGCTAAATATTGTGAATTGGAGAAACTAGGATCGGAAATGCAGTCAATCGAAGAGGATGCGATCCAAATGAAATTTGTAAACGGCCTTCAAAACGAGGAGTATAGTTAAATGAATTTAATAAATTTACAAATGGAAAACTTGTCACTAAAACAATGTATCGAACTTGTTCAACAAGATTGCCCTCTTGTTAATTCTGAAAACACTGTGGTCGCTATTCATATTTCCAATCCTCTGTAAAGCAGGAACCCCCTATCCACAAAACCTCTTTCCGTTACCAGCATGCTGATTGGGATTCACTTCGTGATTTTCTTCATGACGCCTCTTGGGCTGACATCTTTATACTGCCAATTGAAAATTGCGCCACTGAGGTTTCATTGTGGATCGAAGCCGGCATGGGCACTTTCATCCGTTCTCGGAAATACAAGGTGATACCTCAGTTCTTTCCATGGTTCACAACAGTATGCTCGCGAAACACAGGAACCACTATTTTGGGCAATACTAGCGTGAAAGTTATCGTCATATCAGGCGCCTATTCGTTTCTGCTCGCAATAAATATCAACAAGTCCTCGGGGGAGGAAAATCACTGTTTGTCAAGAGAAGGAGGCAACGCATAGCCTCTAACAACTTTGGCTCCCGCGATCACTGGCGGTTCTATAACAAGACATTAAATAAGTCTAACGTCTCTATTCCTCTCTTCTTCAAACAATATGAGGTGTTATCATCCTCTGCTGATAAAGTTGCCCGTAAATTCTTTTCGAACTCTACTCTTAACTCACCCGTATTATCCATGTCTAACTCGTCCCCTAGAACTGAATCTCTGTTAAGGGATAAGCATATAATCTTTCCATTGTTTCTGCTATCAACTCTAACCTAGTTCCCTACAAAGCATGCGGACCCGGTGATATCCTTCATTAAGAAGTGTGCTCCCAAACTGGCTCCTGTTCTCTATAAACTGTATAATAATGACTCGCTGCCTCCTGCATGCTGGAAGTCATCATCTGTTGTTCCGAGCCTTCCAAATATTCATTATTAGCCTTATACCTCTTTTGAGAAACTGCTAGCGTCCCTAATCAATGCTGAATTAGTTCATCATCTTTCATTGCAGGGCCTTTTCTAGGACAAGCAATATGACTTTCGTTTCTCCAGATCAACTGATGATGTACTGAAGATAATTACGGAAAGAGAATATTATGCTCTAGATAAAAACAATGAAGCCAGCAACTAGATATAGGAAATGACGTGAAGTTGATACACAGGAATTTCTGGATGAAATTAGGAAAAGAAAGATTAAAGACATCCTTGTCAAATTTAATTTGTTCGATGGATCTGTGACAAAATGTCAGGCTATTTTGAACCATACACTGAATTCAAAAATATGTTTGACGTATTAAAAGTTATCGTAGCAGACTGTGAAAATAATCATGGTCCAATAGGAATTGATGTATTGATCAAAATTCAACAAAATTCATGTAGAAGAAACTGGGATGATAAAAAGCTATTAAGCGAAATTAAGACTAAAGGAAAATATCTCCCACTCATATTTTGAATTACAAAATGTGTCAGTCCATCTACTGCTAATAGTTGTGTAAACATATACTGGAACATGATCTACTTAAACGTGTTGTGCCAGGAAAGAGCAAATAATTCTTCCGTTAGTAATTTTAAGAAAGAAATACGGAGATCTGCGCATTTGTGGTGACTACAAAATAGGTGTAAACCACAAAATATGTGCAGATTCATATCCTATCCCCAATGTAGAATGGACATTGAACTCCTTTACGCGTATGAAAACATTCTCTAAAATTGATCTAAAGTCGGCATACCATCAAATACCCATTGACGAAGACATTAAAGAAGTCACAAAAATAAACATAACAATAGGCATATTAAGATGGAAAAGAATGCTGTATGAGATTAAAACTGCAAGTGCAATTTTGTAAAGGGCTGTAAAGTTATTGATAGCGATATAGAATTACAATATGCTTCAAAGATGATATTAGTATTGGTGCTATTAACGACGAAGTATTAAAAATGCTGGATTAGCAACTAACCCCCAAAAATGTGCACACAACATTAAAAAATATCATTTTTGTGATATTCCATATATAACGAAGTCATATCACCAGATCAATCGTTAATTGACAAAATATTAAAAGTTGAAGACGATATGTAGATCGATTCTCCAAACTGGGATAACCTTTTACTGAATTAAGAAAGAAGATTGTGGAATTTATTTGGACAAAATAATAACAATTGACATTTGAAAAATTTAAAAGCTGTCCTGGCAAAGAAGCCAGTAATAACAATATGCGAACCTAGAAGGAAAATAGTAGTAACAACTGACGCAAGTGACACTCAATTTCGGGAATATTAACTCTTATGTATCGTTCAAGAAAATTGTTAAAAAATCCCGAAGTGAACTATTCAAATATTGAGAAAGAACCGTTGATCATAATATGGACGACAAATAGAGCTCATCCGTTTCTGATTAGGAAGAAGTTCCTACTAAAGTCCGACCATAGACCTTTAGAATTTATATTTAATACTAGGAAGGAACTTCCTAAGTTAACGTCTTCTAGAATTCTAAGATGAGCCTTAATGGAGTTTGACTTTCATATTGAGTACATGAAAGGGAATACCAGTCGGCATGTAGACGCATTGTGGAGATTGAGGTCGAACTGGGTTGAAAGTGATATCGACAGAGAAATTAACTGAGGACATGAAACAAAATCCCCTATTAGACGGTATATTGTTCAGGATAATAAGTGGAATAAAAAAGGCCTTTTAAAAAATTTAAACACGAATTAACTGTAGAAAATTGTAATTTGAAATGGAGACGTAGTGGTTTCGCCAGCAACACAAAGGAGCTAAATTATAAAAGTATACATGACTATGTTCATTGCAGAATAACGTCTACGCAAAGAAGATTTATGCCAGAAGCATAGTGGCTAGGCTTTTCTAAATATGTAGAAGAATAAGTAAAATGTGTAAAATGTGCAATAAAGAAGAAAATGTAGACAGGTGTAAACACATACATGGCCTAAAATGTATCAAAGTCGAGAGAGAGTTAACATGGATAATGCCACTGTTAATGGAGTGGGATTATTACTAATACTAGTAGATTTATATTTATGTTCCAACAGATGAAAAAGCGTTGAGGATCATATTTTCACAAAATGAAATTCCGAAACGCTAGTATCTGACAACGCCCCAGAGTTTTATGACGAGAAACTATGCCAATGTTTGAACAAAATTGGATGTAAACAATATAAATCTCAACTGTACCTTTCGCAATCAAACGGACGTGTAGAATAGGTGGTGCAAACCATAAAAAAGGATGGAAAATATGTGTACAAAGGAAAGAAAAGATATAAATGTTTCTTCCTACATTGTTGCTAAGCTACAGGACAATACCACATGCTGCAAGATTGAATAGCCCGCCCGCCCGCCCGCCCTCATGGTTCGACAAATTAGAGCCCCAATGACCATGTATTATGCCACCAACGAAAAACTAGCATAAATAGAATAGTGAATCTAATCTACAAGTGGCAAGAGTCATAATGCAAATTGGACAGATCACTAAGGTAAGAAAGGAAAATAATAATGGGATATCAGCGCATGCAGACCAAATTCGATTGCAACACGATAGTGAAGAAGAAATATACAGTGAACCTGAAAGTAATGAAGGCAAAAGTGTCATGCCAAGGCAAAACAAACATGACAGTAAAATCGAGATTAATATAGACTGTGAAGATGAACAATCGTTAGAGGAACAGTTGTATGAAAAAAGAAAAAATATGACAATCACCCATATCTAGACAATCTCATAGAGAGAGGGCGGAAGATAGTGAGGAGACGAAAACTCCTAGAAGTAAATGGAAAATTAGGGGATAAAAACTCTTTGCTGCAGGGAGATAAGGTGACTCATTTACAAATGAAGTCACAAAGACTATAAATAGCTATAGCTATTACCCATGAGGCATTTTGAGTGTATACTACTTTCAGTAACACTACACTACAGTCTCCTCGTTTAAGTTGGTCAATGATGCCATAATTCTTGCCTTCAGTTCATCTTTGGCGTCACAATGAGTTTTGTTGGTCCCTCACTCAACTGCCCCACCCACATATGATAATCAAGTGGGTTGCAGTCTGGGAAATTAGGTGGCCAGATATAGGGGGTCATGTAATTGAAGAAATTGTCTAAGAGCCATGACTGAATTCTCCTGTTGGTATGGCATGGTACACAGTCCTGTTGCCAGACATAGGATCTACCAGCAGGCACCCTATTGACATAGGGTAGCACTACCTCCTCAGAGCACTTAATGCAGGCCTTCGTGTTAAGTGTGATGCCATATGGGAAGATGTATAGCGGTATAATATCGCCATCAATAGAGATTGCTCCAAAACCATGATGTTGATTGGATATATCATCCAACTCCTTCTGAATCCTATGCTTATACACAGATTGGAACCCAATATACATAAAAGCGAAATTTAATGGTTAAAGTGCCCAATATCAGTGGATAGAGCGTATGTAAATATCAAAGAAGATATTTAGGTTAATATCCAGCGGCGACACACCATCTTCAGAATATAAAGATTGCGTTTTAGCATAAAAAGAAAACAATGTCGCCGCTGGGTGTTGACTTCAAAGTCCAAGTTCATAGTTACGTACGCTCTATACCTGATATTTAACCCTTAAATATAGCATAGCATACATTAAAACTATAAGTATAATTATTTACAAGAACGCGTGTTTTCAAAAATCACCAATGCAACGATTACGATCAAATTAAGTTTGGCTCTATCAATGATATTGAGCAATGTCCAATAATTACTGTGCATATAAAATAATATATATATATATATATATATATATATATATATATATATATATATATGAAGTATCAAAAGTGCTTTTAAAAATTTTGGTGGTTGGACAAATAGGACAAATGTTCGTATAAGCATATATCCGCAAATCCTCCTTTTTGAGTTATTATGTTTAAATGTTAAGGTAGACGGTGTTAAATGTATAATCGGTTTTCCTCGATCCATAGTTTGTGGTGCCACGCATCCTCTCTCAGGAACGTGACTGTAAACTGCACCAAAGGTTGGATAACTTGACTGCCTTCGGTCTGAAAAAGCCGTGCAGCCTCGCGTCCATCAACATTCACGTAGCCATATATAAAAATCATATCTGTCTACTCAAAATATGAATATGTTTCTATTATTAAACCGAACACTTCTAAGTTAACTTAGTACTAAACACTTTAAATGCTAAAGACAGACGAGTCATAAATGCACATGAATGACAAATCTAACCTAGTCTAGATGCCAACACATCGCATCTACCATAAACCTTCTTTAAACGTAATACCTCAAAAACGTAGGATTTGCGGACATACATTTATATCCTTGTTTTGATGTGAGGAACCCGCCCCAAAATTTGTGAAAGTATTTTTGATACACCATAAACATATATGTATGTATATATATATATATATATATATATATATATATATATATATATATATATATATATATATATATATATATATGGTGTATTTTTGTATATTTATATCTGCATACGCTCTATCTCTGATACTGAGCATTTTATCCCATAAATATAGCACACCTTAAAATTATATATATATATATATATATATATATATATGAAAAATTCAATAGGACATTTTTTATAAACAAAGCTTATAAACAAATGGATAATTTCAAATATGGTTTGAAAAAATCTGTTTGCTACTTAGTCTTCATTGTTTTTATTTAAATTATGTTAATTTTATTTTTATTTTAATGAAATTTAAAGTTTATATTTCATGTCTACTCTGTATAACAACTTATCCGTCTTTTTAGGATCTGTTGTTGTTCAACGCAAATATAACAATTCTCATGTGCTTTTACGGTTAACAAATCGCTTTCAAGGATTGAAGAAATTTAAACAAAACGCCTTTTTAGATGAGGATGGATAGGTTTTTTTATAAAGAACAAAGACAAACAAGACAATCCTAAAAAATCGATATTATAAATCATAAAACAAAATAGGATAAAAAAAAGTCTAGTTCATCTCGTTTCAGATCTTTAAATTTCCATCAGGGAATTGACTTGGAATAAATAGATCACATCTGTTTTCCAATATAACGATCATTTGCACGGCACCATTACAATTCAGTGCCACAAATCTGTTAGTTTTACATTCTGCTACCGATGTCTCCACCGAAACTCTTATGGGTGTCTTCCAGGTACTATGCCATGCCAAAGAGCAATCAGTGATTTGTTCCTAGGGCCACATATGGTCTTTGATTTTCTCTTCTCCTAAACTGATTGCCAATCACAACCAGAGAGATCATTATTGTCATTTAACCCATAGACTGTGGGAGAAGAGATGGATTCTTTTATGCATAAGTGAATGTAACAAACTCAACTGAAATTCGAACTCGACTCTCCGATTTCTCATTCCAAACCACTAACCATCACACCACATACATATTTAGTTCATTAAAAACGATTATTATTTGATTGTCTAAAGGCCTACATTTGATTAATTCTAAAGCCAATATTATTTCATTCCTTAGATTCCTACACTGATTTATTACATACTTATTAATTTACAGCTCGTATTCCTTGAAAACATTAACCCTTTGAGTCCTAACCACCGATCTACCGGTGGTAGAGAAAAATGACGTAATGCCCAGTCATCGGTTGAACAGTGGTGAAGAGGTGTTCTCATACCTTTTCAAGGATATTTGCACTTAAGTAAATGTAACGTACCCAACTGAAACCTGAGCTTAGTTCTCCGATTAACAATTCCGAACCATTATCCATTACACACGCACATCTAAGTTAATTGTACCTGCTATTCTCAAGGTGTAACCCATCTAGTTACTGATCAGGCTCAGCGTTACTTAACTTCGGTGATCGTACGGCATATGGCATTTTAACACGTGATTTCCTATCACGCATGAGTAAAATTTATAACATGCAGATTCTGAATGGAGCCATTAAAAATTACTTTCTAAAAGATTCATGGATGCTTTGTGAATTTTAAATCTTTTTTTATTTTGAAAGCAAAAATATGAAAAGTGTTATTTTGATTTGATATTTTGAGGATAAATAAAACAAGCAGCAAAAATAGATATGTGCCATTTATGGAGATGGTTCCATAGCTAAGTGTACTTTAGAAATATAAATTTTGATCCGGAAGATCGAGAAGGTCCCAGCTGACTTAATGAAAAAACCAAAATGGTGATTAAAAGTACATCACGTCTGATAGGACATCGCAGAGATTCTCCACATATTTCATATAATCGTTGTAAGGCATTTGAAATGACTTGGATACGTGATTCCCTACGATCTTTAAGTGTCTCGTGATTTAAAGGACTCCTTTTCTCTCTGCGATTCTCAACGGAAACGCAACAAAAAGACACCATATTATTGAAAAAACAAAACAAAACAAAAAAACTGGGATACCAGGTCAGGACCAAAGACATTGCAGATTATTCTTTGGGTTCTAAATATATAGCAGAGAACCAGAAAAATAGGTGGCAGAAAGTTTCAAAGGATGGACGAATGGTAGGTTTATATATGTTTAAAATTGTTTCTGGAGTTAAAAATTGTCTAGTATAACACAGCAAAACAAATTTCCTAGCAGTATACCTAGCAATTAATCCAATATAATCTTTCAACTTCATGTCAGCAGAGAACGTTAGCTCGAGAAGGCGCAACGTGTCACTCTCCTGGTGGTTACCATCCGCCATGATGATGTAAAGGGTTTCTCAGATTTTAGAAGGTATCGGAAACCTGATTCTAATCAGAGTACAAGACTCGAAGCTCTACTTCAAAAGACAGGGAAGGAGTGTGAACTGGACGATAGATGAACCTAGCTACTCCAATTTAGGAGAAAAAATAGTAGACAAAATTACAGTGTTTAAACGGAGACATTACAAATATAGAATTCTAGTAGTCTTTTGAAACTCAGCAGAGAACAAAGGGTAAGCCTTTGATCCTGTTCAAAAACCCGAACAGGAATGTGAACAGAGCGATAGGCGAACCTTTCCACTACTACTGAAACTATATCCACTTACTTGCAGCTTATATAGGAAAATATACGGCATTCATTCACCGAGATATCAATGTTACTTTCGTTTGAAATTTATAAAATCTTTCTCTTCAAACAATTTTTCAAGAAAATAGGTTTGTCAAGACCAGTAGCTGTTACTTCCCTTTTCATTGTTGATGCGCGTTTCGTTCCTTGCTATTTTTTGACGTAGTTTGGTTTGGTTTGGTTTATTTTGTTTTACGGCATATCAACCTCAATGGGTTATTTAATGCCGACAACATTTTTAGGATAGATTCGTAGGAATAGAGCATGTATTTTTGGTTTAGATTGGTTGGGTTTATATTGTTTAACGGCATATCAAACTCAATGGGTTATTTAATGCTGACAAAATGTTTTGTTGCTGGTAATATTTTCTTTTGTCAAAAATCTGTTTCTGGTAATATTTTTCCTTCAAAAATGTATTGCTGGTATTAATTTTTTTCAAAAATGTATTGCTGGTACTAGTTAATTATTTGCCCATAGCTGGGACCCTATCATGTGCTACCACCCTGGGTCAGAGAGGATCTGGGAACACCAACAATTATGAGGTGGTTTCACGCTCCTCAAAACCTCCTCATCAGAGGACTTGCTACTGGACGTAGGTTAACGACTTAACCAGGACGCGGATGTAGTTTAACGTCTTACTCAGGTCGTTGACGTAGTGTGAACTTACATTGGCCTACACTGATAGCAGACAAGTGATCAGCATGTTACTAACAATAGTTAAACAAACTGTTAACGCTCACGCCACGACCCATTTGATTCTGGGTAAACAAAGGATCAGATGGCCATTACTATTCTTCTATCGCGGCATAAAAAGATATACCTAAAATTAATGACACAAAATTGCGTTCCACTCAGAGGATTCCAGATTGGAAAATAAACAAGTTGTGAAACATCTGAATAGTACAAGAAACATTAAAAGAAAAAGACGAACATCTTTAAATAAAACGATCTCCCAGAAAGACTATCAAATAAACAACAAAAGAAAACAGCAGGGATATTTGCTCAAGTAACAGCTGCGTAGAATCTGACGATGCACGGTCAAAATGAAGATTTAATTTACTGGAGTTGTTAAATAGAGACAATGATTTACCGTTGCTTCCCGTAGTAGACATTATGTTCTTGAAATGTTTTCACCGTGTTTGAGTGAAATTTGAATCTAACAAAATTATCATACATGAAATGGCGGATGTTTTAAACAACAGCGACATTATAAAGTGTCTCATCGTCTGATCTTCTTGGATGAGGCGTCATTATTTGCCTCATTTATATTCGAACTAATATTGGAAAAGGGCCTATTGGATTAAAGTGAAGTTGTTGATATGATATTTATGAGGTCAATCGCTGGGCCGGGTAGTAAACCCTTAGATTCGGTAGGAACTGAGACGGTAATAACTGTGAGATATTAAATAAGTATATTTCAAGAATGTCACCCCTGGATTTTGATATCAATGTCCACTTTTATATTTACATACGCTCTATCCACAATATTAAGCATTATTACCCATAAATATAGCATAACTTAAACACATACGCACACACACACACATATATATATATATATATATATATATATATATATATATATATATATATATATATATATATATATATATATATATATATATATATATATATATATATATATATATATATATATATATATTAAAGAAATTTTTTTGTTTAACGTTCTTTTTATAGATACAAGTATTTAAGTAAATGCTCTGTTTATAACAAACAGTATTAAATAACATTTACCGGCCTGAATGTCCGAGAAATTTTCATAGAAAATATTCGTCCTTTGACAGGATTCGAACCTGCATCCTATACGGAACCGCCATTTAGCCGGGCGTGCCTAACCGATTTGGCCACAAAGGAGCGTTCGGTAGGCAAGGTCGAATTTACTGCTTATAAACTTCAATCTTCCATGAATCTCGTACATTCCGTAGCCGTTATGAATGTACGAGATTCATGGAAAATAAATTTGGGAATAATCGAAATTCATTTCAAAATCAAGTGAAAGTCACCCATGAAATAATAATAATTGTTTGTATGGAAAATAAGGAACTATGTTACCTAAACTTGTCTTTGGTGGCAGAAGAATTATCGTTGAACTTTTAAAAGGTAAGCTTAAATATTAATGCAATGCCGAAATACAGCGATCAATTTTGAGTTCGTTTTTAGTTTATTGTTTCCTATCGCATCTACTCATCCATACCTATTGTAATGAAGGCCCAGTCAAGAGCCCTCGACAAGAACTAGCTTAAATGCCATTCGAAAGATTGTCTTCAAAGTTTAACGCGTGTAGCGTGTTGACTGAGAAGTGTTCTGTTTAATAATAGCAGTATATTTATACGATTTTTACATCAACGAAATAACATTTTTAGGTGCGAATGTATAATCCACCTAGATATATATTACTAAGCCAATTCTTCAATCCGTAATCTAATATGTATACTTTACATACGTAACAATAAATTTTATTTGCCCATCAACTTCATACAATATTCAAATTACAATGACGTGACTAATGTTACGGTGTGACAGTATGTAAATGTAATAGTATTTAGTGCAAATATACATTTATCTTTACTTATACTATTTACATTGTTCGAACTATTGTCGTCATCTTTGTTGCTATATTCACGACATTTCGGCCGTTGTACGCTCTGGCCTTCTTCAGGTGATTATTTTCAAGGACACATCGCTCACTGGATAGGAGGAATGTGAGTTCAATACCTGGCTACAGCGGAGGTGAACAAAAACTTGGAGAGTTGAGTTAAAGGGAGACACTGATACTGAGACACCCGGAAGAGGCATAACACGTGGAACTAGAACAATCTACCCTGGTTGGCGAAATGAAGGGTTCATTTCGAAATTCCGATCACCAGAAGAAGGCCGGAGAGTACAACGGCCGAAACGTCCGAACAATGTCAATAGTGTAAATAACTGCAATACATCATCTCAGATATATATATATATATATATATATATATATATATATATATATATATATATATATATATATGTAATAAAAAACAAACCACTTTAAGGTACCATTACGATAATTTATTTCACCAAAAATCCTTTTTTAAGGATTCAGGATCATCAGGTAAAACTTCCAACAACGAATTGAGAGGAAAAATGGGATTAGAAATTGGTGGGTAGTGTAATTTTTGTAATTTAATAGAGGGGGTTGAGAGTGGCAGTTAAACAGACAATATAAAGTATAAGGAGGGGTTAATTTTATATCTCTCTTAAGTATGTTTTATATTAGAGTAGGAGGAGTGACAGAACTTTGACCTATTTAGATGGTTAACAAAACGGAAGTGAAATGTAGAAAATGTATACAAGTGAGTCTTATGGTAAAGAGAGAGATAGGGGGTTGAAAGAGAGATGGAGTTGTTATAATTTTGTTTTAACAAAATTATGTAAAAGATAGCTTACAATGTTTGATAGAAAATTCGATGTCTGAAAAAAATTTTGTTATTAACTTAAATCTTTAATTTTTTAAGTAAATAGTTTCGGGACTAAATATAA
>OZ010572.1:145401439-145443939 GCA_963932145.1 Acanthosepion lycidas
GCAACTCATATAGAGTAATATCTCGACTTATTGTATAAAACTGTTTGTTTTGATTTTTTTTTAAGCATTAACACCCTCCCACAAGCAAGGCGGGTGTGGCACTAGCAGGCAAGAGATTACAGCGGACAGTGAGAACATTTTTAATATTTGAAAATTATAGCTATCAAAGAATCAAGTAGTAGGAAGGGAGTTCCACAGGCGGGAAGTGGGATATAAGAAGTTGGAGTAGAAGAGGTGGTTACATTTACCTTTTTCAGTCAAAGGGTGGGATCGAGATGGCAACCTAGTAGCACGCTTTATCTATCTATCTATCTATCTATCTATCTATCTATATATATATATATATATATATATATATATATATATATATATATATATATATGCGTATATATATATGTGTGTGTGTGTGTGTGTGCGTGTGTGTGTGCGCGTGTGCGTGTGCGTATACACGTTTTATATAGATCTTGATAAATCTTTTGCATCTCTTGTGTGTTCAAGTTTTTGTTTTTTGCAGTTATGTATAAGACAATATGTCAAGATAAATTCAGTTTGCAAACAGTATTTCTTAAATCATGATGCAAATGTCTGAGTGGATTTAAAGCAGCTGATTACTACGCCATTACATTAGTAGAACCTAATCCATCAGAAACAATTCTTAGTTGATTTTAGAACTATGTTTTGGGTTAACTTTATGAAACGACTACAAAGTTTAAGCTGGAGTGAAAAGTTCTTTGTCCGAAAGAATGTAGTTACATTTTAATGACTCTATTTTACCCTCAATCCTGGTGAGCTTTCCAAAAGCAACTGTTATAATCATTCCCAGACAATAATGTACCGACCACAAAGCTTCATTATCCATTTTTTTAAATAACGCGTTGTTTTTTTATTCAAAAACTATATGTAACCATAAATCTAATACTACGAGCAAGTCTTAGCTGAAAAGAAGAGAAAAAGGTTTCTTACGAAACTGTGGACTGATATCTTAATGACCCTTTCTTCCTTCAATCCTTTTGAACCTTCTACTGCGCTAGTCAGTCGCATGTAACTATTTACCCGCTACAACGCTTCTTTATTCTAACCACTCCCACCCATTCTAAGCTGGGTTGCTGAAGGGAAACTATTTTAACACGAAAAAATGGACTAATATATTAATGACAATATTTTGCCCACAATCCGAGTAAACTTTTCAATATCTATGGCGATAACCAATCCCATAAAATAATGTACTCACCACAAATCTTTAAACAATGCATATTTGTTTTCTTAAAACCTAATCCTAATCAACATTTTCCGTCCTGGGTATGACGATAAACTACATCCGCGTCCTGGGTATAACAATAAACTACATCCGCTCCGTCCTGGGTATGACGATAAACTACGTCCAGCAGGAGGTTTTGAGGAACGTGGAACCACCTCTTAATTGCTGGTGTTCCCAGGTTCACCCTGACCCGGGATGGTAGCACCTATTAGGGTCCCAGCTATGGGCAAATAGTTGACACCCAAATTTGTGTAAAAATAGGTTTTAATACCAGAAATAATTTGTAATAAAAAAATTAATGCCAGCAATAATTTTTGAAGGAAAAATTATTAGGTTGGTGCAAAAATAATTTCGTTTTCTCACATAGTAACATATGTTAGAAAACGAAATTATTTTTGCACCAACCTAATATTATCAGCAATACTTTTTAAAAAATACCAGTAATACAAACAACTATACATTGTATAAAAATTTTGTCGGCATTAGATAACCCATTGAGGTTCATAGGCCGTAAAACAAATCAAACCAAATCAAAATTTTAATATCGCTAATCTAAGCTTGATAGCAGAATGTAAAAGAATTTTGTTCAAAATAAAAGTCTATTTTACTTACTCTATAGCAGCATTAATCAATCACAAAATCACGTACTCATCGAAATGTTCTAATTTTAATTTTTAAAATAAGGTCCTGTTTTTTTTTTCTTAAAACATAAACCGTACCCAGCACACAAAGTTTAAGTTGGGTAACATAAGAGTAACAGTTTTCAACGAAAGAATGGACAGATTTTTACTGATAATATTTTTCTTACCATTCTCTTGAATTTCCACTACCTGCGCCGCAAAGCAGTACCATCAAATACTGTACTCACCACAATGCTTTTTTAATCTATTTTTAAAGAAATGCAGTTTTATTGTCAATACCACAACCTAGACCCAAAACTAGCCCCGCCCAACAATTCTAGGCTGGATAGCAGCAGGAAAAAAGTTCTTGTACGAAAGAATGGTCTGATATTGTAGTCATTCTATATATATTATAAGATATACTTTGTGCCCGATGAGCTGGAAAACCAGCAAATCAACCAAACACCCCTCGCTAGGGGTAAGGCTGTTACATAAGATGCAATGAGCAATCAAAATACAAGAATATGGGAATTGAAAAAACTTGACATCGAACCTAGGGTCATAATAATTAATGTTAACGTTAAAATAAAATAGAAATAATTCTAATTAATATTAAATTTTACTATAAAATTGAAAATTAAAAAAAAAAATTTAAATTTAATATGTATTAAGTTTTAAAAAAATTATAAAATTATTTAAAGAAATAACTGAGGAAAATAGATGATTTATTTATTTTGTTTTAAATGAAAGGCCAAAAATTCAGTTGAAAAACAATGGTTATTTTTGTAGCCATTTTATAACGTATTTATGCTATAATACATACATATATATATATATATATATATATATATGTAATGAAAAACAAACCACTTTAATGTACCATTACGATAATTTATTTCACCTAAATCCTTTTTTGGAAGATTTACCTGATGATCCTGAATCCTTAAAAAAGGATTTAGGTGAAATAAATTATCGTAATGGTACATTAAAGTGGTTTGTTTTTCATTACATATTAGCTCTGTCCTAACATTGAGCTCTCAGGATTTCATCCTCTTTAGATTTACCAATTCGGTTTACCAAGTTCCTTATAACTTAAATATATATATATATATATATATATATATATATATATATATATATATATATATACTATAATTGCTTATTTATATATTCGTATACACCATTTCTATACTTGTATATATATATATATATATATATATATATATATATATATATATAGGGAAAATTTTATGACAAATTGGAAAAAGTTTACTTGTGACGTGATTCGTTCTTTCGAACTTTACCGGACTATTTTTTTTTTATTTTTTTTTATTTTTTTTTTTTTTATGTTGGTGCGACTACATATGGGAAAAAACGAGGATTTCTGGATATTTTCTTTTTGTTCTTAATTTTATTTCTTTGGCTTTTTTCTCTCCATCAATTTTGTTACCAAATATCTTTTGATTATAGTAGTTCTGCCAGGAATCGTGAAATATTGTAAGAGTCAGGGCGTAAATATATTGTACAAGAACTTGCACTAAAAACACCATCTAGCCATTTTCGATGGAGTGAATTAATTTCTCATTTTATTCGTTAATTATTTAAAATTAAAAATTTTTAAAATTGAGTTCCAATTTATCCTCCATATTTGCTATTCTTCTGAGAATTTTCTGGAAAAGAGGTAACACATTGCTTCTGATATATTCTTAAAAATCATTTAATCAAGAGTTACTTAGCATCGCCAGAAGAAGTTTCAATCAAATTGCTTTGTAGAGATTTCATCGTGATTTTATTATAATCTTTTATAATAAAATAATAATAATATATTGTTATACTTTTATTGAGCACTTTTTGAAAGTAAATGCTACGAACTGTGAAATTGTATTCCATCTGTTCTTTCTCTCATTTTTGTATATATATATATATATATATATATATATATATATATCAGAGGAAGCTGCAGCATATCATCTCACTAATAGCTAATAGTTCAAAGAAAATTCATGTTAATGCAGAGAGTAAATATAAAAGATGTGAAATGTTTTAGTTTCCTTAGGACTGAACCTGTCACTTAATAAGATAGGCATGTACGTTAGATGTCACCTGACTGCTGTCCAGCAACAGATCACTAAACAAATATGATAAACAATGTTCCCTCCACTATCAATTTAAAGAAAAATCATGGCAATACAGAGACTAAATATAAATGATTACGACGTAAAGTCGATCAAGTCTATCGTAAATACAAAAGATAACGGTGTGAAGGAGGTCAAGTCCGACGGATTAACATTTCACTCGGTAATGAAGCAACATAAAAAATAAACACTGTGTATATGGAATATTAGAATATTACCTCAATGTAGATATCTAGAAAATATCAATCAATAAATGAACAGATTATATATTAACATCATTGGGTTCTGAATTGGAGCATTTCGCCTTGTCAATAGCGATATTTTTGAGTGAAGAGAATAAGATTTCTTCTCTAAGAAAGTGGTTATAGGTTGGGAAATAATTCCTGGCCACAAGATCATAAACGTTTTTGAACTCTGTCACGGCTGATCATATGAAAAGTATGTTTAATCATTAATTGGAAATAAAATAAATTAAAAATTTTATGCGTACGAATATTTGTTTCCCCCCACTTTACCAAAATTACACAAAAATATCTTGAAACGCTAGAGTAAATTTATTCAATAAAATCACCATTGGCCTCCAACGACATCGGAATCTCCTGCATCTCTTATGGACGGTTTCCTTGTTTAAATTGGATAATGTTGCTATAATCCTTGCCTTCAGTTCATCTTTGCTGTTACAAGAAGTTTTGTTGATATCTAGTTCAATTGTGCCTCACACATAATAAAAAAGAGCGTTGCAGTCTGGAGAATTAGGTGGCCAGATGCAAGAGTTAATATAGTCGCAGAAATTGTCTGACAGCCATGAGTGGATTTTCTTGCTTGTGTGTGCATGGTGCAGAGTACTGTTGCCAAATATGGGTCTTACAACAGCCGCCCTCTTGACTCATGATAGTAGTGTCTACTCAATGCACTTGATGTAGGCCTATGTATTTAGACTTATGTGGAAAGATGAATGGATGCATAATGTTGCCACCACTAGTGATCACTCCAAGCAGCTTCTTAATTACATTTAGACTTATCTAACTCTTTCCGAATCCTCTGCACTATCCTCAGATTGATGCACAAACACTCTGAAATTTTCATATTGGAGTTTCCGGCGCGAATTTCAAGTGGTTCAGCGTACCATTTCTAAATCTGTGGTGGAGTGAAATGCGTCATGGTGCTCTTTTTCTCACAGACGGTGCCCAACTGACTGTACTATACCTTGAAGTTGACCAAATCAAAAACAAACATCGCGCATGCGCGAAATTAAATTAAATAAATTAAAATTTACCAATAGCACCGTGTATGTTATTCTGCTTTTACAATTAAATATATAGTTGATGATACTCATCTTTAGTTCATATACATTTTTGTGTGAACATAATTACTAGAGGCAGTGTTATTTATGTTTTATGTTACCGTTTTTCTTCTAGTTAAATTTTTTTCATTTAAGATATTTAAGGTTATTACGTGAATTGATGCCATAAAAGTGTTCTTTCATGTTGATTGATGATTGTTAGTATTTTTACTATAAATAGGCATTGTTGGTAACTTTTACATATAAAATATATTGCTGATATATTTACTATACAAATGTATTTTTATTCTTTAATAGGATTAACTATTTGCCCATAGCTGGGACTCTAATAGGTGATACCATCCCAGGTCCGGGTAGCTGGACACATCGGCGTTTAAGAGGCAGTTTCATCCTCTACAAAACCTCTAATATCCCGATCAGAGTTTGTTTTCTTTTTGCCGGATGTAGTTTATCGTTACCGAATATATATAATTGGAAATCTAAATTCTTGTCGTTGCCACTTAACATGTAATACTGACATGTGTAATATCGGCGATTGTTGTTTATTTTGTGAGACCACATTCAGTACGACCTGACTAAGACGATAAACTACACCCGCGTCATGGGTAAGACGATAAACTATATCTAACAGCAAGGCCGCTGATCAGGAGCTTTTGAGGACCATGGAACCATCTCTTAATTTCTGAGGTTCCCATATCTAGACAGATCCGGGGTGGTAGCACCTGTTAGTGTCCCAACTATGGGAAAATAATTAACCCCAAACTGGAGTCAAAACACTATGAATCTATAAAAATAGATTTTAATACCAGCAATACAATTTGTAAAAAAAATATTACCAGCAATGTTTTTTTAGGAAAAAAAAATTATTAACAACAATGCGTTATTACCATCAATACAGTTTTGAAAAAATTATTACGAGCAATACATTTTTGAAAAAAATATATTATCAGCAATATATTTTTGGAAAAATATTGCCAGCAATACATTTTTGGAAAAATATTACCAGCAATACATTTTTGGAAAATATTACCAGCAGTATATATGTGGGAAAAAATATTACCACCAATATATTTCTGGAAAAAATTTTTTGCGAGCAATACATTTTTGAAAAAAAATATATTACCAGCAAAATATTTTTGCAAAAATATTACCAACCATATATTTGTGGGAAAAAATATAGCCAACACTAAAAAAAACATGTCGGCATTAAATAACGCATTGAGGTGTTGATATGCCATGAAAAAAAAACAAACAAACCAAACCACATTTAGTGAGTTCCGTGAATAGCCAGATAGGACGTAATAATATATATTTGTGTTGAACTACTAATTTCAAGCACTTACTTAATGTTCACCCCCTGGTGTTATACCCTGTTTAATAAATAACGGCTTTCTCTTAGTCGGCACAAAAATAAACGAGTTTTTCTTCTTTTTTTCTACAAAATATGTTTACTTTGTTATTCTAGCAGGAAATTTTCAATTTAACAACATATACTTTCGACTTTGGTCCTTTATTGATATTATTTTTTCCCGTTTAAGTTTGTCCGAAAGACAAGCATTACCGCTGTAGAAAAAAAAAGTATACATCCTTGTGCAAATTAATTGAAACAAAACGAATCATTCCATTATTATTTACTTTGTTTTCGTATTTTTCCAATGAAATATGACCTAGTGCACATTTTAGCACTTCATATGTCCATTTCACGAAGTCGTTCCTTGCAGATTGACCACAGATTCTCGATTGGATTAAAATCAGTAGAGTTTAGGGCCAGTCTCTAGAACTTTGATTTGCTCACTGGTAACGTTTGCCAGTGTGTCGTGTAGCGTTATAATTTTTGTACGCTTCTAACTCCAAAATTACGTCCATTGTAGACAATGGCCGTAGGACAACTAATCGATAAGACAGTAATGTCTGGGCGTGATGAAAATCTGATTTAATCACGGATGACGCAATATTTTTCAAGGCCAAACAAATTTCATCATACACCTGGATATTAGATTCATATTACTGCACACCACTGCAAATGACCTAGTCTGAGGTAAAAATAGAAATCAAGTACTCGCTGTTACTCTAGTGGGCCTTTTACTGACCGTATGGTGAAAGAAAGGGAACTAAAACGATTGTTTCAATTAATATGCGCCAGGTGTAATTCAGTGGCTTGACATAGCGTAAGAAATAAGAACGAAACGAAACGTTAGAGATTCAAAACTTTTATGAGTGCTATATTGAAGAATATGGAGAAGAGAGAAACGAAGAAAATTTACATTCCTGTTGCAAAAAATGCTATTTACGAACTTATCTTGTGGCAGTAAAAAAACGTCCTGTTAACAATTCTTCGAGGTCATGTCATATGTTATTGTTGTACTGGCAAAATCTTGGTGACCGGTTTTCCTAAGGACTGTGAAGATCTTTCTACGGATTGGAATTGCTGTTCTATCCCGGATTCCACAGATCTGTTGTTGAAGTTTTTCAGAGAGTAGTTTCTTGTATGTGTTACTCGTTCAAAGCCAACGTGGGAAAGAGGAAGAAAGATTCCAAAAAGGCGCGCAGATCGAGTCAAAAGAGTTTCAGTAAGTGGCTATGTGTTTGGTCTCTTTCCAGCCAGTCACAGAGATCGTTGTAATAATACTAATTTTATAATAATATGACCAACAATACATTTTTATAGCTAAATGAGCAGCTATATATTTTTTATAACAATACATTTTATATTGAAACTGAAGGCAAGGGATACACGAAAAACAAAACAAAAACAACACAGCTAAAGATAAGATCGTTCGCATTGGTTCGATTATCCCAACTACGGTCGATTAATGAGGATGATGAAGATTATTTGGTTAAAAAAAGAGCAAAGTGATTATATTTTAATCATGAAATAATCTCATTCCCTTGAATTAATTATAACGTTTGAATTTTCATGTTTAGATTTCGGCATTAAATAACGTTTACGGGCTGATATGCCGCTAAACAAAAACAACTAAAGCAAACCAAACGACAACATAGACATACTATCATTTTATTTTGATGCAGATGGGCTTAGCAGTGGCTCATTCTTTTTCCCAAAGATCTTTTTCGCTTCACATTTTTATAAACATTCCTTTTTATCGCTTGTGATCGTTCATTTAAAAATCGGATATTTTGTTACATTTAAGATGAGAATCGTTGTTTGAAAATACATTAAATTTTCAGTGATGTACTTATCCAAGTATTATCAAATATGTTAGAAAGCGAATATAACATATGAAGAAGAAATCATCGTTGTCCCTTGTCATGTGAGCCAGATCTTTTTTTATCAGTATTGCGACTTGTGATATCCTCTACCTTTACATGAGCCAGTTAAGGTCGAAAATAGAGTGCAGCGAGTAGATATAGGCAGGAGATGTCCAGTCTTCACTTACATGTCTTGAGAGAGTCCAAAAGAATTTCCGAGTCCTTGTGAGTGATAAATTATTTTCCACTTTAAAATGCCTTCCCTTCAGAAGAAATGTTGCAAACCTGGCACTATTCTATCGCTATTTCTATGCAAAATGTTAAAACAAATTGAATTCTTTAGTTCCACCAGGTCCAATCAGCGCAGCTAAGACATCCCATCCTAAATACATTGTAGCCAACTATCTTCACTTCATTTGTATTCCATGGAGAGTGTTCAAACTACATTCCTTACATCCAACAGTTCTAACCATCACAGATAAGACGTCACGTGCCAAGTATATTGTATTCACCCGCCTTCACTTCCTTTGTATCCCTTTGGTGAGATCTAAGTTACCATCGATTATTACAACCTTAACCTGTTCAAGAGTTAACCGTTATTTTCTCCCCATAAACTGTACCTCTTACTCAGTAATCTCGAATGACGCTTGAGCCTTGTGAATATTACTGTAAAAAGTCGTAAATAACTTCATATCTATCGGAACTTTATCACTGCTAGATCAAAAATTCCACTTCTAATCTTCGCTAACCACTTACGCTCATTAGTCCAAGCTATTTCACCATCTTCATAAACCGTATAATTGTTCCCCTACGTACGTGTTTTTCTCCTTTTCGCAAGTAAAATCTTCCTTGAACTCTGTCCCGCATACACACTAAGTAATGAAAGTGAGAAAGAACGTTCTTTCTCACTTTCATTGTTTATGGCAGTGCTTGAAAGGAAAGTGTATAGAGTGTGTTCGTTTCACCATAGCGCAGAGCTTCCTTCTGTGTCAATGGCTTGTGAAGCAGTTTTTGCCAAAGCAATACAATCCCTAGGCCCGACAACCACCATATTACCCAGATCTTGCAACTTGCGACTTTTTCCTCTTCAAAAATCAAATTCCACTTGAAATGAACAAGATTTCAAGACATCGAGGATATCACAGTGAATGCGACGAGGTAACTGCTCGTTATCCCCAAAAAGGATTTCCAGAAATGCTTCTATCAATGGAAACGACACTGAATAAAGTGTGTCACTTCAGAAGAGGATTAATTCAAAGGAGATTAAATGGCGAATTGATATGTGTTGTAGTTTTCTTTTTATAGCACCGGTCGCGATACTTTTCTATCTGACCTCATATATGGCAAAACTGCATCTCATTAGATGCATCTCATTTCAATAAAAAGAAAACATGTTTAGAATTCACTCATAAATCACAGAGAAAGACACGTTTAGATGTTACCTATCAGACTAACTATATATGCCATAAATATCAGTCATGTGTGAAACGAAATCACAACTTCAAACTCCTCCTATTAAAAAATACAAGGAATCGTAAAATGATATTTCACGAGGACGTTCGTCGGAGGAGTGGCTTCTTTAATTAACTCATATCATTATAATATTTTTTTCTTTCAGACGATGGACATATAATAAGATTAACCCAGAAGGCTTCCTTGTACATAATTCAGAACAAAACAGTGATGGTAAGTTAGCTTCACCGTTTTAAAAACAATGATGGAAATGTTTCGTTATAAAACATTAACTTCAAATATATTTCCTCGCATCAAGTTTAACTTTATTGAGTATTAAAAGTTTATTTTCTATTCACTATTATTTATAACGCAATTTTTTATCTCAAAATTTATCAGTGAAATGTAATCGTTGGAGAGTATTAAATTCTCTTTATATCTGTTTCTAATTTAAGTGCTCTCAAAAAGTAAACTTAATCGAATTTACTTTAATTAACTCAGCTCTACACTATTTACATTGTTTGGAATATTGTCCTCATCTTCGTTGCCATATTCACGACGTTTCGGCAGTTGTACGCTCCGGATTTCTCTCAGATGATTGGAATTTTGAACTAAAGACTTTATTTCGTCTATTAGGGTAGAGTGTTCTAGTTCCACATGCAATGCCTCTTCTGGATGTTTCAATATCAGTCATCTTCAAGATTTTGTACACCTCTGTAGCCAGGTATTAAACTCACAACTCTTTAGGTGAAGTCACTAGATTCAGCCAACGTTTTCATCCACTGAGCCTGAGAACAACAGTTCGAACAATGTCAATAGTGCAAATAATTATAATACCTCATCTCAGGAATATAGACTAACTCAGATCTTGTCAAAATGTTATGAGGATGTTCCTGATCAACTTGGGTATATTTTAAATAATTAATTCAAATATTATTAAACTGAATATTTATAATCTACAAATGTTATTATATATTATTTTTAATTTAGCCTTAAACTGAAAATATTGTCAAATTTAGTATTTTGATAGTACAAAATTAGAATCAGTGACTTAAATTTTGCATGAAGCATTCCAACAACAAATGTAGGGCCTGAGAAAGTTTTGTAGGCTTTTCTTTATCATTTTCATTTTTTCTGATTTTTATTATGGCTTTAAATGAATTGGGATGAGCATTTTTTGTGAGTAGTTCATTTAATTTTCCCATTCTTCTTAACCATATTACTGCTATCAACCTAATTATTTTTAAAAGCAGCGTTTTTTACATGGTAAATAGCTTGCCTTCACAAACAAAATTAACTGAATAAGCATGGGAAATATTGGAACACAAGTCAAATTACTGGTAGTACATGAACATCTCCTTGGAAATTCAGTTACTATGAATTTTGATTTCTAGTATGTTTATAATTGATTGGAAAAATACTGATGTAATTTTCGAGTAAATTCTTGATTCTTTGTTAACTACATCATTACGCCTAAAACGTTACTAATATTCATTTGCATTAAAGAATGATTCATCTGAAAATAGTTCATTTATAAACGAATAATGTTTTTTCACCAAGTATTTCTCCTTTAGTTTGCAAGAGTACAGCGTTTTTTTCATTAAGCAATAATAAAAAAAAAAGTTAATTCGAGGATGACACAAGAATAGTTCAGCACATGTCAGCGCTAGGGCTGCGAGAATACTGAGAACAGTGCTATAGATTTGAGGAAAATTCCTGTCCTTTATTCTTCGTCGTCAACCGGCAAACATGGGAATGCATGAAATATATGACAACAACAACAACAATAATAATAATAATAATAATAATAGTAGTAGTAGTAATAATGTTATTAATAATAATAGTACGAGTAGTAGTAGAAATAATGTTATAGTGGAACACACCTATTCTATAGTTAATAGACTCTCCCACCTATAATAAGTAGGAGTAGTAAGAGTAACGAGTCAGTTAATTAGTGGGGTCAGTCAGTCGATGCCGGACGACCGTTAGTTGGATACTAAAGTATCAGCGACCACAACTAGATTTCTCTGCGTCATTACCTATTATATCAAGTTCCTAACTTTTTGTACATCGAACCTATTTTAGGACCGACTTAGTACAAATACAAGCCTCCACTGTGAAACCGCTCCATAACAAACTTGGCCACGAGGATTCGAACTCATCCGGAGGCAAAAAAAAATTCGTTCGCCACATAACAAATTTGGCGATTAGGAATTCGTACTAATACGGGGAAAAAAAAATTCGTTCGCCACATAAAAAATTTGGCGACCAGAAATTCGGATTCATACGGTGGAATAGGAAAAAAATATTGCGGTCGCCACAGATTATTGGAAGAAGGGATTCGAATTCATACGGAGGAAGAAAAAAATTCGCCACAACATTATTTGGTGACGAAATTCGTACTCATGCGGCGGAAAAAGAAAAAAACTTGCACGTCACAATTTTGGCGACAAAATCTCGGATTCACACTTAAAAAAAAAGAAAAAAAATGGCAAAGATTTTCGAAAGACAAGACGTTAACTTAGTGACGAAAAATCAGTCGTATTCTCAACTGAGAAAAGAATTTTTTTTCTCGATAAGACAGTTTGCTCAAATAGATCACGAATTTCAAATTCGTAGGACCCTGCCCCCTTACAATATTTAAGTGTAAACTTTTGCGAAGATGGAGAAGAAATATATTCCAGGAATTTTTAAGTTCCAGACGGAACAACAGATGACAATATTAGAGCAACAGAAGACATTCCAGATGCAACTACAGGAGGAAACTTTTAATAGACAAATGCAGTTTCAACGAGAAATGAAACAGATGCATAAGAAGTTCCAAAACAAATTTCTGGAAATAACTGAGTGGAAAGAGAAAAATCTACAAAATGATTCTTTCCCAGAGAGTACAATATGGAATTCAACTGAAATATTCACGTACAGTCCAGATGAAGAGATAACTTTTGAGGAGTATTATAAAAATAATGTATAACGGACGTGTATAACGAAGACTGTCACTCGTGGTCTGAAGGAAAGAAGGTTAGGCTTCTTTTAAGCAAGTTAAGAACTGCTGAGCATAACAAATTGGTAAACTACATTTTACCGAAAAAAAACTAGCGAGTTGACATTTACCGAGGCGGTAAATATATTAAGTGAATTATTTAGTAAAAAGACATCTTGGTTTCACAAGAGGTGGAAATATTTGAATCTGATGAAAGATGACGAACAATACTATATAACGTACGCAGCCAATGTGAATAAGCATTGTGAAGAATTTAAGCTGGCAGAGTTATGCGCTGATAATTTTAAGTGCTTAGTGTTTGTTCAGGGGCTGGTATCGGAAAGAGACGAGTTGAGTTGAGAAAATTAGTGCTGTCAAAATTAGAAAACGAACCAAGGATTTCGATGGCAGAAGACTGCACAAGATATGTTAGCGTAAAGAAAGATTCGAAATAGAGAGAACAGTCTGGCGTTTCACATGTAAGGAAAATACGCAACAAAAAAGAAAGTCAGTCTACTAAAAAGAATTCTAAAATTGCGAATTATCAACCAAAAAGTGAAATACCAGAAAAAAATAAACAAAAACTCCCGAAGCCATGTTTTGCTTGCGGTGAACTTCACTGGTACAGATATTGCAATTTTAGGAATAAAAAATATTTCTACTGTAAAATAGTGGGTCATAAAAGCTTGCACTGCAAGTTAAAAAATAAAGACAATAAAATAAGAAAATTAAAGTCCGACGCGGTGAACGATGGAATAGTTATTTATTTGTATTAACGTACAAAATGTGGCACAAGGTCAAAAAGGGGGTCGGGGAAGGACGGTCTTCTTCTGTCTTAAATCTAAACTTAGCTAGTCACAGACACGGACCCAAACATACCAACAATAGTCCTATCACCAAAACAACACATTCACTTCTATCTTTCTTACTGTGTCCACCACAATACTTCAAATTCTCTATGAAATCCTAACTAGGCCTCATATGTACAATTCAAAGTATGTGGGGGGCAACAATTTAAAAAGATCCCAATGATTATTTACAATATGAATTAATACAATTTACATAAAACAAAACAAAATAGGGTTAGTAATAAAAAAAGAACAATCCCTAAATGTGGCAGAAATATCGGTTAACTGGACGAAATAATTGCGGGGTTATAACATTATAAAAAAACAAGCACACCCACAAACACGCACTCATTTAGACACAATAACAAATACGAAAACACATACACGAAACGAAAGTCATCCCGCAATAACCAGAGAACTGACATTACTAACCACCTAACGAGGGAGGGGATGGGGAATTAAACAAAAGAAAAATAGGGACAGAAATAAAAGGGGCCGATGGGCATGCATACACTAGCTAAGTTAACCAGAAACGGGAAACTAAAGATTCAAATTAAAACATAAACTAGCCTAATATCGGGGCGGGTTGCCTCTGTTCAACCCTGATAGGACAAAATCCTGTACCTAACCTACATCCAAGTGCCACTCCAGGTCAGCTTCATTCACTCTACACAGTCGCGCAAGATTTACCCACCTTTTGCCGAATTCGGATGAAGAGAGTCGCTGCTATTCCGTCCTAATCTTGACTTTAAGCAGATGCCTAAAGTACAAGATCAGTTGGGAATAAGTGAACTTCTCACCTCCATAGAATCCCTTCTGACGTGTTGACGAAAAGGTGAACGATTGAATAACCAGAAAATTTGTTACCGTCGAAATAAGTAATAAAAAAATAAAAATGCAACTCGACACTGGTTCCGACCTGTCTATCATAAATTTGCATACGTGGAAGAAGTTGGAGAAACCAACTTTAATGAAGACAAATAAAACCGCGAGGTCAGTGACGAGAGAAAAAAATACAATTTATTGGAGAATTTGTTACAAACGTCACGTTAAATAAAAAAAAAAAAAAAAACGCGAAAAGCTAAACTATCCGTCATAGAAAATGCCACGAACTTACTTGGTATGAATTGGATAACAGCATTCCAATAATGGGATCTACCGATAAATTCTTTCTGTTACAAAGTAGAAAATTTAAACTCAGAAGCCCCAAAATTAGTAAGAAAACTTAAGGAAACATTTCCTACTGTTTTTTCTCCAGGTTTGAGAACGTGTACCAAGATGGAGGCAAAATTCCAGCTAAAAGAAAACGCTCAGGTGGTATTCAAAAAGAAAAGGAATGTGCTGTTCGCTTCAATTGAACAGATAGATAAAGAATTGGACAGATTAGAGAAAACCAATGTATTTAAAAAAGTTGAATGGGTAACATCGATGACATACGTGAAAAACAATCTCCAGAAAGTAAAGATAAAGCCGGCACAGACAAAAACTGGTTACCCGCAGCCAAGGACATGCAGTATTATTAAATGATTTAAGTCAACTGAAGTCACCACACAAAACGTTAAGAAGCACAAGATCAACAAAAGGGAAGCTAGAGGCTGAACAAATAGAACCACAAGAAGAACCTACAGAAACTGTGACTCCATCCTTAAGAAGTTCAAAGCGGAAGGTTGTTTCTGGTAACACTATGGAGTTACCAAGAAATAAAAAAGCGGATTGGCAATATGATGTACTTGGTGAAATGCGAAAAATTCACGTGCAGTAACCAGATCAGACGACGTTTTTCAGATGTGGTTGACAGCGATCTCGCGGAAGAAAAGCCAATGGAGATGATTTTTCAATACGTTTGATCTAACAACGCCCGCAACAATTTTACCTGAGGCACGCCGATCCAGAAGAAAAAAGAAAGGCAACTGAACATTTAAATGTGGATCAAAAAACGTAGGAGATACGCTTCGATGTTACTAAAAAAAAAGAATTTTTTTTGTTGTTTTTCTTCATATTTCCTGTAAAAAATGAAATATAAATAAAGAAAACTGTTTACTCCGACGGAGTAAAGTTTTAGGGTGGGATGTTATAGTGGAACACACCTATTCTATAGTTATCAGACTCTCCCACCTATAATAAGTAGGAGTAGTAAGAGTAACGAGTCAGTCGCTCAGTGGGGTCAGTCAGTTGATGCCGGACGACCGTTAGTTGGATACTAAAGTATCAGCGACCACAACTAGATTTCTCTGCGTCATTACCTATTATATCAAGTTCCTAACTTTTTGTACGTCGAACCTATTTTAGGACCGACTTAGTACAAATACAAACCTCCATTGTGAAACCACTCCATAACAAATAATAATAATAATAATAATAATAATAATAGTTGTAGGTAAAACCCTCGGTTTGATTACAAAATGGTCCAATAGACTCATTGAAGGGATTCCAGCCTTAAAGAAATACAAAAAATTCTACTCACAAATACAGTTTATACATTACGAAGAGCTTTATCTATGTAAAATGTGTGTGATCTTAAGTTTTCTTTTGTATTTTTCTTTTATAAAAATTACCAGTGGAAAATGCCATGAAGCCATTTTTGACCTTAGATCTCTGGTTGGGTCCCGGAAGAAAATGTGTACGCAGCATAAGTCAAATGAAGTAATAATAATAATAATAATAATAATAATAATAATAATAATAATAATAATAGTTTTAAGATAATCACACTTTACACTAATAATAACAATAGAGAGTACATCTACCGCCCCATGAATCCGAGAGTCTTGATAACAAAAGTGTGCTTTCCGTTATGCTTCGAACCCTGCAAGGAAAACCTTATTGCATCCAAAATTAATTCTGTGGAGTGTTCTCTAGTAATGAAGAAATATATTTGATCTCCACTGAAAAAAAAAAAAAGTATTCTGTTGGTGAAAAAAAACATCAATCGAAGAACAACAACAAACCTTGGTATTCTTCCATCTTAGGAGACTATTTTGTGTTCTGGTTATGTTTCAGGATCAATGTCTGTTTGTGTCATTTCCTGTTTCTCTAGGGTAGAATGCCTGTGTAGTCAATATGAGGATATACTATTACCCATGCAGTAAGGTCTACCTGTCCACTAAAATTAGCCAATGGACAGTTGTGCCGATATAAATAATGCCAGTGCCGACAGAGACGTTACTAGGCGGTTGAGTACAGCAAATAACTGCCTTTCGGATTCCGACTTCAGATTTGAATTTCACATTTCAGAGTTGAATCCTGAAGATTTTAGGATGAGAAGGGAAAACCATATGGAAGTGATTTTAAATCATAGTTATCCCCCTGAATTGAATTTTAAAAAAGCTAGAAAAAATCGAGTCTGCTCTGCTAATGAATATATAGCTTGGCTCGGAAGAAGAGGATTTCCCAAAAAGATGTTTTTATGAAAACGATCACAATGGACGTTGTCAGAATTCGAAACCGTTTCGTCGGTCCTACATTGATTTGTTAGTTTTTAACTCTTTATCAATCTTTTGCAGGTTATTTCATATCAGAAAATATTATTAATTTTAAAATATTTTTTTCGATTATAAAGGTTTTTTAATACAAGTCCCTGTAATTTGTCTATAACTGGGTGGAGAAGAGATAGATTCATAACTTTCCCAAGAGCATTGAGAAGTGAATATAACGGACTTTACAAGAACTGGAACTCAGCTCTCCGATTTCCAATTCCGAGATGTTATTCATTACACCATCCGCACCTCCGAACTTACAACACCTGGTATTCTCAAGCTCGACATTACTTAACTTCAGTGATCGTACGGAAATGGTGTTTCGACATGATACGGCCGTAAGCCCCACATTCTTTAAGAATAATCACAAAAAATAAGTACGTAATTAAACAAAATAAATACAAGACATCGTCGCTATTATTTTCTTGCAGTAATATGATGATTTCAGCCACTAAAAAATTCCAAATAAATCGGATATTTAATATTTTGGTTAGAATTTGAGAGATATCTGACAGAAAATATTTCACTAGCTGTTTGTACATAGCTTTATGAAAAGTGTTGTCTTATTTATCTAGGGCAAGAAATGAGTTTTTCTTTCTCTTGTCGTAAACGCTATTTCGCCTAAACTCCGTCATGGGTATGACGATAAACTACATCCGCGTCCAGGGTAGACGATAAACTACGTCCAACAGCAACGCTTCTGATAAGGAGGCTTTGAGGAGCATGAAAACACCTCTTAATTGCTGATGTCCTCAGATCTACCCTGAGCCGGGGTGGTAGCATCAGTTAAAGTCCTAGCTATGGGAAAATAGTTAATCCCGAAACTAAGGTAAAAACATTTTGAAAGTGTAAAAATATGTTTTAATACCAGAAATATTTTGTAAAAAATTATTACCAGAAATAAATTTTTGAAGGAAAAAAGCTATTACCAGTAATAGGTTTTTTGATAAAAGAATATTACAAGTAATACGTTTTTGAAAAAAAAGTAGTAGTAGCGTATTTGAAAATGATATTGCCAGCTGTGCAATTTTGAGGAAAAAATATTACCAGAGACAGATTTTAACAAAACAAACATATTACCAGGAAAAAAAGTTGTCGGCATTAAATGATCCATTGAGGTTTATACGACGTAAAACAAAACAAACCATATCGACAAAACTGTTCAATAATCACATCAAAGAAATAAGAATCTTCTCTTTATAATGTGCAACACTGAAAAAAAATAATAAAACAACAGAACACCATGACTAAATATTTTTATTTTGGAAACGTTTGATAAGCGTTTCCTCCTTTCTGGTTGCTAGTAATATTAACTGATATCTAAATTTTAAATTACGGAAATTGAACAGGGCGAGGGGTACCCAAATTGCAGTACGACACATACCTGTATGACCCGGATATAAAGAATGTATGGACAGCAGATACAATGTACAATATAAAATGGAAACTCAAAGGGAGACACACAAAGAGAAGCTTTAATAAAATCAGCAATCGATATGAAAATTAGACAAAGAAAAGAAGAATGGAGGGTAGATATAATTCTTGACATGATGAAATGTAGACAAAACCAAAGCCAAGTTACGGCGTAGAAACATTTATACACAAATACAGGTAGGCTAACAAGGAAAAGCTGACAGAAAAAGGTACAGGTATAGAAAGAATGAGCATGACAGGTAAAGCATATATGCATTAAAAATAAGAACACGATTCAGGCAAAAGACAAGCTCATCAAGACGAGGCATTTAATCGAAGGACGGGATACTTATATTAAAGAAAGAAAAGACTACTTAAGCGATGGGACGAATGTATCGGAGAATTCTTCAATGACAGAAAACAAGCGTGTATATAGAGAAATATCAAAGGACCAGAAATATTAAAATCTGAAGTGGAGTCAGGAATGGACAACTTGTACAGAAACAAAGCAGCAAACCTGTCTTAGGTGAATTCGTTATTGACAAGATTAGCGAAATAATAAATGAAATACATATATCAGTGCTGATATATCAGAAGAGACTTAAGTATGTCTATAGCACTACCTAAGAAGCCAGGTACAAACGACTTTGAATTCCACGGGACAATTAACCTAATTAGCCATATAACAAAACTTATCATCTTAATTCTTATGAATAGAGCACTCAGCAGAATCAGAACGAAAAGAGGACAACAGTCCAAATACAATACAGATGCAAAAATATGTATACCTGTGTTTTATAGATTATCCAAAAACGTTTGATAAATTATGTCAGAAAGAACTGCTAGAATTGCTAGGTAACCTTGATATATTTGGGAAGGACATTAGAATAATGCAGCACCTATACTGACAGAAAACTGTATGCATACGGATAGAAAATGAATAAGAAAAAGAAAAGCATGTAAGAGAAAAAAATGTGTCTTCTCACCAGACTAATTCAACTTTTGCAATGAGTCGATTTTGAAAGAATTATAAATCCAACCAGGATTCATTATTGGCGGCCACAATCTTAACAACATAAGATATGCAGATGACATAGTGTTGATAGTAGACACAGAAATTAGATCTATAGAAGATAGCGAAAGAAATTGAGAAAAAAGGACAAAAAACATCAAATTGAAAGAAAAGAGAATGTATGGTTGTTAGTAAAAGGTACAGTTCAACATGCAAATTACAAATTGGGGATTCGTCCTGGGTAAGACGATAAACTACATCTGACTGTTCTGGGTATGACGATAAACTACATCCACGTCCAGGGTATGACGATAAACTGCACCCAACAGCTAGACCTTTGATCAGGAGGCTTTGAGGAGCGAGGAACCTCCTCTTAATTGCTGGTGTTCCCAGGTCAACCCTGAACCGGGGTGGTAGCACTTGTTAGGGTCCCAGCTATGTTCAAATAGTTAACCCTGAAACTGAGGTAAAAAGTATTATAAATTTAATACTAGAAATACTTTTAAAAAATTATTACCAGAAATAAATTTTTCAAGAAAAAAAATATTACCAGCAATACGTTTTTGAAAAAA
This sequence comes from Acanthosepion lycidas, assembly GCA_963932145.1. Classification (NCBI taxonomy): domain Eukaryota; kingdom Metazoa; phylum Mollusca; class Cephalopoda; order Sepiida; family Sepiidae; genus Acanthosepion; species Acanthosepion lycidas. Next base: position 145,421,722 of record OZ010572.1, read on the forward strand.
TAATATTACCAGCTATACGTTTTTTGAAAAAATAATATTACCAACTCTACATTTTTGAGGAAAAAATATTAACAGAAATAGATTTTTGACAAAATAAAAATATTACCAGGAAAAAAAAGAAAAGAAAAGAAAAAGTTGTCGGCTTTAAATGACCCATTGAGATTGATATACAGTAAAACAAAACGAAACAAACCAAACCAAACCAAACCAAACCAAACCAAACCAAATTGGAGATGCCGAAATCGAACAAGTACAACGATTTAAATATCTGGGATTTTTTTAAACAAAGGACAGAAAGTGCGACACTGAAATCCAAAGGCGTATTTGACGAACTGATTTGTTATGTAATATTGGTCCTCCTATATGGCAGTGAATGCTGAACAATCTCCTCACAGATGAAGAACAGACTTGAAGCAACATAAATGTGGTTCTACAGAAGGATGATCTGAACATGTCAGCAACAGCAAAGATTAAAAAAATTAAAACAAAATAAAAAAAAAACACTCATTATTAACATCGGGAAGAGATAGTTGAAATTTCTCGGGAGATAATGAGGAAAGAGTGGTTGGAATATTCGATACTCACAGGACAAATTGAAGGGTAGAGAAGCAGCGGATAAAACGTATAACCTACTTAGAGAGTTTGTATAAATGGATAGTGGAGCATGGTTTAGGGAAAAAGACTAAATATATTACGAGCTACAAAAGACAAGAAATTGTGGAGAGCTATGATCCCGAATGTTCTGAAGGGACACGACACATAGAAGAGAAGAAATAATCTTAAATGTCAATGAATGATCAGTCATATTTCATTTATATTCTGTCTATTATACTGAAAATTCTATTGCATCCTTTTCGAAATAATTCCATTTTATAAGCCATTTTTGTCAATGATCTGCTACAAAAGGTATTGCATAAAGAACGTATTAGAGTTTTAACTTAGAAACAGTCACCTTCTGTCAATAATAATATTATTATTGAGATATTTACTCTTTAGTTACATGTGGTCAATTAATAATTTTGTCACTTTTAGATATTTAAAATGTTGACAACTCTACTTATCCTATCCCGTAGAATGAACGTCAAAAGTCGCTAGCTATCTATCGTTATGTTCTGATGTGCTATATACTTTCGTCCCACAAGTTCTGATCATCGCAGCTAGTACCCACCATGCCAAGTACACAGGATCAAATTACTCCCAGTCCATTCATATTTTGTTATTAAGAAGGATTTTCCTGTAAGATAGCTTCTTCCCTAAAACGCTACTTTATGGAACAGACTCCTGTGAGGATGTTTCCCCGTTTACTACTAAACCTCTGGACACCCAAGATTTACCGTTTCCTGCATATCCTCATAAACTGTACTTCCTTTGCATGTATCAACCTCGATCGCTAAGACTCTATCTTAATCGGTTCGTGGGCTTTAATTGGGTAAACAATTAGGAAGATAACTGAATGACACAAAATTGTCACAAATGGAATTAACATTTAAAATTGTGGTATTGCGTGTTGGTTATTCACCTGATCATATAAGTGAAATATGATTGAGGAAAAGAAGATCAATACTGACTTTAGTCCTATTTGTTTATTTCTTTATCCTTACATCCATCTGTGACCAGTTACTTGATGATGCGTGAATATTGCATCGACCGCTAACAATAATAAACCAAGTTCTAAAAGGAAGAGTACATGCCAGCTGGTTACAATTGGTATGGAAGAAAACACATTTATATATTTGTTGATATTTCTTTCATCTGATTATTGCGCTTGGGAAATACAGTGGTATGCATAAGTCAATAATTACTTTCAATTATAATGAATGCTTAATATATAATCTACTTGTAAATCAATGTTTTATACATGTGGTAATATAATATACCCATTCCGCCTCCCCTCTTGCTTGTAACCCTCCATCCCATGTAGACGTATCTCAGCGCTAAACTGAATTCGACAAATAAGCTTCATAAGCTTCTATTTGGAGTACATACTATATTACGATGCCCCTTTTTTTCATAGATGATACGATGATTCTGCGAGTGACATTAACATAGCCATGCTTCATAATCAGAGGTCTATAAAATTTGATAGAAAAATGGCCGTGTATATGTCTTAGACGACTTTGCATGTTAGAAACAAACAACTAATAGCATTTTGAAAACGTTTGCATTTTAGCTTTATTATTGTTATTTATACCATCAAAATTTGCGTTAACAAATTATTACAGTTCTGTAATCAATAGAAATCATAGCTGTATTTAAAATAAAAACAAGAAAGCAGAATAAACATCGTAGAAATATCGACAAAAATGAGCTAGAGAAAAAATATTTCGAAAATTTTGAATGTGAAGATGTCCAATTTCTCAGTTTCGCGAGACTGAAGATGGTGATTTTCTAAGCATAGCTTAGATGTCGCACAAAGCCGAAAGAATGAAGCTCCCAGTGAGGATCGAATTCACTATTCTGTGGTAATTGGTTTAGCGAGGCAATCTTGTTAACGTTTATAACACGTCGAGTGTCTAAACGTAGCATAGATGCGGCAAAAAGCCGACAATGTGGAGTACCGTGTTTGGATCGTGAGAAATTGGTGATATATTGGATTAAGCAAGATCTGGTCGGCTTCGAAAGCTACAACAAAGGACAGTCCATAAAATGATTAGAATCAACCAAAAATGACTGATGCATGTGACTTATACAATAATGAAAAAGCGGGGCCTGGAGAATCTGATACTCACGGGTCGAATAGAGGGAAAGAAAGACAAGAGAAAATAACGTGTGATATACCTGGCGGAATTAAGCAAGTGGATGACAGAACATGGTGTTGGGGAGGAATCAGAGAGAAGGAACATGTTGAGACCTGCAAGCGATAGAAGAATGTGGAGATCCACGATCGCCTATGTCATAAAAAGAAAAGAAAATTCACAGTTAAATATCTGTCTATATTTCTGAGATGAGGTATTATGTCCACGATTTACATTATTCGGACTATTGTCCTCATCCTTATCGCCATATTTATTAGAACGTTTCAGCCGTTGTACGCTCCGGCCTTCTTCAAGTGGTTGGAATGTCGAACTGAACCCTTTATTTCGCTCACTGGGATAGACCGTTCTAGTTCAACGTGCTGTGTTAAATGTATTCCCAGAGAAAACAGATTGGTGGGGGTTTATAATTTCTAAAATACTGCGTCAAATAATAAAAATGTGAATGCCATGTGAGATGGGTCAAACATTTGAGACTGGTCAAACATGTATGAAAAGTAAGACATGTAAGTGGAGTAAAATCGTATTTAGCGACGAAAGAAAAAATGAATTAAATTCTAACAAGAAATAATTTGTTAGAAAACGGAAAGGAAAAAACAAATGACTCCCCTCTGTACCACATAGAACAAGAGGCCAGAGTATAATGCTTTGAGGATACATAAAAGATGATGGGACGAGAAAGTTAATAAAAATGAACGGAAACCTAGATAGTATCAAATGTACTGAATTACTGAAGACGTGATTCCAAATTTGAATCTCGACAAAGTGCCATGCTATAAATCACGGGCAACTCAACAATAGATGGCTGGGGTAAAGCGAAGTTATTAAGAGTGGCCAACGCAAAGATCGGATATAAATAATATCGATCAATTGTGGACAGAATTAAAAAGAAGAGTCCATCTTATGAATCCACGCCACATTGAAGAAGTAGAGGCAGAAAGAATGGAATCACATATCCAGGGAATTAATAAAGGATTTGTAAAAATCTCTTCCACAGCGGATTTAAGCCATTAGTGAAAATAAAGGAAGTTACGCGAAATACCAGAAAACTAGTATTTTTTCTCTCTTTGGAATACGAAATAAAGTTTTATAGTTACTTCCCTTTTACAAAGTGGTCTGAGATATACACACGGTCATTTCTTGCAAGTTAGCGGATATTTTCATTCAAGTTTTAAACCCGCATAATAGACTATGAAATATAACGGAGTAAATGATACTCCTAGAGTTAACATATCATCTTTGAGAAAAAGGTTTACAGAAAATTAATTTACAAATAAATAATTTATTAAAAATATGTTATATTTTAAGGTAGCATTTGAATTTTACATGGTACTGTATTAAGTACTCATGGAATTTGTTTGATTAGTAAAAAAATATTTACTTAAGGTTATTTATATTCACATACTGTGTAATTTTTTACTGTGGTATTATCAATATTTCGATTAGAATTAGAATGACAATCAATACCAAAGAAGATTACCGTGTGACACTAGAAGATTTAAAAACATATGTGTAGTGAATTATTGTATATATAAACTGTTTAGCAGCAAAAACGATTATACACTTTGTAAAAAAGTATTGCCGCCATCAAATTATAATTCTTAGCATTCTGTTAGTTATCATTAGTTTGAACAGGACAACTCATAACTGAACAGATATAAGTACATACGATCAATTGCTAAAGATACTGGGAAAATGATTGCTTCTCTGACTCCTCCTGCTTTCATTTACAAGAGCCAGACCAGGCCTAAAATGGAATATTGTTGTCATATTTGGGCAGGAGCTTCCCAGTCCTCACTTTTCCATCTTGACAAAAAGATCAAAAAGCATCTCCATATCGTTTAGGTGACAAATAATTTTCCACCCTGCAAACCCTCTCTCAAAGACGAAATATAGTAAGCTACTCACTGCTTTATCACTACTTCAAAGGAAAGTGGTCAGACGTACTATATACATTGGTTCAAACTTTCAGGGCAAGAGCCCACCAGGCATCGCGCATTATAGTGAACCACGTTGGTATTCTACTGTCGAATAGTAAATTCCATTCGAGCAGTTTCTTCCCTCGAACTACTGCTCTATGGAACTGACATATAAGTAGATGTTTTCCCCATGAGTACAGTCTTAACAAGTTCAAGTCTAGAGTTAACCGTTATCTTCCCCACATTTTCGTATGAACTCTGCCTATTACTCTGTAACACTCTACTTCGTGTGACCCCCCCCCCGAACATTGAACGGTGTGAAACTCACTGTAACACAAACAAGGAAAATGTTAGTCTCTTTGTGGATTTGGGGTAATTTTCTTAATGTTATCATTTCCAGATGTGTTGGCCTGCGAAGCGATTTTTGTTGTTTTTTCTTGAGATTGCAAAAATGGTGCATGGTTGCATAGATAAAGCGTTAGCTTTCCGACCAAGGGACTCAGGTTAGAATGTTACCATAGACGATTTGCCAATCATTTGCCATTCATTTTACTTGATGATAATATAGGCCTGGAGTGGCAATACCAGAGCGCAGCAACGTTGGGAAATGTCTGAAAATCATACCAGGGGTTGGCCTAAACCTTGCTAATAAAAGTGGATAGGCGGAGCCCATCCGAAGCTTTCGATGGCTGAGATTACAACAAAGTATAAAGGTCGTTACCTAATGGGTAGATAAACAGATTTGAGCCTTGCTTGGAAGTCTATCTAAATATGGTGATGCGATCTCAAATCTGAAATATCTCACAATAGCTGAAATTCTTATGAATGTGCATTAAGTCACGCGAGTACACCATCTACTTCAGGTGAATTTAGCGCAACGTACTTATATTACAGCGATTCAGCCAATCAACGTACATATATTACAATGTTTCAACCAATCGACGTAAATTTATTATAATGTTTCAACCAATCAACGTACATATATTACAACGATTCAGCCAATCAACGTACATATATTACAACTATTCAGCTAATCAACGTACATATATTGCAAACGTTCAGCCAAATTACTTGTAGTGGAGCGACTACATCTTACCAATAACTACATATAATGCAAGGAAGGTTGTGTCACTGTGTCGGGGCAGGAAGTGATTCTTGTCACAATCCATCTTGCACAGTTACAAATCTACCATTCGATAGTACATTAAATACTGCTGTCATAGCTGGTCTGGTCGCCTCATATTCATCTTGAGTTTCTTGACAGCATCCAAAGAAGGACCTGTAATATAATCGACCCTGACTTGGCATCTCAACTTCAGTTATTTCTCGACGTAGCTTCGCTCAGCCTTTTTTATTGTTGAAATAGCTAAATGCAGCCGCCATTTCAACTCTAACCGTATCTTTTCTCGCACCTTCTCAACCATGGAACACCCTTTCGTTTACTTGCTACCCTGATAACTATAATCTTCAAAAATTTAAATGCGTCGTCAATCATCATCATCTATCTTCTTGAATCCCGTTCAGCATTTGTCATTTCCTCAATCCTCTCTATACTCAGTCTTTTCTTCCGCTTTCACACCCTGTAGCCCCCCCCCCCTGCGTACCAATAGCATTTCCGCCTTGCTTGGGGTGAAACGATTTTAAAAAATCAATGTACATATATTTTTCAACTTTTCAACCAATTAACGTACATATATCACAACCATTAAGCCGATCAATGTATATATATATTACAACCCTTCAGCCAATTACCGTACATATATTACAACGTTTCAGCCAAGCAACGTACATATATTTTGAAACTAGCTCATCAAATTTGAAACTTTTGTCAAGTACGCAGTCTTTTTTTTCTTTAGAAAATACCAAAAGATTTTGACATGTAGAAATAGAAATGTTAGTCAATAGTTTCATCAGTTTAACCCATTCCCAGTAATAAGCTTCACGGAAGCGCTTCCCTTCCCAATAAAACGTAGCATAATTATTTTGACATAAATCATCTCGTTAAAGATTTTAAACATCGTTTACTTGGCACAAGATAGTTTCATTACCAACAATTTAGACTGGTTTTGAATAAAACATTAATTAGTTTTTTTTTATTTATGTATTTGCTTGTTACTTTCATTTACTGCATCAGAAACTAATTCTAAGATTCACTCAAATATCCGAATACTGAGAATACCGATGAGTCAAAAATATGATGACAATCTTTCAAAATATTAATTTGGTTTAGTAGAATAAATGCACAGCAACATCACTAAACTCTAAAAGTAAAATGTTCATTAGCATAATACTTTTCGTCAGAATCATCTCTTTGGTACATCTTTTTAAATATTTTCCTTTGTTTGGTATGAAATTGCTACCCGTATTATGCTTAAAAATGTATTTTCTTTAGAAATGTTTATTCATTATATTATTAATTTAGAAATAATATTTCATTTGTCAGTCAGTCACTCACATTTTCATTAACTTTTACATTGTTAAATCAAACACCAAACACAGATTTTCTTCATTAATAGAAACGTCTCTATTCGTTGTTTGTTTTATTTTAGGAAAAAAAAAATTAGCATTAAATCATTGTTCAATCATTGGTATATTTTTCCTTGATTTCTATTTCGTTAATATCTCTTCAGGTAATTAGTGAATTCTATGAAAACGGAACAATTCCAGGCGTGATTCAAGGATTTCTTCAATGATTCTGATTTTATGATCGCTGACCAGAAATTAAGTATTTCCTGAATTCAAACAAGGTTACACGTTTCGAGAATATAACACCTTCAAATGAATTTTATATATCAAGTATGTGATATCGCCGTTTTGCGACAAAAGGACGAACTTTCTCATGCAAATAAATCGCAGCTCAGTTTAGGAGCCGTGTAAAATATCTTTACGCTTTGTGCCATTTAAAAAAACAATCTAATACACAAGGATATTTTTACCAGGGTAGATGAATACCCATTTTTTTAGACATGTTCAGGTGATCACGGTTCTCTACAACATCCTACCCTTTATATCTCTAAGCATCGTTTCCTTACCTCTTCTAAGTCTATGTTATATTATCCATTTACAGGTTCATGTTAGGTAGGTTATCGTTTCCCTTGACTGATTCTGTTTTCAATATGACCCTTAAGTGTGAAATTCTCTAAGCCCTCTTTCCTCATTATGTGTCTCCATAGTTTCAGTTGTCTATGATTGCCATTACAAGTGCTCTTGAAAGTTCTTCGCTTCTTTCATGTTCCGTCATCGTCATTTTCATTATTCCTTCCGTAGAACACTCATCGGTGCCTCACATCTCCATCTGCGAGAAAATTGTCCAGCATTCATTGCCATATCGGAACAATGAAACTACACAGAAGTTCATCATTTCCTTCTTTGTTTCTACCGAACTTTTGTTGTTTCTTAACACTTGCATATTCCAATGCATTTTCCTCTTTCGCTGGCACATTTATCCTCATCTGTTAAAACACTTCCAAAATGACTTGCTTTATTCCGAAGAACTCAAATTCACATCTCGAACCTTCGATTAAAGATCGAAATCCCTCTTGCTATCGACTATACCTTTTACATATTAGTCTTTTCTTCCAACTTTCCTTTACCAAATTGTCCAGTAATTTCTGCAATTGTAGTTTCATTTCATAAACAAGGTGTTATTTGAGTATCGTATGTTGTTGACATTATGTTCACCAATAATACATCATGCTAGGGAATCTAGTTCACTTGAGATCCCATCGTTGTACAGGTTAAATCCGGCGAGAAGATGCATACATTTCTATGTTTGTGTACATTTTTAATACATTTTTTCTCCGTATGCAGTTGATTTATTCACAGTAACTATTCTGGATGGTCCTACCCATGTCTTTACTAACTAAATTAAGTTTTATTTGCAATTCAAATAGATTTTTGTGTCATACCTAATCAAAAAATTGTCTTTAGTCTATGATATAACGTTATATTTTTCTGTATTTTTACTGCAAGTTCTGATGGCAAGTTGGATATTGTAGCATACCTACGGACGATAACGTGTATGTTCCCATTCACTTAAATGCAGTAGTAAATACTGTATGTTGGTCTACAGTTGGAGATTCCTCTCCAGTTGAGCTGGTCAAACTCTCTGCCTCGGAGCACAGATGATCTACAGACGAGACTATGTCGAAGGACAAAATTTCGTCTCAGGAAACAACTACCCGACTCCCTTTTATACTGGGTCTACCGGGAATTTTTGTATGAGCCTATATGCTCAGATACCCCACATTAAATTCGACCTTGTGCCACATCTGATCGCGTGGATCTGTTGGTAGATATCCTTCAGTTGGAGATTCAATGTGGAATTCACTTGACTCTCTTCTAGCAGTTAACTACTCCTACGCGCCGCTAGCATATCTTATACCTGTTGTTCTTGTTCTAAGTATTATCGTTGATAACCAACCTTCTTTTGACAAGAAACTCGAGATTTGTAGCAGAAGTACCAGAAACGATGTAGCAGTAATATTCGATGCACGGACGAATGATAGACTTATAAATATCGAAGATAGATTCTGGTGAGAAAAATTGTCTATCATGACAGTGAAACAACTTTCCTAGCACAGACATAGCTATTGATTTTAAGAAGAGAATTGACTATTTCGTGTCTAGGCTGAGTATTGTTATTTAATCAATATTTTTCTGTCATTTTTCAGTCTGTTTTGCGCAGATCAGTCAGTATTTTCTTGTATAACAATCTGCTCGTTTGCACAGTTGGCGGAAGAGGAAAGTAAAATAGAAAAATCATGCAACTTTGCTCATAAGTTATTACTCTCTGCACGAAATCACTGCACTCTGTGACAGTTTCCCTGGTCATTACATTTAAAATATAAATGTTACTTCACAGGTACAAATCATTTGTTTAATAGCTAAATCTTGTCGCATTGTCTATTCAGAACACAGCTGTCGCTGAGTTTATGCTTATTATTCTAATGCCGGCAAAGACGGCTTCTGATGTCTCTTTTTCATGTTCATTTGAATCCAGTCATATCATTGACAGAACAGTGTAGGTATCCCTGAAAGAAGAGCGCAAACCCGTTCACGCCAATATGAAAACAACGGTCAGTATAGTGGGAGAATCAATTGACTGATGAAAGGTTACAATTTTTTAACATACTAGAGAAGAACCATATATGCAAGCACATAGTTCAGTGTGCAATTCAATCTGCAGTTAAACACACTATCTACGTCGTTGCTCAATGATCTTTAACTCATCACAGCAAATTTATGATGTTTAGTCATTCAAATCCTTATGTTGGGTCGATAATTATTCCGTATCCACCTGGGGACGATAAGCTACTTTATATATATATATATATATATATATATATATATATATATATATATATATATATATATATATATATATATATATTGTTTAATAATTGTTGTTTCAGTATAATATTTCATTTTCTGTAATCTAATTTTAATGTGGAAAATTAATAAATGATATTAAATACATCGAGATGTATTGTAAGTTCAATTCAGAGAAGCGATATTTTCATTATTAACTATAATATTCAAGATACAAGCTTATTGTCATTGCACAACGCTTCGATCAATAACAGTAGACATAGGAAAAAAACATTCTCCAAAAAAAAAAAAAGAAAAAAAGGGAACTAAAAAATACCAATATATAACAAAAAAATGCAGAGTAAGAAAAATATTTTACCATAAATTGTTAATAATTAAATATAACGATTAAAAACACATAAATCGTTTTATCGATCCTCTCTCATCAGAGTAAAAATCTTCGGCATAATTTACGGTAACACAAATCTACGCTAACATCTGTCCTGGGCATTGAGTTCTACCTGGATTCTATCCTCTTGGGAATTTATATATATATATATATATATATATATATATATATATATATATATATATATATATGTGTGTGTGTGTGTGTATTGACCACTAATATTATCTCTCTCTCTCTCTATATATATATATATATATATAGATATATGTATGTATGAATGTATGAATGTATATATATATATATATATATATATGTATGTATGTATATAAATGTATGCATGTATATATATGTATCTATATATATGTGTGTGTGTCTGCGTATATCAAGTATGTGGTGCAGTTCAATTTACATTACATGAATCATTCATACAAAAACAGATATAGATTTATTAAATTTGTTTGCGAAGATGTATTCTCGCCATTTAAATCATTAACTTCTATATCTGTTTTTGTATGAATGATTCATGTAATATATATATATATATATATATATATATATATATATATATATATATATCATTTCACCTAAAGTAAGGTAATAAAACGATTAAATCTCAGAGAGTAAAATAAAAGAAAAAAACGTTATTAACGAGAAAGGACAACAAACGTACATAAAGACAGACGATGGCGACTGATGTTACCATTTTATTTGTTAAATTTGTTACATTTTAACTTCTACTTAACATTTCACTCCATGCAAGGCTACATAAACTACTAAGATTCAAGTGTTTACAAAAAGGACAATAAAAGAACAGGATACAAGGAAACAGTAGACGACGTTTAACGTTGCATTTAAGTTTTTGAAATTTAATATTTAAAATTTTTCAACAAACAGGTCATGTTCCCGCCGACAATAAAAAAAAAATGCTTCACTTTGAATAGTATTTAAGTAAAATCTCTAGACGGACAAAACCAGTAAGGAACAGCAATTTGCGCCAACAATTCATGTCACGGCTCGGCTTAAAACTATTCCCTTACACATTCACCCGTCTTCCTCATGGCATTACGTGACATTTGCAGTGTTCCTCGTCAAGCTACGTGACACTTACACTCTTTCTCGTCAAGCTACGTGATATTTACACTTTTCTTCACCAAGCTACGTGACACTTACATTTTTCTCCCTCACCTTCTCTCTTGCTTCATTTTTCTCATGCATATACATGATGAAATCAAATTTCTTTTCATCGCAACAAGCAAGTACAAACAAGGATCTTTAACACAATAACTTTAACACTCATACAGGCTGAGAAAAAATTAATTGTAAAAACACGAAAATAAAAATATTTTATATTTTTATATTTAAAAACCTTTTTCGCCTTTTTCTTTGTTGTGGTTTGATTCAAATCCACAACATATGCGCGCATTTTGTAACTTTATTTTAAACATACAGTCTATAAATAGCATTGGATTCACGATAATCAGATTCCAAGCTAGAAGATATTGTATTCTCTTATTGGAATAAGTATGTCCTCACATGTGCAACCGGGATTAACTATCGTATAACGGATAGCCGATCGGGATGAGGCGTTGGTGAGCAGATTTAGAACTTTAGACGTCACATCTAATTCTAATTTTTACATCAGATCTAATTCTTACGCTTACATATTCTTGGGGAAGATATGAATAAACTTCTACACCCGGCTATAGGTTAAATAATAGAACATGCGTCTGTTTTGCTAGACGCAAAATAATTTTGATGTAATGTCTAATCGCAAAAATAGATTTAGTCTTACTAATACGTTTCGGATTTAATCAACCCGCAAAGGTTGATAAGCCATAAAAGAACAAGTCAATTAAGCACCAATCTTTTGTTTGGTAATAGCCATTTCTGAAACTTGAAGCAGTGCATTCACTAAATACGAAGCGAAAAGACAATGATATCAGGTATCAGGCGTTTAAATTGTCCAGTATACCGTAAAGAATTAAGTATATGAAACTATCGGGACTGCAAAACTATTCAACTAAAGAATAAGAAAAAATGCTTAAAATTATATACTAATATTCATGAATAGTAATGAATTTTTTGATGCCACAAAAAACATTGTAAAAAATCAAACGTTCATTTTGAATTGTAAATTCTATTATTATTAGATTACTTCATAATGTGTTCCTCCGCGCAAAAACACTACAATCGAATTACAATCAATATCAAGTTTTTAAATATGAAAGTTTTGACTTATTTAAAAAAAATCTGAAGAAATATCTCAGAAATCAATTATTTATTTAATAAAAAATATTCCATACATGTATTCCACGTTAATTGCATGTTGGCCTTTACTTTCTTAATTAATCATCCGACAAATGATAAATTCTTCGACGTCCGCTTCAATACAAAGCCCGTAGGTGACTGGTTTATTCCCTTAAAAACGACATTGCAAGTTCCTTAGAAGGTAATTTGATAAACGGCTAGGAAGTAACAAAATAAGTAAATTTTAATAACACCATTTTTCGTAGTAGGTGTTATCAACAAATGAACAACTTTACTATTCGTCAAAGGGCAAGATTTTGTCTAAATTTTGGACAATTTATTTCAACCTGTTATGCATAGGGTGCGATGGATTTTGCACATTTACAAATCTACCATTCCTCCATGCATTGTATGATGCCATATCTGGTACTGCTGAAATAGCTAAATGCAACCGCCGCTTCTACTCCAACAGTTTCTTTTCTCGCTCTTCCCGACAGTGTAACTCCCTTCAGTTTAATTGCTTCCCTGAAAACTACAATCTTTAAAAATTTAAATGCAACATCAGTCGCCATCTTCTGTTGTTGTGAACGCCGTTCATCATTTATTCTTTCCTCAATCCCCACGATACGCAGTCTTTTTTCTCATTTTCAATGTCTGCTTGCGGTTGTTAAATAATAGATTTATTATGATTTTTAGAGGAAGTTTATTACTGCTCCGACTTCCTGGGTTGACCTTTGAGGTCTCATGGAAAACAAAATAAGGAAGTCGATTTTTTTTTTGATGAGCTAGCTTGAGAACGATAGATAAAGAGATTTCAGTAAATTGAGTCTTAACCGCCGAGTAATGTCTTTCTTTTTGAGTCTAAAACGGTTTCCCAGTTGGGGAAAGCAATCCCACTGGATAAACAGAAAATGTATACGTCGATGTTAGTAAAATAGCAAGGTTAAAATGTAAATACTGTTAAAAATTTTTGTGTTGTAATTTTTTCCAACTAGCGATTACTGGCCGGGAGAAGACGAGAGACAGACAGACAGACAGACAGAGGGAGAGAGAGAGAAAGAAAGAAAGAAAGAAAGAAAGAGAGAGAGAAGTTAAAACATTGTATTAATTGACGCAGTGACCAAAACCTTCCATCATCAGGGGGATATACATTTGCTTGGATTGAAATGAGTAACAAAATATCACGGCTTCTTATCCAACCAAATGATGCCTATTTTATATCTAAAAGCCGTCAATGGAATCGATTCCCCTCATTACTCCGTATTCTAGTAGTAAGCACGAAGTTTTACTCAGACATGTTTTTTTCCAAAGAACTGCTACTTTGTAGAAAGACACCAGGATGAATGCGTCCCAGCACAAATAAAGAAAAGTATTTGTTAACTAACAGTATTTTCTCTAAATAGGGAATACAAACATTGCGAATGTGACTAATCAGAAGTAAAAGATAGTATTTAATGGCATCTCCAAAGGGATCATGGCTGCTTACGCATGCGTAGTAAATACTTTTATATTTATTACCAATTTACATCAAGGCTGTGCAATAAATTCTGTTGATATTCGAAATGGTTCGATACATTCCGAAAAACATTGTAATTTAATGTTTACGAATATACAACGAATAAGTCGAGCGCTTGCTGCAGAATTATCACGGATTATTTGGAATGTGTTAAATTGAGTAAAAGCTCCACCTTTTCCTTTAACAACCGGGGTCAATTCCAAAGACCTGGTCACTAAACGAGCTGGTCGTTAAGGGAGAACTTTTATCTAACCTCTTTCTCAGCAATACTACGCTTTTCATAGGTTAATCCCATCCAGCTTCAAATAGTTTTAGTGCTACTTTTGCAGAATTTGTTACATTCCTAATTTATTTATAAATGTTTATACAGTACAGTAGCGTGCTGAAGAGTAACCTTAATAAAAAAAAATAATAAAAAATCAACACTGTTATTTACCTTAATTCGGTTTCAAATTGGAAATACAGTCTAAGTAAACTTTTATTTCTTTTTCAAATTGTTTTTATTCATTTTGAATAACAGGAAAACAATTACGATTAATATTTTCGATCAACGTAGAATGCCGGCTGGTTGGATTTTTTCATTTTTATTTTTTATCTAATGATATTTATTTATTTATTCGTATGTTCGATGAGTCGTTAAGCAGATCAGTCGTTAAATGAGGAATGACCGAATTTACAAATATTGTCGTCATGTTATTATATTGTGCAAAATTCATTAATACTGACTCAGCGCTTGTATATTGTGGCTGATCGTCACATATATTGTGACATTCTGACAGACTGATCTATTCTTAGATTATACCTCCCGTAGAGTACTAGTAAAGATATTCTCGCCAGCCACAGCTATGTGCTCCTTTCATTGTTGTCAACGTAGCTAGTTTGATAATAAGGACGACTTTCGTACACCTGTTGTCAGTACTTAAGTAGTGAGCTTGATATTCATTGATTAGATTTTTTCCTGGCTTATCAACCCTTTTAAGATTATATAAAATCGAGTCATATTTCTTGCGATAATAATGATTTCCTGATACAAATCTTACTACTTAACTCATATTTAGAGGCAGATTCCTAATTTTCCCAAGAGTATTTGAGCGTAAGTGAATGTAACCATCCCGACTGGTATTCGAACTCAGCTTTCAGATTTCTCTTTACACCACCCGCACACCCACCCTTACAGCACCTGGTATCTGTCATTCCCGAGCGGTCATTCATCTAGGTACTGATCAAATACAATGTTGCTTAACTTCGGTGCTTGGATAATAACCGGTGTTTCAACGTGATACGGCCGTAAAACGATACTCATTGGGTGGCAACTTAGAAATTATTAAATATGTAAGGTTCATTGCATGGTAAAAGAAGTAAGCGTATTCTTTTTATACTTTTTATTTTATTTTGTGACATTCCGTTTCTTTCGTCGCTCCAGCCCTCGGTGTAAATCGCGTCTCCAGCATCAGCGGTCGTTGGCAACGCCCTCCCAACTTTCTATCTCCATATGCATCGTCCTCATGTCCCTTTTGCAGACGTCCTTAAAGCGAAGATAGGGTCGCCCTCGCCCCATCTTGCCGGTGTGGACATTTCCCTGTATAGACGGACCTTCGGAATCCGCAATCCTCCCATCTGGCACACGGAAGCGGCGCTTTTGGTGAAGGGCGTACAGGAAAACATGTGTATACACAGCGTGCATTCATATAGCCATAATGCAACCAAACGAAAGAAAGATAAGCATGAGAAGGAACAACTAAGTTTTATACTCCCTAACCGCAGCAAATGGAATATATATATATATATATATATATATATATATATATATATATATATATATATATATATATATCGAGTAGAAATTGTATATACGAACATCGCTAAAGATGATGAAACATTAGTAGGACCATGTACTGCCCGAGAAAGTACCTGCCATATTCAAGCATTGCAAGTGTGATATCAGACTAAAAATAAAGCATTGCTACATAATCCTCACTTTCTGGACTTGACATAGTTCAAAAATGTTCATGCGGTCTTGTAGGTGACGAATTATTTTCCACCCTCCAACCCAGTTCATACAGAAGAAATGTTGTAATTATCCTTATTTTTCGTGGTAAAGATTTAGACAAATTAAATTAATTAGTTCCAATAGTTCTGATTTTCACAACTCAGGTCCACCATGCCTCGTACACAGGGTTGACTCTTCCAGATTTCCTTAGTATTCCATTGGTAACGTGAAAGTTCCACTTAAACAACGTCGTTTCCAGAACTGTTACTTTGCGGAACTGTCTCCCGAGAGATTATTTATCGGATCATTTTAATCTTAACCTATTAAAATTTCGGCATAACCCTAATCGATATCACATAACATCATAATATTCACTTCTTTCTTCCTTTACGCTCTCACATCAGCCTCAATTAGCATTGCTCTACTTTGAGTTACTCTTCGGTCTTGTATTGGGCGAACAGCAGTATAAAAAACACTATGAATCTGTAATCAAAGCGCACATCTAATTCGATTCTGGATAGAAGTGATAACTCAAAAGTCTAATTATTTACATTATTCGGACTATTGTCCTCATCTTTGTCGCCATATTTATCACAACGTTTCGGCCGTTGTACGCTCCTGCCTTCTTCATGTGGTTGGAATTTCGAACTGAACCCTTTATTTCCTCACTGGGGTAGACTGATCTAGTTCCATGTGCCATGTTTCAGTTATCTCCTGCTAATTTCCCTCTGAAAGTTCTCCACTGCCTTAACCGGGTATTGAACTCACACTCACTGGATCTAACAAACGCCTTCAGTTCGAAATTCCAACCACCTGAAGAAGGCCGGAGCGTACAACGGCCAAAACGTTGTGATAAATATGGCGACAAAGATGAGGACAATATACTAAATAATGTAAATTATGTACATAATACATTATCTCAGAAATATAGACAGACTCAAAAGTCTAATATTATGGTCTTTCTTTCGTATACTGTGCTAGTTTGTTTTTTTTTAATAATTGTAGTTTTTTAAAAACTAAATAATTTTATTCTTTTTTTTTTTTAGACGGACATCTTAAAAGAGAGAAAGAAATCACAAGAAGAAACGGTGAAAAAGACAGCAGCTATCGTCGATAGTCGAGTGGAACACATGCGGAATCTTTGTCGAAGCAATTTTTCTTTCTACAATGGCTATTTAAACCAAGAATCCTACCGACAACATTCGATATATAACAACCGATATAAGTTCATAATGTGCTTAGCAGAAAAAACAGGCTGCTCCTTTTTTAAACGTGTGCTCTATTTCTATAGCGGTCACCGAAAAATTTCAAACCCATTTGTCTTGACACTTGGAGCAGCACACTCCGTACCTCAAAATACTACTAACAAATTGAATGAACAGGATTTAGCCGAGATGATGTCAGAATACTTCAAGATAATATTTGTGCGTGACCCTTTCAAAAGACTCTTTTCTGGTTATGTCGACAAAATCTTTTCACGTTACGACTTTTGGGGTGGCTTCTCCAGCGGCATTATCAACAAATTTAGGCCTAAATCAAATTTTAAACAGAGTAGGTGTGGACAAGACGCCACTTTTCCGGAATTTGTTAAGTTTATTATTTATTACATGAGTAGGCGGGAAAAAGTAAACGGACATTTTCTTCCTATTTATCAGCATTGCAACCCGTGTACGGCTGATTATGATTTCATAGGAAAACTGGAGAATTTTGACAACGATGCAACATATTTATTCAAGAAATTGAATCTTGGTCATCAGGAAATTGTTTCCAAAGCGAAAGAAGTTTCAGTTGATGACGAATTTGTTGATGCGGCGACTATTGTATTTAGCGACCGCAACAATAAAATCTTGAAACAAAGTAAATGTTTCAACTGGTATAATTTTACCCGGCGAACTTGGCGTAAACTACAGATCAAGGGCTTAATCAGCACTAAAATTCCATTTCCACTTACCATACACGACTTGAAATTAATGACCATGCCACAATTTGTTACACTACTGAAAGCAGCCCATAAAGATTCGTATGCCGATCCCAGTTTTAATCAGACTAAAAAATACGCTTTTCTTGAAGCATATTACGCCGTTCCAAGATCGGACCTAGAGCAATTGGCTGATCTGATGCGACCTGAAAGCGAAATCTGGGGATATCCTGTGCGGCCTAAAGAACTCTTTGACTATAAAAATCGTATTCCACTGAAAAGTTTTCGCTTTTTTAATTTTGACGATGTTTAAATGGAAAAGAAATGAACCCTACATGGATCGATCGAAACCGGTCCCTAGGAATGTCTGAAAGAAGAGGTCTTTTGAAAAGTTTTCTGAATAGAAGATACATTTTGCTGCATCAGCATTTAAAAAAAAAGGAAACGGTAATTAAAACGATTTGGGATATATTTTCAATGAAGATATAGAAATCCAAATAAACATTTTAATTGATAAGTGTGTACACTTGGAAATAGGGTCATTTTAATACTGATATTTAAAGATGTATAAATAAATATGTCAACATAAACACACACACGAACACACACACACACATACGCATACATATGTAAAAAATCGATGCTCAATTATTGCTGTCTTTATGCGATGCGCATTATATACATATACACAAAAAATACACACACACATACACACACACACACATATATATTCATACATGTTTCATTAAATAATATAGACAAGTGTTGTTTATTTATTTTATGTAAAATATTTTCCTAACGTCTGATAAGCTTAATAAAATTATCATTAAACGAAGAAAGAAAATCACGATATCGATAAATATTTTTTTAATCCAATCTAAGCTTTCGACTTATCAAAGATGCAAGCCGAAAGCTTAGACTGGATTAAAAAATATGTATCAATATTGTGATTTTATTTCTTCGTTTAATGATAATGCTATTAAGCTTATCAGACGTTATAAAAAGAATTTAAATAAAATAGATAGACAACACTTGTGTATATTATTTAATGAAACATGTCTGAATGAAAAAATGATGCCTAAATACACACACAATATATATATATATATATATATATATATATATATATATATATATATACATATACACACACACACACACACATATATATATATATATATATATATATATATATATATATATATATATATATATATATATGGATAAAAGAAGACAATTGGAAAATATATTACTTAGTCATTGCCGACACGGTTCATCAATCCGTCTTTATGAAGGCAAGTTTAAAAGCGAAATGTTTTTTTAGTTACATTAAATTTAAAGTATAATGGAAATGATCCTGTGTAAGCCTCCTTCTGGGTGTTGGCAACTTATTTTTTTACAAAGAATTTGGTTTTAGTTTTCCATGTCGACATATTCAATTTCTCAGAATAATTCCGAAGATAAGAAAATTTGGATAAAAAGAAGACAATTGGAAATGACAAAGAACTATATTAGGTTGGTGCAAAAATAATGACGTATTCATGTCGTTTTTTTTACGTATTTTTAATGTCAAAAACGACATTATTACGTCATTATTTTTGCACCAACCTAATATATTTTCAATTGTCTTCTGTTGTTCAATATCTTCAGAATTATTCTGAGAAATTTACCGTATATATATATATATATATATATATATATATATATATATATATATATGTATATGTATATATGTGTATATATATATATATAAATGACAATAGGAAAACTGTAAATGTTGTCGACGTGTTTCGTTTAATGTGGACGTTTTCAAGGCAAAAAACGAAATGAATTTATTAAACAAAGTAACTAATAATAACAAAACACAATGTCCTGAGCAACTGGAAGAATTTTGAGAACGTTATTTTCATACTGTTTAACTGAAAATTACGTCAATTACTGTCACGTGTGGAGATATTATTATTATTGCTGTGTTGAAAAAATGCTACACTCATAAAAAAAGAAAATAACTTATTCAGAAGGAAAATCCTCGAGAGCGACGCCATTAAATATTACCCAAATATTAATCTACGCCCAGGCTTTTCTTCTATTTCACCTTTCTTAACAGAATTACTACTGTCCCAAACAAACGTACACAACAATATCGTGAAATCAAAAGAAAATGGTTGAATCCGTCAACACAGCAATAATAACAATATCTCCACACGTGACAGTAATTGACGTAATTTTCAGTTAACAATATGAAAATAGCGTTTAATTCTTCCAGTTGCTAAGGACATTTTGTTTTGTTATTATTAGTTATTTGTTTAATAAATTCATTTTGCTTTTTGCCTTGAGAAAGTCCACATAGGATGAAACGCGTCGGCAACTATTACAGTTTTCCTATTGTCATTTATATTTATAAAGATTGTCTTTTTCTACAGGTTAACTCTGAGAAATTAAGAAAAACCCTTAAAATTCCAGATCTGCGATAATTTATTTCATGAATATTGTTTAGTCATCTCTTCAGACCGAATGTTTTTAAGAAATAGAATCAATTCATCCAGACATATATACAGGGATAAAAAAAAGAGAAAGGAAAAAAGAGAGAGAGAGAGTGAAAAAAATGAGTGAAAGAAATAGAAAAGGAGAAAATATTAATAACAAAAAAGGAAGAAAGAAAAAATAATAAATAACAAATATTAAAAAAAAAATTAAATTAAGGGAAGAAAGAAAGAGAGAAAGTTAGAGAGAGAGGAGATGGAGAGAGAGAGAGAGTGAAAAAATGAAAGGAACGAAGAAATAAATAAATAAATGATGAGCAAATAGGAAAATAAATTAAGAGAATGAACTAGAAAGGTACTTTCCTTAAAAGGACTGAAAACGTTAATATACCAAATCGGGAAAAGAAGAGGGGGATCGGAATTAAAAGAGTTACAACAGTTTCACAGCATGTAATTTTACATGGCAATCATCATCATATAATACGATCACCATAATTTTAAACTAATAATAATAATAATAATAATATCTAATGTAAATAATATAATAAAATAATATAATAAATTAAATAAATATTTATAATATACCTTTCTCTTCACCTAATTTTTCTCCTTTTTCCTTTAATCATTTATTTCCTGGTATATCAGGTTGGATTGATTTTATTTCTTAAAACGTACGGTCTGAAGAGATGAAATATAAAAATATTCAAGAAAAGAATTTTTAAGCTCTTTTCTTAATTTATCATAATATATCGCTCTGTAACTTTCAGTGAATTAATGTCCTCTTTGGAATTATTCCTATCATATATATATATATATATATATATATATATATATATATATATATATATATATATATATATATATATATATATATATACACATGCAAACACACACACATATATAAAATATATTTATATATATATATATATACATGACGGACGTGACAAAGGAATAGGGAATCACATACGTATCGAATACAGCACGGACATTTAGCGCTATCTATTCAGAGTGGTATTATTTTTGTATAAACTTTGAGCAAGGGTCTAATTTGGAGGAAATGTTGTAAATAGGTGTTTTCGAATAAACTTTTCTTTAATTGTTAAATTTTCCGAACTCTTGGATAACATCACACACACACACACACACACACACACATATATATATATATATATATATATATATATATATATATATATATATATATATATTATAGCAATATAAATAGGTAGACTTATTTTAATTTTAATGATTAAAAATAAAAGCAAAGAAAAAAAAAACTAACACAGCCGACCGGTTTTGCCTTTACTCAACAGAGCTGGATCGAGAGAATATATATTGCAATAAAATGCAACATAAAACGATATGTAATATTAATGAAAGCTGGACAAAATTTAAATTGAAATCACGTTGAGTCTTAACAGACTCTCCCTTTGTTTATAGAGGGTGGGCTGTCAGGACCGAAAGTAAATTGTTTCTATCACCTTTCTCTGCAATATAGAGCGAGCTCAAGGATCAAGGTTGAAATATTTTAACTGTTAATTAAGAAATAGTTTGTTGGATGGATGTATTTACGTAATGCTTTCATTTTCAAAACACGGTCAAATTATTTTGTCCATGTTCAAATCTGATATTATTGACTGATTTTTTTTTGTTTTTATTAATTATTTTTAGTC
>OZ010572.1:145446439-145601439 GCA_963932145.1 Acanthosepion lycidas
TGTTTTGGTGGTTACGTGCTATGAGCGGCCGGTTGACCTGGGCATCACTTCTAATTTTAGAAAACCTTTAACGCTCCATATCGACTACACGATTGATAACGGGAGAATAGCATTTAATCAGAAATGCTTCCTTAATGATGACTTGTGTACGAATATGTGATTTGAAAGAATCTTTGTGTTATCAACTAGAATTTTCCTTAAAGTTTCTTGAAAATTATGAAATATTTTGAAAAATTAAAATGTTTATTAATTGCACTCTGCTTCGAAAGATAGCATGTAAGACATCTACTTAAGGAGCTAGTGATGTGCCCGATATTGTACTGGGCATTGAAATTGGTACACTATCAATTTTACAAAAGTTATTAAAAAGCCGAAACACAGTAAACGCAATATAATATATTTTAATCCAACCTTTAGAAGCAATATCAAAACTAAGATCGGAAAATTTTTCCTGACTTTAATCCATAAGCATCTTAGTCATTCCCTAACACTAAATAGATTTTCAATAAAAATAACGTTAAAGCTAGTTATAGTTCTGCTAAAAACATTGACTAATATATATCACAGCATAACAATATTATACTAAACAAGCACTTAACCAACCCCCAATATAAAATTAACCGCATAACTAACGAATTCAACAGCTGAAAAAATAGGACCTGCTCGCTGAAGGGTGATTGCATGTCTAAATGTATAATTTATAGAACTAGCATCAAACATGATGGTGATGTCACATTCTATTTTGGTTAAACTGAAAATCATTAGAAATCACATTTCTACAATCAACAAATGATATTAGAGAATATTAAATATAGTAACAGCATTTCTCTCTCTAACTTTTTCTGGAAAATAAATAGCGGCGATAGAAATTCAACGATTACCTGGGGTTACGTAGTAAAAGCCAAACCTTTCAGCAGAAAATGTTATGAATTGAATTTATGTCTTTTAGAAACCTTGTCATCCCAAAGCATATAGATAACCCTAATTTGTTAATCAAAAGAAGTGAATTCATGACCACATGCAGAAATAAATACCTGCCCAATCACGTTGACACAGATTTATATAGTTTTTTTTTCTCATTCGGACCCTATATATACCATTATTAATATTAATATTACATATTATTTTATTAATATTTATATTTTGAATATTTTATTGTTAATATTATTACTATTATTATTATTATTATCATAATTATTAATATTATTGTCATTAGTATTACCTATTATTAATATTACTATTACCTATTATTATTATATTATTACCATTATTACTATTTTATTATTGTTGTTACCAATTTTATTATCGCTATTAACTTTTAAGTGTTTTACACTTGGGTTATTTCCCTTGAAACATAGTATGAATTCTTTTAATGTATTTAACCATAAGCGGTAAAATCGCATTTAGCACTTTTTATTTACACCAAAGGATATATATATATATATATATATATATATATATATATATATATATATATATATATATATATTATGAAATGGACAAAACCCTACAATTATTTTAAAACATTTTTATGTTTATACATTCTTTTTATAGATACAGATATTTAAGTAAATGCTCTGTTTTATAATAAACAGTATTAAACAACATTAACCGACCTGAATATCCGAGAAATTTTCATAGAAACTTTTCGTCCTCGAACCTGTATCCTATAAGGGAACCCTCATTTAACCTGACGTGCCTTAACCGTTTCAGCCACAGAGGAGCGTTCGGTTAGCAAAGTCTATTTTACTGTCTTTAAACTTTAATCTTTCATGAATCTCTCACGTACATTTCATATCTGCTCATGGTGTATCAAATATAAACAAATGACGCCACACATTATGAAATGGACAAGTCCGACAATTATTTTAAGACAATTTTATGTTTATACATTCTTTTTATAGATAATACTATTTAAGTAAATGTTCGGTTTTATAATAAATAAGATTACTACGCAAGAAACCTCACGTTAGCATTAGTTGTTCTTAAACGAATTAACATGTCACCCCTGAATTCTGATGTTAGGAAGAAAGAACTCTCTGACACAATGAATTCGAGGCTGGATTCAGTTGTGATCACAGAAGACATTGAATCCTTCTGGAAATCTCTCAGATGCCATTTATTCCAGGTCAATTGACGTTCTAGGAATTTCCATACGGAATCATCAGGACTGGTTCAATGTAAATGATACTCACGTTTAACGTCTCATTAACAAGATGCACGATTTGCACAAAATATTCTTAAATAACAAAAATTGTCCATAAAAACGTATATATAATAGCAGTGTAAGCGGGAAGAGCAAAATGCTCTCAGAAAAGTGAAAGAGTCCTAGTGGTCTGCTAAGGCTGTGGAAATCCAGGCGGCAGCTGATAGAAAAGATCCCAAAGCATTCTATGAAGGTCTTAAAAAAGTGTATAGCTCACAAGGATATAGTAATTTCACCTGTTATATCGTCTGACGGTAACACACTCCACACAAACAAGAAGGAAATTATATTACGATGGAAAGAACATTTTAAAAGTGTCTCTTATTCTACATTTGTCATTGATGACAACGTCATTTCTTCAATTCATCAGCGACCAGAAATTTCTCAGTTGTATCTTGAACCATCCCTAAAGAAAATTCAGGATGCTATTAAGCAATTGTTCTCGAACAAGGGTGGGAAAATTCTGGTTAATAAAATCCTTGGAAAGTTGGTTTTGTTCCACAGACTACAAAATTGATTGCATAAAATATTTGCTCAAGAACAAAGGTAAAAAGGTTGTATGTGATAATTCCTATGGTATTGCACTTCTAAGTATCGCTGGTAAAATTTTCGCTCGTGTTATTCTCAACAGAATAATCAGATATCTCACTGAAGACCTCTATCCCGAATTTCAGGCTGGTTTTCGTTCAGATCGTGGAAAAATTGATATAAATTTTAACTTCGTCAGGTTGCTGAGAATGTTCCCGAGAAGAGCCGTGAACTCTAAAACCTTCTTTCTTGATCTGACCAATGCGTTTGACACTGTAAACATGAGTACCTTCTGAAAAGTACTCAAAGAGCTTGGCATACCTGGAAGTATGCTAAATGTCATCATCTCGCTTTACTAAGGAATGACAGCTTCTGTTCTATCTAATGGAGAGTTTTCAGAAACCTTTGATGTAACAAATGGCGCAAAACAAGGATATGTCATAACTCCTGTACTTTTCACTCGCTTCTTTTCAGTCATGCTGCACCATGCTTTTAGTGATCTTGAGATGGGTATGAAATTTGAATTCCGCACAAATGGCAGCCTCTTTAACTATCGAAGTTTTAAATCAAAATCGCTGACTCGGGCAAGAATTATTCGTGATCTTTTATTTGCTGATGATGCTGCGATCGAGGCTACATCAGTCAAAGAAGCTCGAGCACTCGTCAATCCTTTTTCCACCGCTTACAACGCATTCTAATTAACTATAAGCATAAAGAAAGCTGAAGTGCTCCATCAACCAAGGCCTACACCTAAGACGGTCAAGGGTGTAAAACAAAAATCACCTGCCCATACCTTTCCAATAGTTCCCGTTACCGTTGGCTGCAACAATTTGAAGTATGTGAAATCATTCTCGTACTTAGGAAGCAAAGTTAATTCAAGTGCCTCTTTGGATGACGAAATAGTTAACCGAATATCAAATGCAACTTTGGGAAACTTAAGCATCGCCTATGAGATGTTCATGGGATTTCACTGAAAAAGAAAATCAGTGTCTATCGATCAGTCATTCTCACTACACTTCTTTATGCGTGGGAATCCTGGGCGTCAAACAGGACGCAAATCAATCAACTTGATATTTTTCATCGCTGTCTTCGCTCAATATATGGTTACACACAGCAGAACAAAATCTCTAATCCCGAACTTTTCATCAAATGCTGCGTCGGTGATATTGAATCCTTTCTGATGCAATCACAGTTCAGCTGGGCTGGTCATGTCATCAGACCGATGATGATCGGATGCCGAAAATTCTCATGTATAGCCAACTTTTTCATGGTAGGCGTAATGTAGGCCGTCCTTGGTTAAGCTTCAACGACAAACTTAAATACAATTTAATTGCTGCAAACATCCCGATAGAGAAAGTCGAACTAGCTGTTAAAAACCGAGCAAATTGGCGAAACTCCTGCTACAGAGGTATAACTAACATTGAAAAGAATCGTCTCAAACATCTGAGAGAATTAAGAATAAATTTCGTGGTAATACATCCGTCCATATGACGTTAACCCTCCAGTCTGCCCTTCGTGTGGATTTGTTTGCAAATCCCCTGCAGGATTGTCGTCTCATACGAAAAATTAACATAAAAACTGAACTGAAAGACACTCATACGTCGAAAACGATGGGAGATGTCATTATATATATATATATATATATATATATATATATATATATATATATATATATATATATATATGTGTGTGTGTGTGTGTGTGAGTGTGTGTGAATACTTGCATGTATATTTATATTTATTTATTTGATTATATATATATATATATATATATATGTGTGTGTGTGTGTGAATACTTGCATGTATATTTATATTTATTTATTTGATTATATATATATATATATATATATATATATATATATATATATATAGAGAGAGAGAGAGAGAGAGAGAGAGAAAGTATAAAAACAAAAAATGAAGCTATGAGAAGAGAGGTAGATGTAAGATATAAAAATATATCAACAGTCAATATAAGAAATATGAAAAATGATGTTCAAATATTTTGTATAGTATTTCTGATATATAAATATATATATATATGTACACACACACACACACACACACACACACACACACACACACACACACATATATATATATATATATATATATATATATATATGATAAAATGAAACAACGTAGTGCATCTCGCTAATTCGGCTCCAAGGATTATTGGCGTTTCTGCAAAAGTGTACTTAACAACAGCAAACCCACAATACCTCCTTTGTTCAACCAATTTGAGGTCCTAACCTACTCAGCTGATAAGGCTGAGTGCTTTGCTCGGAAATTCTCTTCCAACTCAACGCTCGACTCATCCGGTGTACCCGCACCCAATATTCCCCCTAGAACCGAGGCTCAATTGAGTGAGTTGGGCATAACTCCAACGTTGGTATTGGGCATAATCTCTAAATTAGACTTCCATAAAGCTAGCGGTGGAGATGGAATACCAGCCATTGTCCTTAAGAAATATGCTCCTGAACTGGCCCCCGCCTTCTCCAAATTATATAACTACTACCTCAATGAATCTTGCTTTCCAGCCTGTCCTCATCTATTGTACCTGTCTTTAAGACCCTTATAACCCATCTAACTACCGTCCTATCAGTCTCCTACCAATCTTCGGCAAAGTATTTGAAGCTTTAATCAACACCGAAGTGGTTAATCACCTTATGTCCCATGATCTGCTCTCTGAGAAGCAATATAGTTTCCGCTTTGCCCTTTCTACAGCCGATGTGCTCACGGTCATAACTGAAATTGTTTATCAAAGACTCCACAATAACGGAGAAGCTTGTGCCGTGGCTCTAGATATGTCTAAACCGAACCAGCCTCCTTCGTGAGATCAAGGGATACGGAATTTCAGGTTGATTATTTGATTAATACGATCATTCATGTCAAACCGTGTAATGAAACTCGTCCTTAACGGATTCTCCTCCAGTTCCTTTCCCACGAACGCAACCCTATCCTGGGTCTTACTCTGTTGCTTCATTAACGATCTCCCCGATGTCATCAGTTTCCAAGTAGGCATCTATGCTGACGACACAACTTTTTACTCTTGCCTCAATAGCAAGTCTGGTATCGCTGACAAAACTAACCTGGCCGTTAGTCACGAAAAGAACCTCCATTCGGTTGTAGCCTGGGGCAGGAATTGGCTGGTTAACTTTAAAACAAAACTGCTCTCTATTACACACCACAGGGAACCATCCCTGCCACCCATTAGAATGTCTGATGCTCAACTCCACGAGAGAACCTCTTTGCGACTGCTTGGTCTCACACTGTCCACTGACCTGAGATGGAACAATTACATTGAATCAATTGCTTCATCAACCGCAAGAAAGTTGATTCCCTGTGTCGCGCCAAAAAGTTTTTCTCGCCCGAATCCATCCTTCAAATCCCGTCTGTGGAATTCCCTTCCTATTACTTGTTTCCCTGATAGCTATAATCTCCAACTATTCAAATGTAATGTCAATCGACATCTCCAGATGCTCCGACCTATTCCCTGTCCTTCTCGTCATTCTTTCCTCCATCACGCCTCTTTACTCTCGCTCCCACTTTGTAAACCCTTGTGTACTAGTGGCATCCCGCCTTGTTTGGGGTGAAATGCTGAATATATATATATATATATATATATATATATATATATATATATATATATATATATATATATATATGCAAAAAATAATTAAAAAAGACATTTCTGTTAGCTTTATGCCTCATTAACGTATCCCTACCTTACCTTAAACAAATAGAACATGTCATTTTTCTCTACAATCTCGATACATTTATCGCTGCCAAATTTTCCGCAGTTGTCCCTGATGCCGTGTCTATGCGCGGGTTTATCGCGATGTGAAAAAATAACTCACCCTCCTCTGAACTCTGACATTATTTTTCTATCTAGTGTACATCTGACAATGAATCGCTTAATCGGGCCATACCCACAACTCTATTTTTAATTTCTGTCCTTATTCCTCGCCACTTGAAATTTAAGAAAAGTGGTAATGATCTGTTTTTAAATTTACCTAAGGAATCATTTTATAACCAGTTACCTACCATCACCTGAGAAAGTACAATCATCGTATTGAAACATGAAAATGTGTCTGTGTAGTTGTCGAAAACACAAATGTAATCCGCACCCCCAAAAAGTAAAAAACAACCCTTTATAGTAGTACAGTTATGAACACAGCTAAAATGTACTGGCCGTATTAGAGAATTAAAAGTATGTCTTATTTTGCGCCACTTTTAAACTGCCTACAACAGCACTGACACAACCTTCATTATAGCTGCATAATTAAAACGCAACAAATTACGATGCGTTACTCAGAACGATTACTTCGCTAGTTATATTATAATTTATTTAAAACAGTAAACTGATTACTGCGTTACTTAAATGAGTCTTTCAAACCTGATAAAATGCATTAAGAGAATTAAATCGAATGTTAAAAACTTGAAAAGATGCAAATTATTATTATTTATTATGGAATTAAATTAAATACAAATTTATTATGAACAAATGCAGATTATTTACAAGTTTTATTTTTCAAATTTAGTCGAATATTAGAGCAGATGTTTCTTTTCTTGGCCTGTCTCGCCTCTTCTTATACCCAATAAATTGATTGGCAAATGTGCATCCTATGATTAAGATGACAGAGAACAATTCAGTTCAGAAAAATTAGCTGTGATTTTTGTCTACAATGTATTTAGCAAAATGAAATGTTTTATTATTGAAGTTAGCTTCAGTTGATAAAATGTTACAAAAATGATTGATTATTTACGATTAATTTGTTTGAATAATGCACTGATTATTTTCTGCGTCACGCAGCAATTATAGTGAGTCTAATGATACATTAAATAAGTAGCCAAGTAATCATTTCAAATTCTCTGATTATCGGTGATACTAAAAAAGAAATGCACTGACTATTGCTCGCGTCACGAAACAATTTTAACTAAAATGTTGCACTAAAATACGGAGCCATGCAATCATTTTAAGTTCTCTGAATATTGGTGCATTATTAAAATCCTTTAAAATTTTGTTAACTGATCACTGGAAGCGGCCAGAATCGACAAAAATCCGAACATGTCTGGACTCAATACCGAAATAAAACACTTGTTCGGATACAAGAAAATGATGATAAAATGAACAAAAGTACCTATTTAGTCTTATTTATCAAAACACACACACACACACACACACACACACACACACACACACACACACACACACACACACACACACACACACACACACACACACACACACACACACAAATAAAATGATATGAAAAGAAAAAGCTTGACATTATCAAGCCAAATGTAAGGATTTTCTTTTGTAACAAGTACTTATTAACTGAAGTCAAAATATCGCTAAGTCCATCAAAGAAGGAAATGCGTCGGTAAATAAAAGTATTCCGTTTGTCTTCATATGGTATTGTCTTTTTACAAATAATTTTCTAATTATAACTATATATATATATATATATATATATATATATATATATATATATATATATGTGCGTATTTTCATTACGACAACGTTATTTTTAGTGGATAACCATATTTGAAATAGACGCCTCATTTTTTTTAGACAGTGTGTACGCATCTTATTAGTGTGCGTATTCGCATATATATATATATATATATATATATATATATATATATATATATATCAATACGAAGCAAAACACACACACATACAAACGTGAATTCATTATCTGGTTTATCTTATGTCTTATTTCTTTGTCTATGTGTTTTGTCAATGTATTTTGCAATGAGGCAACTGATGATTTTTAAGAGTTTTTCTTGTTTTCTACAGGATTCCGAATATTTCCGTTCTTGGTATGTGAGTTTAATGTCCAATGAATTTAAAATAAATAAAAGAAGGAATCCATAAATATTTGAGTATTTTGTTAATTTTATTTTAACCATTTATCATTAAGCTGTGTGTGTGTGTGCGTGTATATATATATATATATATATATATATATATATATATATATATATATATATATATATATATATATAACATATATATATATATATATATATACATGGGTATAGATTTAGGTAATGGAAATAACTAGATTTTGGTAAATGTGTAGGCGCGTGCTGGCGTGGATACACAGGTAAGCCAATAAATAATTACCAAATTTTGCCAAGAGGTGTAGACATGTAGTGGTCGATAAACAGAGTTAAGAAAAGTATCTTCATAAATATATATATATAGCTACATTTGGTGTGAGACTTAAGTTTTGTTCGTAATCCAACTCGTCGGGCACAAGATATAGTTTATTCGTTATTTAAAAAAATATTTATCTGTATATTTTTTAAGCAAACAAACAATATAGGTTTAAGGTATACTACGTTTATGTGAAAAGTACTCAATATCAGAGATAGAGCATCTGTAAATATAAATATAAAATTCGACTCTGAAGTTAACACTTGGAGGCGACAGACTGTTACATGCTAAACACAATCGTGTGGCTTGAGGATTGCATTTAGCACGAAACAGTTTGTCGCCTATGACTATTGAATTCAATGTCAACACACACACATATCTATCCATCTATCTATCTCTGTCTGCCTGTCTCTCTTTCCCCCTCTCTCTCTCTCTCTCTCTATATATATATATATATATATAGTTTATTCAAAACTAGGTAATCCGCATAGGTGGACCCAAGGAGGATGATATCCAGAGAGCTCAATGTAAATTCAGAGCAGATATGTTTGAATAAAAACAGACGACTTTAAGGTTCCATGTAATAAGTTATTTCACAATTTCATAAGTTATATATAATCTAATTTTACATATGCTTGATGAGATCCATCAAAAACGTGTGAATTTCTTTTCATTTTTCATTTCAACCTTTGGAAGTAAAGTCTGATGATCCAGAGCACTGTTAAAGGAGTTGTGGTGAAATAACTTATTACATGGAACCTTAAAGTGGTCTGTTTTTATTCAAACATATATATATATATATATATATATATATATATATATATATATATATATATATATATATATATATATATATATGTATATATATATATATGTATATATATATATATATGTATATATATATATATGTATATATATGTATATATATATATATATATATATATATATATATATATATATATATATATTATAATTATTATTTTTTATAATATGACTCCATCGATACATAGGAATTACACCAATTCGTTTATAGAAATTAAATTAAATTAAATTAAAGTACCTAATTCTGACTCAAGCGAATTTTGGATTTCAAAATTCGCTTGAGGATGAAACAGAACCAGGTAATATAATTTCATTTAATTTCTATACTTGAATTGTAGTTATTCCAAAACAAAAGAAATATATATATATATATATATATATATAAAGGCTTCCTAAAACATTATTTTCACCATGGCAGCAGAGCAAAATTTATATATATATGTGTATGTATGTGACATTAGCAAATACATTTCGCATTAAAATTTGTTCAAGGGAAGTTCAATTTGTTCAAGGGAAGTAATTCAGGAATAATACTAAGGAGTTATTTTTCTTATTCTGTTCGATGTTAAAATATTCGATCACGTCACTCAAATGGTCAATACTAGAGATAAAGAATGAATCTTTAAAAACGAAATATTACACTGAAGTGTTATATGAAATTAATTTGAAACAATGAAAAGAAACCAAAAAAGAAAACAATAAGAATAAAAAAAAACAATTTATTTGACAGCAACTGAGTAAAATTATATTTTTAAGAATTTACGCTAACATTTGATTTTAAAGTTTAAAATTTGCTAAAATTAGGAAAACTTTTACAATGACAGGGTTTCATCGACAGAATTCCCCCACCCCCGAGAACAAAATGTATTTAAGGAATACAGTTTAAAATTTATTATTTACCGTAAAAGTATGCCATTTGTTTCGTGAATAATTGTGCAAGAGCAATCTATTAGATGAAATAACCCGGTTGCATATAAATCGTATGGGACGCATGAAACATAGCTTATTCAATTCACCGCAACTAACTAAATTTTATCTATTTATTTTAATTAAACTCGATCTATACTGGGGTTGAATAAGACTGACGAATTTTCATTGGTTGAAATAAATCTATTCCCCATATGAGGTAAATTTAGATTTTATTGTCTACTAATTATTTGCTCTCTAATAAGAAATACACTGAGCTCTTTTTGTGGATAAGTTTTAATATTTTATATTACTAGGATCCACTTGGATTATATACCAACGGATTTATTACCCTTAATGTATATATATATATATATATATATATATATATAGATAGATAGATAGATAGAGAGAGAGAGAGAGAGAGAGAGAGAGAGAGAGATAAGCAAGTTGAATTAAAAGAAATCACAAGGTTTGCAAGTGCAAATTTTTATTGTACTTTTTAAAATTTCCAGTTGAAATTATTTTCCTGTATAACTTTTGCATTACATAAATTATTATGTAGTGCTTTTCCCATGCCCATAAATACATTTTCTTTATTTCTACAAGTTTCACGAATACATTATGAGGAAAAACTGTGACAGTTTAATTTATATATATCTTTTTCAGATTTTGTTATTATGGATATTTTTCTGATTATATCCATAAAAATTTTGCATGTGGATACAATTAATTATTTAAAAAATCAAAATTAGTTATATTATTCTGAATAATAGATTTTAAGAAATTGTTACGTAATATTGTATGATTCTTTTTATTTAGTTTATATTTATAACTTTTGTTGTTGCTGTTGTTATATTTTTGCTCTTGCGGATTTTGTATGCATTTCTCTTAGCATTGTGGATGTCATAAAAAAAGATATGAAGGTTATTAAAGCTGTTTTCATTATATATTTCTTTAGATAAATTTTCGTTGTTGCTTAAATAAAATTCTTTCATTATACCAGATTTTATTCTGCTGCAGTGGTGAGAATAATGGTTTACGAAGCCTTTCATGTTTTTTTAAAATTAAAGTTCATCATTTGTTTTGTTTAGCTTGATAACTAGGAATGGTAATATATATATATATATATATATATATATATATATATATATATATATATATATATATATATATATATATATATATATATATATATATATATATCCAATAATCATAAAAAATTAAGGAAATATTCTAATATCTTATTTAATGTTAGGTACTTTGTCTCTCTAATGTAACTACGAAGACGTTTCTTGAAGAAATGTTAGAAAATTACAAATCAAGTTTAACTTTAGTATAGTTGCTGCTCTTATTTTTTGCTGATGCCTTTGGGCATCCGTATTTACAAAAGTCAACACATTTATACAGACATAAAATAAATTCAATTTTAAAAAAATATATTGTGGTTGTTAAATTGTAGCGTGTTTTTCCATTTATGATTAGTAAATGCAGTCTTAATTTAATAAGATTATTACTTGAGCGCTACAAATTAAGGCAGAATTTTAAAATATTTAATAATGTGTAAAATATTCGAATAAAAATATAAATAATAATGAAGACATGATACAACTCTTGTCAAAATTTATTATGGATCGAATTCTTTTTCTCATGTCAATATTTTCCATCTCTGTAGGGATGGGTACTGTCCCCCACGCAAAAATATTCATAATTAAAATTGAAATTATTCTTATAACTTATATAAACATTAAGTGCTACAAAACTATTTCTTGAAATTTCATAAAATTGAATATAAATGTTAACAGATGATTTTTTAAATATTTTCTAAAAAAGAAAGATTTATAAAATAATTTCATTAATTTATAATAGTTTTTGTAAGAAATTTAGCACACCAAAAAAAAAAAAAAAAATTAGAATTAAAATTAAAAATTAAAAATTAAAAAAAATAAACGCTAAAATGTCCTATTCTAATTTATAGTCCCCAGCTGACGGAAGAAAAACAATATTTTTAAACAAACTTCCGTAGGTTCTAAAAAGCTTTAAATATAAAATATAATTGAATAATAATAAAAAAAGTTATTTGGTCTTTCCACTCAATAATAACATAAATATTTTTATTATAAATCTTTGTTCCTATTAAGTTTGAGGGATTTTTTTTTTAACTATGTATGCTCATTTTTAGCAAATCTTTAGAGGTCCCTAAAAATAAATATATAACATTAGGATATAATTGTAAAGCCAATGTAAATAAAACAAAAACAAAAAGAACATTTTATTTACCAATGCGTTTCGTCCCTGGAGGAATTTTTTGAAGGTAAAAGTGGGGATTTTATTTTGCATATTACGTATATAAGAGAGATATAGAGATAGAGGGATAGAGATAGAAATAGGGGGTGGAAAGATGCAACAGTGAGATGCAATGAAACATTAGTCTTGAAACAATGTAGTGAGATTCAGTAATGAGGAAATAAAATAAAAAATCATAATAGAGACCAATGAACCGCTTAATTAATCCGTTCCCTTTATATTTTCATACGTTCAATGGTATCTGTGATTCATTGATTAAACCTGGTATTATAAACATCGTCGTAACTCAGTATCTTTTTATGTTAAAAAATTTTGTGTTTAATATAACAGTGAAGTGGAAATATCTCTCGGAAGAGAAATATTAGCAGCAGAACGACGGCGACGACAAAGACTATTTCCAAACCAAATTGTAGCAAGACGACCACTTAATAGACAAAAGTATCTGAGTGTTTCACATGAAAGGCTTGAACAAATAAGTCTGCAATTTCAGAAACGTAGGAGTAAAGGAACTAATTAAGTGGTTCATTTTGCTAGGGAGCTAATTTTCCTTCACCGCTGCTAAGTATTTTATTTGTATAGACTATTAAAACGATTAAGTATTCACACATAAATTTACTATTTACCTCCCCTCATAGTACAGATGGGACAAGAAATATAAATAAATACACAGGAAATATATAAATAAATAATACATCCCCATATTATATATGTAAGTGGATATTGAAGTCAACACTCAGAGGTAATATTCTGTTTCATGATAAACGCGGTTGTTAGGTCATATGCGTTGTTTCTTGCTCAACCATTTATATATACAGCTCAGGTGTGCATTTTGGGTAGTCTGTTATGTTATTTTAACATTTATGTTGGTGAGCGCTAATGGATATATGTCGAATTATTCTAGAATCTATTGAGTTTGAATAATTATGTGTTCGATGTTATTTTTTGGCTGTTTATATCAATGACTCGCCGTCCACAATAAAGCATGCTTTCTGACATTCAACGAAGCCAAGAAAGATTATGAAACAGTCCTACAAGAGAGTGGCTTCCCAGCAACACTAACTCACACATAACACAGCACAGAAAATACCCAACAGAAAAATAAACATCATATGGTTCAACGCATCGTACAACAAAATGTAAAACAAACGTAGGAAAATATTCATTAAACTCATACACAAACACTTCCTCACCCCATCAAGTATTATCTACAAGATATTCGGCAAAAATACGGTAAAATCATCTAAAATTGCACCGAGAACATGATACAAATATAAAAAAAAAAGAAGCCCAACAGAGAAATTGTCAAAAACTACCCGAACGAATCAAACGCACTAGTTACATGCTGAACAAAGAACGAATATCCCTTAAATGGCAATTGCCTGCAGAACAATGTAATATACCAAGCCACTGTAAATTCAGCGAATAACTAAGAAATGTATACATAGGAGTTACTGAATATCCCTGAAAACAAAGAAACTATGCAAACAATGCATCATTTACAACTAATAAATAAGCGAACAGAACAATGCATTCGAAATATATCTTGGAGATTAAAAACAGAAACGAAATTTCACCGAAGATATAATGGAAAATTAGAAAAAACCAGCAACAGACTACAAAAATAAATCCCAAAACTCTAAACTCTGAAGGAGAAAATAGCTATAATTACGTTCACAGCCCAACACAATCTACGACGTAAAAGGCCAAAAGTCATCTCACACTGCATGCACGATAACCAAGTTTTACCACATTACTTCAAAAAAGAAATCTAAAAAACGAATAGAAATAAGCAAATTAATAATAATAATGATAATAATAATAATAATAATAATAATAATAATAATAATAAAATACATAAAAATAAGTAAAATAAATTAATCCAATTCAATAAATAAGTAAATAAAGTAAATAATATCAAACCACGAATGCACAAAATGTTAACAACACTATAAATAAGCAAAAACTTTCATCTGGAACTACAAAGATTTCCATTCAATAAGAACTAGAATAATTCTAAACATAACCATTACTGCCAATCAAAATAAATAAAATACAACAGAATATCCACAATGCACCACTGACCTGTGTATATAAATAGTCGAGCAAAAACAAAACTCATATGGCTTGACAATTGAGATTAGCAGGAAACAAATTGTCGCTACTGACTGTTGAGTCTGATGTCCACTAATAAAAAAGTGGACATTAGACATATACACTATCGCTGAATTAAGCAGTTATTTTAAACCATAAATGTGGCATGCCATAAAACTGTTTTATCATATGACAATATATAAATACTTCCGAAAAAATTATTTAGCTTGAGCTCTCGGTGAGGAAAAGTGAGTTTTACTGTGAAAAAGTGTGTATTACTGCTGATAATGAAAGACTCTTCCATAAAACGAATCGAATTCTTCCCGTCACTGCCTTGTTTATCTAAAAATAAATACGCTTAAATTCACCTTCATTCCTTCCGTGCGCCAATAGCTTAGGGGTAGATTATCCGACTCATACTAAATCAGTAGTGTTTTAATCCCGGCTTGGGGCAATCGGATATCTAGCCACACTGATGAAAAAGAAAAAAAAAAGAAAAGAAATGAAAAGAAATGAAATATATATATATATATATATATATATATATATATATATATATATGTGTGTGTGTGTGTGTGTGTGTGTGTGTGTGTGTGTGTGTGTGTGTGTGTGTGGTGTATGAAAAATAATAATGTTTAGAGTTGGAGGCGGGTTCTTGACACCAGAACAAGAATAAAAGTCAATACAAACATATTTTCAAAAGCTCATCGTTTTACCTCAACACAGCAACTTATAACAAATGTTCAAAATGTCCCCCGCTTGCTTCTAAACACGCATGCACCCGTCGGATCATTGACTGGCGAACACTTTCAAATATTGCCAAATCGTGTTGGATAATTTCGCAGACCCCAATGACACGTTGATGAAGCGTATCTATGTTATTAATGTCTGCTGCATAAACGAATTGTTTTAGGTGGCACCTAAAGATAAAAATCCAAGGGACTAAGTTCCAGGAAACGTGCAGGCCATAGAACCGCTCCTCCCCTACCTAGCCATCTTTCATGGTAGATGTCAGCCAGTCTGTTTCAAATAAGGTGACTAAAATATACTGGATCACCATCATTCATGAACCACATGCGTCTTCGTATTGGTAGAGATACAACCTATAGCACGTCTGGTAGTGCGTTCGAAATAAATTCCCTGTAAATAGCGCCTGTAAGACGTGCTGGGAGAACATATGGACCTACTAGACAGTCACCTATAATTCCAGGCCACACATTAATCATAAACTGATGCCGGTGTCTAGCCTGTTTGTATTATGGGGACTCCTATCCACCACAAAGGTTGGTTGTGTAAATTTGTTATTCCATTTTTTCCAAATGTTGCCTCATTCGTAAACAAGACTGAAGAGAAAACGGATCGGCAGTTTGTATAATAAATCATCGGCAAAAGTTCTCTCGTGGTGAGTGATCAGATGGTGATGGACCCTGCATACGTTGCAAATGACACAAATACAGGGGCTACTATTAAAGTACCCTCCATATGGTACTATGAGATACACGATATGTTAAGGCCACTTGACGTGTGCTGATACCTGGATCATTTGTGGCAGCCTGTAGAATGTGTTCTTCGTCGTCAGGGTACAAGCGGATCTCGGTCTTCCTCGATTCGTATCTTGCGGTGCCACGGATCCTGTTTCAGCAACGCGATGACAAACAGCAGCACGGATTGGATGACTCAGCTGCTTTCCGTCTGGAAACACAAACTTATACAGCCGTGCAGCTTCGGGTCCATTAACAGTCGTGCGGCCGTATGTAAAAATCATATCTGCCTGCTCAGTATCTGAATGTAGTTCCATTGTTTAACGGAACATTTCTCAGTTAACTCACTACTACACACGTTAAAGACTAAAGACATACTAGCCACAAATGTACACGAATTACAAATATAACGGCGTCTACCTTAAAACTTTTCTTTAAACTTAATAACTCTAAAACGAAAGATTTGCGGACATATGTCTTTGTCCTTATTTTGGTGTGAGGAACCAGACCCCAAAGTTTGTAAAATTATTTTTTATACACCCAGTATATATATATATATATATATATATATATATATATATATATATATGTGTGTGTGTGTGTGTGTGTGTGTGTGTGTAATATACCGCACATTGAGTGCTGGTACTAATAAAACACTTCTCAATGTATAATACGAGAGAAAAAAATTATAGTAATAATAAATATGTATTCAAATCTAATCTATATTTATTAGTAGTACAAACACAATGTATAAAAAATAGTATAATGATAATATGAAATACTTAAGCAGTCTGCAATACATAAGTAGCGAATCAAATCATCCCTCTATTATACTTAAAC
Organism: Acanthosepion lycidas; assembly: GCA_963932145.1. NCBI lineage: Eukaryota > Metazoa > Mollusca > Cephalopoda > Sepiida > Sepiidae > Acanthosepion > Acanthosepion lycidas. Next base: position 145,463,786 of record OZ010572.1, read on the forward strand.
ATTTGCATAAATCAGTAAAATGTAGATTAACAACTAACTTTATCAAGTGTAGTATCGTATGCAAATTAGATAAACAAGTATAAATAGAGAACAACTGGCGAACAGGAGGGGCTATGCCTAGCAAACCCGGTTGCTATTCAGGATACGGAGAACTGTAGTACGATTACTACTACGCATAGATATAGCAAAACCTAACAATGGCGTCGCCGATAGGATCCGGAAATTCGCTGGACGATCCAGAACAAATAGAAACGTGGATAAGAATTTTTGCTGTATTTGCGAGAATGAAAAATTAAGAGACCGACAGAAGAGAGAACGAGATAACAGATTTAATTCTTGCTACCGCTGGGTTCGAAGCTGTGAAGAAAATTTCGATAATGTGTTACCCGAGCGAATTAGAAGAAATGATATTAGAAGAAATTATTAAAATTAAAAAAAATGAAGATAAGACCCAAGCAAAGATTGGTTATTGCCGAAAGAACCAAGTTTTTAGAGACAAGCACCCAATGAGTCTATTATACAATACTTACATAGACTGAAAGAACGAGCAGAGAACTATTCGGAGCACGGTAAATGTCTATAGAGGATGAGTTACTCCCCAGAATAATTGAAGGCCTGCAAGACTAAAACCACAAACGAAAAATACTACAATGTCTTCAGAGTAGTAGCATGAGTTCGGATGCTAGCGTCGAGTTTTTACAACAATTAGAGTTGAATAGAGAATTTAATCAGTCAAAATAACAATTCAAGAAGTACAGGACAAACACGACTAAACTCATAAGTAATTATAAAAATCACGAAAGAGATAAGTACAAATATCAAGCTCAAAATGCCAAAAATATATCATTTTCAGAATGTATGCAAATATGAAAAGAAAACAAAGAGTACAAATGGTATAAACTCCCTCCGAAGAAGTTGAAATATTTATAAGGAATACAGAAAAAAAAGTCGAGAAAAAGAATCAAGATCAAGATAAATGGACAAATATTTAACATGCAAGTTGGTACAGGCAGGGAAGTCACATTGAAACCCAAAAGATTCTGGATAAAATTAGGAGGACCTAAATTTTTAAAAATGCAGCATCCAATTTCATGGAACGGTTATAAAAATAATGGGTACATTTCGAGGCAATATTGAAACAGACAAGGGTTTCGAAATAATTCCAATTACGTTTGTAGAATGCGAAGAAGATCACGGACTACTAGCTATTGAAGTATTAAAATTAGATACAGAGAAATTAATCGATTCCATGGAAGCAGAAGAAAACGAAATATGATTATTGAAAGTCTATAAAGCAAGCATTGGACTAAAAGAAAATTATCACCCAAAATATATAGGGTCAAGAAAAGGTGCAATTGATATCCTAGCTTTGGTAGTAGCTAAATTAAACAAAATGATGAAAAAAGGCATACTAAAAAGAGTAACTAAAGGTGGTAGCAATTGGGCGTCACTTATATTAGCAATAAAGAAACCTGTCGGAGAGATTTAAGGATATGTAGTGATAAGGATAAAGGTAAGGATAAGGGAGATTTAAGGATATGTAGGGATAAGGGTAAATCACCAGATATGTTCAGGCTCTTTTTCCTTTGCCAATTCTGGAAACTGCGAGCCATGAGGAAAACTTTGCAAAAATTGAGCTCAAGGCAGCCAAATAGAAATTGACGAGAAATTCAAGAAAATCATTAGGATAAACACCATTATAGGCTTACTAAGTTGGAATCGTTTACACTTTGAGGTAAAGACTTCGAGCCATATTTTTCAAAAAGCAATTGAAAGAGTCTTATTAGGAAAAATAAATATAGTAATATATCAGCACGATATATATGTAGGGACAAGAACTAACGATGAATTAAAATATAAAACAGAACCAATTTTAGTGAGATTAAAAAGGCAAGCTGGACTGTTAACAAAGACAAGTGTAATTTTGACTGTAAAAAAATATATTTAGTTTATCAAATATCAAAAGAAATATCACCCGACGATAGACTAACAAATAAAATAATAGAAATAGTTGCTCCAACAAATAAGAAAGAATTAGAATCCTTTTGGGGGATAATAAATTTTTATAGTAAATAAATAGCAAGATGCAGCTACAAAATAGAGCCATTTGCGAAATTACGCAAAAAATAAAAACAAAAAACAATTAATTTAACTGGACACAAAAGCAAACTATCGCTTTTGAAACACTAAAAACGTACTGGGGAACAAACCAATAATAAAAAAAAAGTTTTTGATCCAGAAAAAGAAGTAACGTTAACCACAGACGCGTGTGAAAAGGTGATTGATTCTCTTCTATTACAAAAAGAAAAACAGGAAAATACTGACGATAAATAAGACACTGGGTAGAAACTGACGTTCTTCCTCTAAATAGACTCAAAATAGAAACAAAGCAAGACCCAATATTAAGTAAATAGTAGAGAGAATAAAAACAATATATGGAGCAATTGTTCGATGGCAGAACGACCCTTAAAGAAACGAAGCCCAAACTAAACATAGAAAATGACATAATATGCAATGAGGATATAATAGTAGCACTACGAATACTGAGAAGGGACATATTAAAAAGAGTACATGATGACGGGCATTATTGCATAACAGGAGCACAAAGCAGACCTGGTAGCCAGGATATTCAAAAGATGTATAGGAATACGTTGAGATGCCTAGAATGTGCGGAAGTAAAAAATAAAAAAAAATTCAGGCAAAAAAAAATTCACTCATGGCCCAAGGAATCAAACCCATGGGTTAGGGCCCAAATAGATCACGCACATATGAAAGATAGGGGATTGTTCTTAATATTAATGGACTCATATTCAAGATGGTCAGAGGTTGTGTAACAGGAAATTTAGGATTCTGTAACACAGACAATGGAAACATCCACGCAAGGGATTCTGGTTTAGTACATACTGCCGTGAATTAAGCTGAATGCACAAATTCGTTCTGCCGAATCAACAAAAAAAAAATCGCCTTTTTTCTATACGTTCTTGCCAAGCCAGGAGAATTTGCATATTGATTACGCTGCCAGCCTCGATCTGACTCACTGACGCATGCGTCTCGTCATTCCAGCGCCGATGCTCGGACAGCCTGCCTCGCTATGTCTGCACATATAGACTACGCTACTCTAGCCCTTTTAGACCTCCGAGTTAATTATCCCCATTCCCCCTTGATCTGATTGCAGAAGTGGCAGCTTGGCGATGATCGTCTTCACCGATTCAGGATTCTTCGCAATGCCGGGAAAAGGTGGTTTTTTGTCTTCTTCAGGTGAACTGTTATACCCCGAAACTTCGGTGCCATGTAACAGATTCCTCACAATCCCACCACTTAATGAATGGGATTAAAATCATACTCACCACTTAATGAATGGGATTAAAAGAATTCTCTCCACTTAATGAATGGGATTAAAAGCATTCTCATCACCTAATGAATGGGATTAAAAACATACGCACCAGTTAATGGAATTGAAAGCAATCTCAACACTTAATGAATGGGATTAAAAGTAATCTCACCACTTAATGAATCGGATTAAAAGCATTCTTACCACTTAATGAATGGGAATAAAAGTATACTCATCACTTAATGAATGGGATTAAAAGCATTCGCACCACTTAATAGAATTAAAAGCAAACTCACCACGTAATGAATAGTATTAAAATCGTTCTCACTACTTAATGAATGGGATAAAAATCATTCTGACCACTTGATGAATGGGTTTAAATCATTCTCATTATTTAATGAATGGAATTAAAATCATTCTGACCACTTATCAATGGGATTAAAAACATTCTCACTTCTTAATGAATGGGATTAATATCATTCTCACCACTTAATGAATGGGATTTAAAGTATTCTCACCACTTAATGGAATTAAAAACATTCTCACCACTTAATGAATAGGATTAAAAGCATTCTCACTACTTAATGCATGGGATTAAAATAATTCTCACTAATTTATGAATGGGATTAAAATCATTCTCATCACAAAATGAATTGGTTTAAATGATTCTCATCACTTAATGAATGAGATTAAAATCATTCTTACCACTTAATGAATGGGATTAAAAGCATTCTTACCACTTAATGAATGGGATTAAAAGCAAACTCAGCACGTAATGAATAGTATTAAAATAATTCTCACTACTTAATGAATGTGATTAATATCATTCTCACCACTTAATGAATAGGATTAAAAGCATTCTCACTACTTAATGAAAAAGATAAAAATAATTCTCACTACTTCATGAATGGGATTAAATCACTATCATCACAAAATGAATTGGTTTAAATCATTCTCGTCACTTAATGAATGGGATTAAATTCATTCTTACCACTTAAAGAATGGGATTAAAAGCATTCTTACCAGTTAATGAATGGGATTAAAAGCAATCTCACTACTTAATGAATGAGATTAAAATCATTCTCATTACGTAATGAATGGGATTAAAATCATTCTCATCACTTAATGAATGGGATTAAAATCATTCTCATCATTTAATGAATGGGATTAAAAGCATTCTTACCACTTAATGAATGGGATTAAATGCAATCTCACTACTTAATTTAATGGGATTAAAGTATTCCCATTACTTAATTTAATGCGATTAAATGGGATTAAAATCACTTAATTTAATGGGATTAAAGCATTCTCATTACTTAATTTAATGGGATTAAAGCATTCTCATTACTTAATGAATGGGATTAAAGCATTCTCGTTACTTAATTTAATGGGATTAAAACATTCTCATTACTTAATTTAATGGGATTAAAGCATTTTCATTACTTAATTTAATGGGATTAAAGCATTACTTAATTAATGGGATTAAAGCATTTTCATTACTTAATTTAATGGGATTAAAACATTCTCATTACTTAATTTAATGGGATTAAAGCATTCTCATTACTTAATTTAATGGGATTAAACATTCTCATTACTTAATTTAATGGGATTAAAACATTCTCATTACTTAATTTAATGGGTTTAAAGCATTCTCATTACCCAATGAATGTATTAAAGCATTCTCATTGCTTAATTTAATGGGATTAAAGCATTCTCATTACTTAATTTAATGGGATTAAAGCATTCTCATTACTTAATGAATGGGATTGAAATCACTCTCAATACTTAATGAATGGGATTAAAATCATTCTCATCACTCAATGAATTGGATTAAAAGCATTCTCATCTCTTAATGAAAGGGATTAAAAGCATTCGCACCACTGAATGAATAGGATTAAAAGCATTCTCTCTACTTAATGAATGGGATTAAAATCATTCTTGCCCCCTAATGAATGGGATTAAAAGCATTCTCACTACTTAATGAATGGTGTTAAAAAGCAATCTATACACCTAATTAATGGGATTAATATTATTCTCACCACTTAATGAATCGGATTAAAACAATCTCACTACTTAATAAATGTGATTAAAATCATTCTCACTACTTACTGAATGGGATTAACAGCATTCTCATCACGTAATGAATAGGATTAAATGCCTTCTCACCACTTAATGGAATTCAAAGCAATCTCACCACTTAATGAATGGGATTAAAATCATTCTGCCAGCGTATTGAATGGGATTAAAAGAATTCTCACCACTTAATGAAAGCATAGAAGCGTATCTACCAAAAATACTCCTCAGTTACAGATCCATTCCACATGACAGAAGAAAACAGCCTTTCGGCATTAATCGCAAGACAAAACAGGGCCCCGATAAATATGTCCTTGTTAACGAAAGAAAATATATGGCGTATAGAGAATAAGGAGGTTAATCCAGAAAATGCAAATTTCCAGATACAAAAAAATATTCGCAACGAAAATTAGCCATGGTCAAATTGACAAGAATATGGGGTGCAGCAAAATCCGCTTTCAAAAAAAGTACAGAATGTACACATTGCTGGTAGTATCTATTATCCTACATGGATATTAGATCACATGAGAAATTGTAATAAAAACTAAATGAAAGCAGAATCTGACTTGTATACTTTATGGCAGAGTGTAAATGAAGGCAAAAGGATTGATTGCCGCCTTTATTCACTGGATCCAGCCTGATGAGACCTAAGGCGACTTTGAAGACCTTCCTTTGAATGAGCAAAATTACCACATAAGCTACGTACATGTTGTAAGTTTAGGTTGGAAGGGGGCGCTTCAATATTACCTTTACCAAGATTGCGCTTAACCTTAGCATGTTCCACCTTGTCCTTTTCGAACTGGTTACAACCTTGGTGAACTTTCGTTCTCTCTCTCTCTCTCTATCTATCTATCTATCTATCTATCTATATATATATATATATATATATATATATAGTTAATGGATTTATTTTAATCCGATATTTTTATTACTTCAAACGTTATTAAAGCGGACACTACTTATTTTAAACAGACGACATATTTTTATTTATAAAATAGTGTGTAATACTTTTATCGGACCTATAACATCAAGAAATGGCTTTTAATCCAAACTGAAGAAACCGAATTTAATAGTAAGAATTTCATCATTTTCATTCTTGTCTATTGACCAATTAAAAGCGAATTATTATTTACTTGTTCAATATTGTTAATTATTTTTGGTATAAATTTAACATTGTATATTTTTACTGTTTTTCAGCTCTTTGAAGAAGAAGCGGATAACTTTTAAATGACGTCATTTCCTGCTACAATTCTTACCAAATAATGTGAAATTAATTAAACAGTCCTGGAAATAAATCAAAGAGGACGACGGGGCTAAGTTTTGCTATTAAAACAATCACTACTGATTTGTTCACTGCCTGTGATTACTTTTTTTTTTGTTATTTCTTTCTCGACGAAAATCATTAATTACTTTTGACTGAAGTTTTTAGATACTAATAAAAAGTTATTTCTACAAATTTACGAGAAATTATCTTTGTTCGCGATCCCAACACTGGATTGTTTTCAGGATATGATGAAAAAAATTTATCACTTTTAATATAGGTACCTCCAAAAATTCTTTATACCTAAGGTTTAAATATATTTTTCATAAATGAAAAATCTTTTTTGAAGCTTGACTCCAGCTTCAATTGAAAGCTAAATGATTAAATTTTCTAATTCCGGAAAACAAAATACTGTGGTGCATTTCAAACAGAAATTATAATGATTTTTATGCGATAATCCTGAAAAACCAATCGAAACGGCCATTTTTTATTTTTTTAGAGAAATGTAAACAAAACTTAATTCTTTCATTCAAAAATCCCGCAAAAATAAAAATATACATTTCTGAAACGTTACTTTCATTAAATTAGCAAATTTAAAGCAACATTAATAATTTCTAAAACAAATATTACTTATATATATCTAAAAATTTCTAGATAAGCATTTCTTGTCCACTGGATCTTGTTATTTTCACTTTTGCATCGATAATTTGATGGCCGAAGGTGTTGACAGGTTTAGTATGGTGGACCAAAATTTAAATAAATTTACGAATTCTAAGAAGAACGATTTTTTTTTGTTTCTTATATAATAATTTAAAACACTATAAAAATTTCTTATATTATTGAGTTACATCTATAATGGTATTCCATGATGTAATAACTAAGATAATGATAAATAATTTTATTAATTATTATATTTTCACATTACATTTTTAATTTAATAACTGAGAAAAATAATTAATAAAATAATTAATAATTATATTAATTATTAAATTATCTCACCCAGTTATTAAATGTTTAAATTGATAAACGAGATGATTTTATTATGTCAATTTACTTTTTAATTTAATATCTGACATAATATAAATTATATTATCTGTTATCAATTTAATAACTGAGAATGAGATGACACATTAATAAATATCTCACTCTCAATTATTAAATTATGATTAATACATTTGTTGTAGCATACCTACGGACGATAATAGGTATTTTCCCATTCACATAAATGCAGTAGTAAATAGTGTATGTTGGTCTGCAGTTGGAGATTCATCTCCAGCTTTGCTGGTCAAACTCTCTACTTCCGGGCAGAGAGGATCCCAAGACGAAGCTATGTCGAAGGGCAGAGTCTCGTCTTGAGAAATAGCTACCTGACCCCGTTTTATAGGGGGTCTGCGAGGAATTTTTGTCCGAGCTTATGGCCTCGGATACACCACATTAAATTCGGTCTTGTGCCACATTTGATCACGAGGTTTGCGTTTGGTAGATATCATGCAGTTGGAGATTCGTCTCCAGATGTGCTGATTAAACTCTCTTCCTCCAGGCAGAGAGAATCCCCAGACGAAGCTTTATCAAAGGGCAGAGTCTCATCCTGTGTAGCAGCTACCCGATTCCGTTTTATAGGGGCTCTGCGGGGAATTTTTAGCCTAGCCTACGGGTTCGAGTACCCCACATTAAATTCGGCCTTGTGTCACATCTGACCGCGTGGAGCGGTTTGTAGATATCCTGCATTGGAGATTCATTGTGGAATTCAATTGACACACTTCTAGCTGTTGACTACTTCTCTTACGCGCCGCTGACGAATCTTATATATGTTGTTCTTGTCCTAAGTATTATTGTTCGTTACCAACCTTCGTTCTTGTCCTAAGCATTATTGTTCATTACCAACCTATTCAGTAACCCTCCCTATGTTACAACAAAATTATATTGTCTTAGTTATCAATTTGATAACTGAGAGTGAGATGAATAACTATCTCACTCAGTTATTAAATTTTTGACTAACTGAGATAATACAAAATGTAATGATAGAAGTAACTCTAAATTTAAAATTTCATGGTATTTTTAGTGTTTATTATTAATTGCTATACTTTGATGGTTATTAATCGTTAAAGTTATTTTATTTAACTCACAAATAAGAAAAGGAACTAAAAACAAATTAAAATATTTTTCTTAACTAAGTTAAAAAACAAAATATTTCATGCACGACACACACTATGAAAAGTATACACACTATATAATGTAAGATGAATACACAGCAAAATGAAAAATATTTAATAAAATAGGAAAAAAAAAAAACTTTGAAATCACCCCTTCAAGATTTTACGGTGAAACACGGCAGTGAAATGAAAGAATTACCGGCAGCCTAAAACGTGTATATGTCCAGGAGTTTTCCCTAAAGGGGACAAGCCTTGAAACACGTAACCTTTTAACTATAATATCACTTACGATACACCATACTAAAAAAAAATATTTTGACATGCAAAAAATTATTTTTAATTATGGTAAAAGTTTGGGCGTGATGATTTGTATTAAGCTTTTAATTATCGCTTAGAAATATAGACTTCAATTAATAACTTAATAACCTACCTCAGGCAATGTCAGGAAGAATTGAAACACATTTTTGAAACTTAAATTGAAAAACAAAATTAAAACAAGAAAAATGGAAACAGTTCTTGTAAAAATTCATTATTTATCGACAATTTTTTTTCTTCAGACAACAATCCCCTTAATTTATATTATTTATAAAAGCCAATAAAAGCCCATCGGATTAAATAATTTGATATTTCTATTGCAGTTTTTATTTTACGATTTGGAGCATATTTTTAAAAAGTTGGTGATAAGTAGGGAAAAAAATTATGATTTACATTTTCCACTGAGTCCTGTTTATAAGCAATATAAAACCATTTTTAACGATTCGAAATTTTAGAAAATTTCATGAAATTAAATTTACGAGGGGGGTTAACAGATGTAAAAACAAATATATTTTTACCAGGATTTTTTAAAAAGAAAAATTTCCAAAATAAATGTATTCATTTTTGAATAAGTCCAGTAAGCTTCATTAAAATTCGATGATTATTTGATTTTTGCAAGAATTTCTAAATTAATGTGTTTTTCACCGGAAACGGCTACACGGAAATGTACATTTCCACAAGATTTACAGAGTTGACAAATAAATAAATAAATAAATAAAATAAAATAAAATAAAAAAACAACATGATTTTTTACGCAGATTCTGAACGTGTTAGAAAGCAGGAAACATTTTTTTTTTAAATAATTAAAAAATAATTTGTTTTTCCCTCTTAATAAGATCATAAATATTTTGACGATAAAACTTTGTTTTTATTAAGTTTTGGGCCTTTTTTTTCATCAGGCTATTCTGTTTTTAAGCGAATTATTAGAGGTACCTATTTTAATATCAAGTGCAAGAAGAGAGAATGCATGCTTGTAAGGAAAATGGCGGAAAGTGCGACACTGAAATCCGAAAGTGCATTGGAATAGTGGAAGTTACGTTCTAAAAGATTAGAAAAGTATTAAGAAACTGGAAAATTTTGTTAGAAACAAAGAAAAGTGTATTGAATGGTTCCGCAATGTAAATCCTACTATAGGGTAGTGAATGTTGAACAATCTCCACAGAGATGAAGAAGAGACTTGAGACAAAAGAAATCTGGTTCTAGAGAAGGATGCTGAGAATACCATGAACCGAACATGTGAATAAAGACGAAGATTTAGAGAAAATGGAAACAGAAAGGGCAATTATATTTAACATCATAAAGATACAGTTGAAATTCATAGAATGAGAGGTTAAGTGGGTTTGGAAAATATGAAGGCAAGAGAAAAACAATGCTAGCGAGCTTGAGTAAGCGGATGGCGGAACAGGGTATAGGATAAGTAACAGAAAAGACAATATTTATTATTATCTGCAAAGGACAGGGAATTTAGATAGATAGATAGATAGATAGATAGATAGATAGATAGATAGATAGATAGATAGATAGTGTTGTGTCGTGGCACAATAGTAAAAATAAGAAAATCAAGTCGAGGTTGGTTTAAGGAACAAGTGTATTTAACATCACAGATACAAAGGTAGGAAACGGGTACTACTCAGCTAGGCAGTTGTAGTACTGTCGCTGCTTACAATATTTATTTGTATAAATATATACAAAATGTAGCACAAGGCCTAAAAGGGGGATGGGGAAGGACGGTCTTCATCTGTCTTAATTCTAAACTTAGCTAGTCGCAGACACTGACCCAATCAAGCCAACAATATTTCAATCACCAAAACAACACATTCACTCCTACCTTTCTTACTACGTCCACCATAATACCTCAAATTCTCTATGATGTCCTAACTAGACCCCTTATGTACAATTTTGTTCGTGGGTGGAGGGCAAAAATCAACAACTTTTAAAATGATCCCCAAATGAGTATTTACAATATGACTGAAATATTTACAGTAAAACTAAACAAAACTGTGTTAGTAATAAAACACCCCACAAACCATAAATGTGGCAGAAACATCAGTTAACTAGACGAAATCAATGCGGGACTAAGAAAATAAGTAAAAACATTCATTTCTCCAAGCATTCACACAGACACACGCACATTCATACACAACAACAAATACGAAAAACCACACACACGAAAACGAAAGCCGTCCCGCATCCACCAGAGAACTGATATCACTGACCACCTAACGAGGGAGGGGATGGGGAATTAAACAAAAGAAAAATAGGGACAGAAATAAAATTACCAATGCGCATGCATACCCTAGCTAAGTTTACTAGAAAAAAGGGAAAACTAAAAATTCAAAATACAAAACCTAGTCTAACCTAAAATCTGGGTGGGTTGCCTATGTTCAACCCCGTTAGGACAAAATTCTGTACCTAACCGACATCTAAATGCCACTCTAGGTCAGCCCCTTTCACTCTACACATTCGCGCAAGATTCACCCACCTTTTGCCAAATTCCGATGAGGTGAGCCGCCGCCTTTCCGTCCTAATCTTGACTTTAAGCTGATGCTTAAAGAACAAGATCAGTTGGGAAGAGGTGAACTTCTCGCCCTCATGGAATCCCTTCTGACGCGTCGTCCAAATCACGACTCTCATAATCCCTAGTAAGCAACAGAACACATAGTGTTCAGCCTTCGTCAATTGCGGCACCACATTGCTACAAACAGAACTGGCTTCCAGGACAAAGAACTTTCCCTGCAGCATGCGAACCATGAGGCCTTCAACAAACCTGCACAACGGCACTACCGTCTTGCACTGAAAAAAGGCGTGACCAATGGTCTCGACTTCCCCAGTACAGCGACGACAGTTTGGATATTTCTCCAAGCCTGCTGAACAAAGTCTCTTACCGACCCAGAGGGCCCCACGAATCATCAGCCAGGTGAGTGATGCCTCATCATTATTGAGACATTTCAACCCAGGCGCCCAAGGCCATATCGAGCGAGCCTCCTGCTTCGTAAGACCGAGCTCGTCGATCAGATCATCTTGAACGGATCCCCGAACTAACAATTGATACAATGCCTTACGAGACAACGCCTGGGCGTCGGAGAGGCCATCTGTCGTCCGTAAGAGGAGCTTCAAAGCACTACGACATTCGCGGTAGAAGGAGCACTCGGCACGAGGTCTACGGCCGGCCTCCTCCTCGCACGAGTGCACACTTCTCAGGGATGGGAAATGTTTTCGGACATCTTCTTTCCAAAAGGTGCCCACTTCATCCAATCCGCGACACATTCGGTCTAGAAAGGTAATGCGAAGCATATATTGACGAATCTCAATGCTAGGCATACCCAGACCGCCCTCAGAGGGATGAAGGCAACAGATCTCGCGACATACCAAAGGGGCCTTGTCTCTCCACAAGAAAGAGAACAAGGTCCGGACTAATGACATTAGTCTGGCATACGGGAGTGGAAGCACAGAAAGTCGGTAAAGGAGGATCGGATATATGTGTGAAACACATACCTCCGCCCTTCCCTTCAGGAAAAGTCTCCTCCGAGACCACAGATTAACCGCGATCTCGGCCTTCCCTTGCACCTCCGACCAATTCATTTCCAACTGGAGATCAGGACCGAACGAGACGCCGAGTATCTTGATCGGCCCATCTGTCCCGAGGAAAGGTCCGGGAAGAGAAACTCCCTTCCACGCACCCAACCGCAAGCCCACAGACTTATCGCGGTTGATCTTGGCCCCTGTCACCATCTCATACCCACTGATCTCTTTGCTGACTACGTCAATCTCGGCTCTGCTCGAAACAAGAACCGAAACGTCGTCAGCATAGGCAGAATACCTGGCTGAGGTGGAAGCCCCAGGCAGGGAAATTCCGCGCAGGACCGGATTCGCCTTTAACTTGCGAAGGAAAGGCTCCAACGCAAGAACGTAAAGCAGAGGCGAGAGCGGACAACCTTGACGAATGGAGCGAGACAATACGAAAGGCTTCGATCTTACCCCATTCACTTCCACCAGCGCACCGGGGGTCGCATACAAAAGTCGGATCCAGGAGTGAAAGTCGGCTCCGAAACCGGCCGCCGAAAGGACAGCCTCCAGGAATCGATGGTCAACCCTATCGAAGGCCTTGGACTGATCTAAATTGATCAGCGCGGCTTCACTGTCGACTTGTTCTAAGATCAAGCGTACCATGTGAAGGTTATCCTGAATAGTCCCACCCTTCACAGCACAAGTCTGTTCAGGGCCAATCAGTCTAGACAGGACAAGCTGCAAACGGTTGGCTAAGATCTTCGCCAAAATCTTTAAGTCCGTATTTAACATCGTTAAAGGGCGAAAGTTCCCTAACCCATCCCCACCGTTCTTGTCCTTACGCAGCAACTTGATCACACCGCTGGTGAAGCGTTGGGGTAAAGATCCCTGCTTCATCCAGTTGTAAATCAGTTCCAGCAAAGGAACAAAAACGTGCGACAACCTCAAGTAAACTTCGTAGGGAAAACCAGCTAGTCCCGGAGACTTATCCAGGCCAACCTGCTTCAGCGCTTCCCAGATCTCCGACTCTGTTATGGGACCCTCGCACCTAGCCGCTTCAGCTGCCGAGAGGCAGGGAAAGTCAGCTAAATAGGCGTCGAACTGAGCAGAGCTCAGACCGGGCTCCCTGGTGAAAAGATCCTGAAAGTAGTCCCGAAAGACCTCACATATGCCCGCGTTTGTAGTCACGGTCCGCTTATCCGGCAACGTGACGCATGCTATATGTCGCCTAGACGCGTTTCGATTTTCCTCTGCACGCAGTTCTGCGGTCATATTCGTTGCCTCAGAAGACATTCTTTTTAACCTAGCCCTAACTACCAGAGCTTGATCCTTCTTGATAAGCAAGGAGGACAACTCTGCCTTAGCTAAAGCTATGTCCCCACTAACACGGGATTTCACAGCCCGATCGACTTTATCTTCCAAAGCAGTTTGCGCCGCTAATCTATCTAGATTGAATCGACGACTAAAATCGGCAGCAAACGTTCGAATTTTAGACTTAAGATTTCCCCACCAGGCGTTTCCCACAACCGCTCCCGTCAATTCCCTTTGGATGGTTAGTAACAGCTGGTCCCGGAAACTCTGATCACCAAAAAGTGAACAGTTCAATTTCCAGTAACCAGCCAATCTAACCTTAGGCTTATCTAAGTTTACACGGACCCGGACAAGCCTATGATCCGTATAAACTATATAATGGAAACTTGGACACCCTAAGAGCCCTACATCGACTCTCCTAACTAAGACTCGGTCCAGGTAGCTCGCAAGCGTCCCAGGAGCCGAGTTGCCACGAGTTGTCCAAGTCCATGCTACCTCCCGAGGGTGTTCATTCGGGAACTTATCGACAAGATCAAACCCATTGATAAAGTCCCGAAATGGTTTCACATCCGAGTTGTTAGTACCTTGTTTATGCCCTATACGATCTATATCGGGGTCAAGGACGGCATTCCAATCCCCCGCTAAAACTACCCGACGAGACGTCGTCAAGAACGGCGCGATCTGCCGAAACAAAGCAGGCCGCTCGGAATGGGTATTGGGCGCATAAACGCCAATGAGACGTAGAACCTTATCCTTTATGGTAACATCCAGCACGCAAAGTCTGCCCGCCGGATCCGCGAAGACAAGGGTACAAGCAGCCTTCAAAGACTTGCTCACTAGCCAAGAGACACCCCTCGAACGACCATCAAAACAGGCTGAATAAAGGGCGAACCCCTTAGACAGTATGTCCTCACGATCATGAGAAGAAAACCGGGTCTCTTGTATACAACATACATTCACCCCGAGGCGCTGAAGGTCACGAGTGAGCCTCGCCCTGCGAGACTCGGACCTCAGGCCCCGGACATTTAAACTGGCTAACCAGAGAGCCATCGTGAAGCCGATTAGGGTTGTCCTTCAGGATAGAACATGGCTGGGGTGAGGACACCGACAGCTTGTCCCATCGAACCTGACATCATCTCAGTATCTAGAATATCACTCTGAGACAAGCCACCGATGTCCGCGGGATATGTTAACTTAAGAGCCCTATAAAGGGATGGGTGAACATAAAGAGGGACCCTCCCTTTACATTCTTTTGATTCGTCTAAGTTTTCTTCGAAGAGAACTACATCTGGGGGCACCACTTTAAAGGAGGCCTTAGCCTCCTCTATCATGCCCCATATCTCCCGCGTACACAGGCCAGTTCTTATAACGGTTAGCTGATTCCGGGCCTTAAAATTTTCCGGCACCTCCACATCTACACCCTTGATGTGTCGGAAGTTCCAAAGAACTTTTAAGGGCATCGGGTTTTTAGTTTGCCCGAAGACCCTGTCAGCCTGCTCCCGGGATACGCGGCAGACGTCTTCCCCTGGGAGATAAGGAGGTTTAATTTTCTTTTTTTTCTTGTCCGTAGCTGATTGTGCGTCAGGACTTCGGTTTCTTTTTTTTTTGAGGAGAGTGTGTATGCATAGGTGTGTCTCTCGGTGTAGTAGATAGAGTCATGCCAGGTGTCTTTACGGGTGAAGGTTTGGAGGAACGAAGAGATTTTGGAGGAGAGTTTGTCAGAGATTTAGGCGGAGGTGCTTTTGTGAAATTTGATGGAGGGGAAGACGGGGCAGAGGATAGGGGGCCCGGTACCCCAGCGATTTTTTATTTTTAGCCCGCTTGGCCTCCAGTTTTTCTCTCAATTTTTTGAGGTCCAAAATTTCCTGCCAGCTTGGTTCGTTAAGTTTTTGTGACTCAGTAGCTGTATCTGCATAAGACGCCGAGGCGTCGCCCTCAGAGCTGGTAGAGGGAATGGGGCTGTAGGTGACTTTATCCCTGGGGTCATGTTTGGACTGAGGAACCGCTGTTTGGGTCTTCCCCTTGCCCCTAACCACGAGGCGCCATTCCCCCTCCTCCTTCTCCTTAACCACACTTGTGGCAGGCGTTGGTTTCGGGGGTAATGTGGGTCTGGACCCAACCGAGGGATTTTCCCCAACGGTCCGCCCCGCAGCTAGGCCCACTACACGCGCCGCGGATTTTACTTTGTCGGCCAAGGGGGTATTTTGGTCGCCTGTGACCGGAACTCCAGGGTACTTCTTCCCTGGGCAGGAGGAGGAAAGGTAACCAGTCTCTCCACACCTCCAGCAAGTTGGTCTCCTACTGGTCACTATGACCGGCATTTTCCGGTCACCAAACACCAAACAGTTGGGGACGGACTTGAAGGCCTCTTGACCAAGCATGATATCAAAAGTCCATCTCCCGTTCAAATTGTCGGAGAGAGCCCCTAAAATTTGGCCGTACTGCATAAAAAATGCAGCCAAGAGCTCTCCCGAAATTTGAGGAGGAACCTCGAACCTCGGCCACCCTGGTCCGCCTTCAGCCTTCGTACTCTGTTCTTAGTATTAGATCTTTCGTGATCAACTCTTTCTTTGCCATGGCCAGACAATCTTCTGGTGTGGCCAGCAGAATGTCTCACATGAAGAACCCTGTATCCTTAATTACTCTTTGGGGTTTTATCCCCAGGGACAAAAGTGATTTAATCACTGTGTCTTTAGTGGAGCGACAAATCTTTTGGGGTTTTTTGTCCACCACAAAAACGGTCACCATTCTTTTTTTGAACACATCGAGCTCCTGGACAACATCGACGAACCCATCTTTATTTACAAGATGGCCGTAACCTTTCGCCTTATCAAGGAAATCCGCCATGTTCAGAATACAACTTGGTGGGGACTTCCAGCATGAGGGCAATTCCTCGGCTGTCTTACTTTGTGCCTCCTTTGGCACCTCGACATTAGCTTCTCCTTTCTTGGAGCTAGTTACTCGGTCAGATTTCGGGCTACCATCAGCCAGCTTCTTGGCAGCATTGTCAGGGGGGGGGGGTTGGCTTTAGCCGCCGACCCAAAAAGGTCCTTTTTAATATTGGCCCGACTGGAACCGTCGGCCATATTGAGAAACGTGGAGACTACCACCTGCGGGATTTTTTTAATTTTCGCCAGAAAAGGAGTTTGTTGGGAGGGGGGTAAAGAAATTATACAAATAAAATCAAACCTGGATGTACCAGTAAATTAAAAAAAAAGAGAAACAAAGACAATAAACTTTTTAAAAGATAAATAAACTGGGGGAAAAAAAAAAAAAAAAAAAAATCTAAATGGCGCCCAAAGGCAGCCGAAAAAAAACACACAAACAGAAACTCCTTTTTTTTAAAAATTCAAGACAAAAAAAGAAAAAGAAAAAGTCTGGTTTACAACCAGAAAAAAAATAAAGGTTTGCGGCCGAAGCCGCTAATGAAAATAAAAAAGCAAAATAAAAAACAAACTAGTTAAACCAAAAAGACGAGAAAATGCGACCGAAGTCGCTAATAAAAAGGAAAAAATAAGTTTTCTTTTTCTTTTTTTCAAATACTGTGCTGGTCTTTTTTTTTTTTTTTACAGAAACAAATAGAAAGAAATAAACAATAAAAATGAAATCGTCCGGTAAGACTTTGTCAAACCGGACTAAAACTAAAAAATTTATGAGGGCCGAAGCCCAAAAAATAAAACAAACAAAAAGAAATAGAAGAATAAAATAAAAAAAAATAAAACTTAAAGAATAACTTATCAGAAAAAACCTCAGAAGTTCGTCAAAAAAGTCCTTGAAGCACTGAAAGTAAACAAATCGTTAGAAGAAAAAAAGGTTCGTCGTTAGACCAAAAATTCCAAATATTTCCAACAAAAGGTCCAGACTGTCGCTGATTACACACCGGGTAGGTATTACTGGCACTATATATAGTGAGAACCGGTGTAATTCCCTTGTGTTAGAAGGTCGGTGTAACACCCCCCTTTGAAAATATCCCGTCTGGTGATTAATAACGTTTTTGTTTTGGGTTCACCCTAATCAACTCCGTTGATTTCCGTTTTCTTTTTGACCTATTCTCAGGAGCTGTCTCTGGTATCTCAGGAGCTGTCTCTGGTATGGGCACCTGAAAAGTATCAAACACTGTCCATGATGTCCTCCTAGGGCGATCTGGTCACCTCACTGTATCTTTTCCGGATTTGGTTAGTGTGACGTTTGTGCACGAAATCTGGTCCCTTAATCATATAGACCATGTTGCCTATTTGTTTCTCAATAGTACCGGACTCCCAAAAGGTCCTATTATTTCTATGAATCTTGTAGAAAACTCTTTCGCCAACTTTATACCGTTTTTTTTTTGTTATCGGTTTTTTGAGGTTTGGCCTATCCTGGTTTGGTAACAACTTGTGGAAAATTGATCTAACCTTGCGTCCGAACATGACCTCAGCAGGTTTCTTCGACGTTTCGATGTTTGCATTCGGATTGACCCTGTAAACTTGTAAGAACTGTTGGATTGACTTATCCGTCGGTGATCCACTAGCTTTTCTCAGGGCTCTCTTGAACCTATCTACGAATCTCTCCGCTTGCCCATTACTTCTTGGGTGGTATGGTGGAATGGTTATATGCTCGATTAGATAATCCTCGCAGAGATGTTTAAATTCGGTAGACGTGAATTGCGTTCCATTGTCTGTGACAATGCAGTCTACAACTCCAAACCTAGCGAATAGTTCATACAGGAAGTTAATAGTTGCCTCGGATGTGGGGTTCTTGCATTTCAGTACTTCCGGCCACTTAGATTGTCTATAACAATGAGATAGTAGAAACCATCTAACGGTCCAGCAAAATCCAAGTGAATTCTCGACCAAGGTCGGTCCGGTTTTGCCTACGATCCGAATTGAGTCGGAGGAGCTTTCATAGCTAATTCGCATCATCTACACTCCCTGACTTTTCCTTCTATATCCTTATCCATGATTGGCCTGAAAACGAAAGAGCGCATAAGGCTTTTCATTCTTGATATGCCTGGATGTCCTACATGGAATTCCTTGAGCATTCTTTTCTGTAATGTCGTAGGAATTACGACCCTGTCGCTATATAACAGGACGTTATCACAAATTGTATAAATTTCCTCATCCAGTTGGTTACTGTTGATTTTTTCTTTCGTGCTTATAATAAATTCGCCCACCTCTGCCTTACTCTTAATCTCATCAAGCGTTACTGGAAGTTCTGTTATCGTGTCACATAAAGTATTTTTTACTTCAACTTCCGCTTGAATGGCTGCTATTACCATATCCTCCAATGGTTCTGTGTGCTTAGGTATTAACCTTGATAAGCCGTCTGCATGACCAAGTTTTTTAGATGGTACATACTCCATTTGAAAATTATAATTCAGAAGAATGGTACCCCATCTTTGGAGTCTATTCGCCGTATGTCGTGGTAGTCCCTTTTTCGATCCAAAAATCATTAGTAAAGGTTTGTGATCTGTTTGTAACAGAAATTGTCTACCGTGCAAGAAACGATGAAATTTCTTTACTGCGAATATAATGCTTAGCGCCTCTTTCTCGATTTGCGAGTAGTTCTTTTCGGCTGGTAAAAGTGAACGGGATGCATGGGCTATGGGTTTTATTTTTCCATCATCCATTTTGTGTAGTATGCATGCTCCTATGCCATAGGCACTGGCATCGCTTGCAACTATAATATCACGCTTGGGATTATAATGTGCCAGAAACAAGTCAGACGTTAATATATCTTTAATTTCCTGAAATGCTTCCCCGCACACTTGCGTCCAGACCCATTTTTGGTCCTTCCTTAACAATTCATTTAAGGGTGATCTTAGTTTATGCATATTTGGCACGAATACATTGTAATAATTCGCCAAACCTAAGAAACTTTGTAGAGACGCAATATTTTCTGGAGCAGGCATGTCCCTTATTGCACTCGGTCTATCTGGATCCGGCCTTCTTCCATGTTCATCGATGATTTGCCCCAAGTATTTTATTTTTTCCATGAAAAAGGTACATTTTTCCTGTTTCAGTTTAAATCCATAATCCTGGATCCTTTTGAATACTTGGTTTACATGAGCTTTGTGTTGTTCTTTGCTAGCGCTGTTCATTAACACATCGTCCAGGTACCCTACTGGGAAGTCCAACCCACTTAACATCATGTCCATTGTTTGCTGAAAAATCGCAGGGGCGACTTTGACCCCAAAAGGAAGTCTGTTAAACTTGTACAATCCCTTATGGGTATTGATGCATAGCAGCTTTGAACACTCCTGATTGACTGGGATTTGTAAATACGCGTCACTGAGGTCGATTTTAGAAAAATATTTCCCGCCACTCATTTTCGCGAATATTTCTTCAGGGCTCGGAAGGGGATAATGGTGATCCTTTAATGCATTGTTTAAACCTGTTGAGAAATCGGCACAAACCCTAATCTCCTTGCTCTTCTTTTTGATGTAAACTGTTGGCGTAGCCCACTCACTGTGATCAATTTTTTCGAGGACACCCATGTTTTCGAGTCTTTCTAATTCACCGTCTATTTGTTCTATAGCGGCGTATGGAACCTTTCTTTTCTTTTTGAACACTGGCTGTTCATTTTCTTTGACTTCAAATTTTGCTACCGCTTTTGTACACCTTCCAAGACCGCCTGTAAATACGTCTGGAAAATTCTCTTTTAACTCCCTCTTAAGTTTTTCTGCCTCCACATTCGAATCCTCAACTTTTTGACAAAAAGAGCTTAAAGGCAGATCCCATAGTCTAAATTTTTCGAACAAATCAGTTCCAAAGAGGTTATTTGATTTTCGCATGACAAAAATTTTCGCTTTTTCGGTCTTATTCTGAAAAGAAATATTCGTCAATAATTCTCCTTCGAAGGTGATTTTTTCACCACTGACGCTTCTCGCCGTTTTATGTGATTTAATCATAGTGGGTCTCCCAAGCTTCTTCCATGTCTGTACATTAATGATCGAAATATCAGACCCACTATCAAGCTGTAGTCTTACTTTATTTTTAAACATTTTGACCTGTACAAATTTCCGAATATTTCGTTCCTCAGGTTCAATTTTCGTTAGTTTAATGGATGTCTTCTTTCTACCAGATTTTTTCCTACAATGTGATGCCTTATGCCCCTTCTGGTAGCAGTTGTCACATTGTTTGAATTTGTAGGGACACTCATTGTACCAATGTTTATCTCCACACCCCCAACACGGTCCAGGTGGATATTTTCCCTGTTTTTTCCTCTGGTTATTTTTTGAAGTTAAATTTTTCTTCTGATGGACCTTTTTAATGTGCGACACTCCGCTTTCCTCTATGTCACGACTGTCTTGTTTCAACGCAACAAACTGTTCACAGTCTTCCGCTAAGCTTTGTAGTTTTAAATTCGGCTCGTTTTCGAGTTTATTTAAAACACGACGCCTGATCTCAGCGTCTTTACCTAAAACCAGCCCTTGCACAAATATTAAACATTTAAAATTATCTGATGATAATTCCTCCAGTTTAAAGTCGTCTCAATGCTTGTTTACAATACTTGCATAAGTAGTGTAATCATCTTCCTCTCTTCTAGTGACATTCATACACTTATATCTCCTGTGAAAAAGAGAAGTTTTTGTAGAAAACAGTTCTGTTAGTAGAGTAACTGTCTCTTGGAAGTTCAACTCACTGGTCTTTTTTGGAAGGATAAAATTCACGAACTTTGTATGCTCGGCAGTTCCTAATTTTCTTAGCAGAAACCTAACTTTTTAGTGTCTGTCCATGTACCGCAATCCGATACAAAAATATCCTCATATCTTCTATAGAAATGAGCAAACGTGACATCATCTTCTGGATTATAATTGAAACTTTCAATAGCGTTCTACACAGCCGTCTGGGAGAATGCGTTATGATTCTCGCTTGCATTCGTTAACTGTGTTGCCTCCAGAAGTTTCCTCTGTTCTTCGTGTGTTTTCATAAAGATTTCTTCGACGCGTTTCTGTTGTTCCAACAACTCTTTTTTAAATTTCACCTCACTTTCAAGTTGTCGTTAAAGTTGTTGCTTTTGCAACGGGAGACATTGTTCCGTTTGAAATTTGAACAATTGAAGAAGAGACTCTTAATTCTGCATCAATGGTACGAATTCAATTTACGCACCATACAGTTTACACTTGTATTAAACAAATCAGTTTTCGTTTTCCCAAGGCTTGCTTAATAAAATTAGTTTGCTCAACTAATACACAAACAAGAAATATGTATTTCTCGTAAAAAAAAAAAAAAAAATCCGCCGCTTTAAGGAGTGTCGACTAATGGGAAAGTCACAAAATTTTTTTCAACCTCTTTGTGGTTTTGCACAAATATGACTCGAATATTTAACAGTCTTTGTTAAGCACAAATGACTTACGCGAATATATATTTTTCACTCGACAAATCATTTAACTTTGAAGAAGAGAGAAAAAAAAAGTATCTTACCGTGACAAAAAAACCTCTGGTTTCTTGTAAAGAAACAAAAAAACAGTGAACCTTTTTTTTTCTCGAAACACTTGGTGTCAGTATTTTCAATTATTTTAATAATTGACAATATTATTCGCGTTCTCACGCTGTAGACTTTTGGTAGCAAATTTTGGTTGTTTTTTTTTTGTTTTTTTTTACGTCGCCAAATTACTATTGTAGTAATTAATTTGCTATTAATCCTTGCGTATCCAAATATCTGTTTGAAATGACGAAGGTGTTTCGCCGTAAAAATCTTGTGAATCCTTGTATTTCAATCACTTTAGGTGATTGTCCGCAGTGATATCGTTTCGATTCCGACGTCGCCAATCTGTTGTGTCGTGGCACAATAGTAAAAATAAGAAAATCATGTCGAGGTTGGTTTAAGGAACAAGTGTATTTAACATCACAGATACAAAGGTAGGAAACGGGTACTACTCAGCTAGGCAGTTGTAGTACTGTCGCTGCTTGGTATTTATCAATCCACCCACGAGGACCGAATGTGGCACAAGGCCGGTTTAATGTGGGTCTCTCCGAGACCGCAGGCTCGGCCAAAAATATGGCCTTTGAACCCACCTAGACGGGTTCAGGCCCTGTCTACCTCCCCGAAGGAAACATTGCACTTCGGCAAAGCTTCCTCCAAGTTCCTCTCCGTAATGCAGAGAGTTCGACAGACTCCGACCCGGAAGCTCACAAAGGCAGCGTACTACACTCTGATCCTCGCGACCGGGCCGAGCAGTACTGTCGCTGCTTACCCCGGGTAGGTATTACTGGCACTATATATAGTGAGAACCGGTGTAATTCCCTTGTGTTAGGAGGCCAGTGTAACAGATAGATAGATAGATAGATAGATAGAAGAAGAAGAAGAAGAAGAAGAAGAAGAAGAAGAAGAAGAAGAAGAAGAAGGACGACAACGAGGCGGAGGAGGAGGTGGTGGAGAATGCCTAGCAAAGTTACAAATCAGATCAAATCAAAGACAAAACATTGGCGTTCATTGACCTTCTTAAACTTTCTCGACGTCTGCGAATCTAGAACTCTGTCAGCAGAAAAATCGAGGTAGGCGACAAAACAATCGCAGCTGTTTCCTTCGTATGGCACATCAGAAACAATGCAGTGCGATAAACCATCAGAGAAAAAAACCCGCTCACTGAATTTAAAATGAGGAATTTAAAATTATACTAACAAGTTGTGAGAGCCGACAATCTTTTCACTATAATCCTATAAGGTACAATCTTAAACAAAAGAAGAAGAGGTAGATAGAGGTCAAATAAGCTGGAAAGAGAGAACCTTTCAACGGGCCTGCATCCACTGATGATGACTAAATCGTAAGGTTTATTAAAAATAACTGATAACGGACAGAGGTATTTTATATATATCATGTGTGCGTTTTAAAGCATTTTAAAACACTTGTACAATTGAATGTTTACGATGTTTGGATGAGTCAAAATATAATGGAAAGAATTTAATGGAAAGAATTTAATGGAAAGAATTTAATGGGAAGAATTTAATGGGAAGAATTTTCATCTCCCATTCTATGTCCAAGCGCAACAAAAACGACGAATCATTTTTTAAAAGAAAGATCAAAGGTGATGGAAAAAGAAATATTTATAACAATATGCAGCGAAAAGTGATATGGGGGGGGGAAAGAAGCCAGAAGAGATACCCACAAGAGAGAAGTGCGAGAGAAGAAACTGTTAGAAACGAACGTACTGCTATATTTCGCCAATTCAACTCTAAAATGATGTGATCTTTTTGTCAGTCTAGTACTGCACTCAAATTCATAATGTCTAGGTAACATAAAGAAAAGTTCATCAGAACAATTATAATGTAAGTATTTATAGAAAGAGCACAGGGAAACGTCATTACGGCGGTAGGAAAATGACTGAAGTCGTGATGCTAGGCTATGGCCAATAATATACCTTATTATTCTCTAGATTTTATGAAGAATCTCTAAATATATAGATGGATCACTACATTATATATCAGCAACATTTGAATGGGTGACTTATATACATGTATGATAGATTCTAACAACACAGTGAACCAACTTTCCTAGCAGCAGACCTAGGAATTGATTCAATATAATCGTTCCACTTGATGTCAGAAGAGAACGATAGCCTGAGAAGGCTTAACAAATCCCTGCCCAGGAGGTTAGCATCAGCCATGTTGATGGAAGGCAGAAAAGGGTCTCTCAGATGATTTCGAAGATTACGGAAATCGCCTTCTATAATTTCATTAAGAAACTATTTTCCTAAATTCAGATTTTTTCTTAAAGCTTGCCAAACAGTTTACTGATTGTACAAGAAATAAAGAATTATTACAAAGTTTGACGATATTTCTAAATTTCCTAAAATTGCGCCAGAGGAGACAAACTTCCCGTTCACTTGCCTAGAAAATTTATCTTTATATTCTTTTTATATTAATTCGATTGCCGAGCCCACTGGTATAAATGCAACCTTGTTAGTCACTATACAAGTTCTAGCAAAGGAACTATATTCATCTCAAAGAGCACACAACTACCTCTGATACAATATAGGCGTTCTTTTTACACAGATCAGCTATGCATGTCACAGAGATACTTAACGAGCAATTAGTCATGTGAAGTGAAGAAATTTGGTCGTCCAATTGGTGAAGATATTCCTGGTTTAAACAGAAACATCCGAAATTCTAGATCAATCACCAGCTGCTAATCGGATGAGTAGAAACGCATCACTTGTAAACAAAAGAATAAAAGAAAATAAAAGTAATACAGGCTCAGACTTTGAAAATAAAGAATCTTTTACAAGCATTCTAATTCCATATTTTGACATAATAATAATAATAATAATAATAATAATAATAATAATAAATCTATTGTTGGAAAGATAAATGCTGTTTTGTTTTACATCATTATACTATTACAAGGTAACCAAAAACACCCCTGCCGTTTCTGATTTACTAGAAGAAAAGGTATACAACAAATTTGACATACCGTTAGTCGTCAAGGAATTTAGTCAAATATAACATACCGTTAGTCGTCAAAAATCCCAATCGACACCCAGAACATTTTGTCAACGAGACTCCAGCTGCACAATGCTCTGGATGTAAGAACTAGGTGTCTTGGACGCAAATAATTCTATGAGTCCCAACCGTAAGTCTCCCTCATTTACGGAGGATTTCTCATGAAGGCTTTTGTCCAGAGAATGGAATAGATGGTAATCTGTTGGCGTAAGTTCCGGGAAGAAAGGCGGATAGCACAGTGTAGCCCAGCGAAGTCACTGTATGGTATCACTGGCCCATATGCATACGTATGTGTATGGCAATCACCACGTTATATCGACCTTGAGTCACATCCTGCCTTAGTGACGAGGTCGGATAAATATACCTGGTCACATGAGACTTGGTTTTTGGAACAGTACACTCTTGAGGTTAACCAATGCTGGCTCTTGCTTTAGTGTCTCTTTGACAGGTTTCAACTGCTGCGAGTACGGGTCCGCGGTGATTGTTTGGCCAGGTGATAGCATCTCATAGTACACCACATGTCAACTAGTCCACAGATACAGAGTATAATCTTGCGTGGTTGTAGAGATGGTCTTGTAGTGTGAGGGACAGGGTCGCGTGGTGACAACCAATGTCTGGCAAGATTGGGAGTTTCATGCAGCACATACATTTCGTCACTAATGAGCACTCCATCAAATATGGTTAAGTTTTAGTGCCGAGAGAGCAAGTATAACTCGACGCTTGATGCTTGTTGACTTCTGTACCCATTTGCTCAATTTG
Source organism: Acanthosepion lycidas (assembly GCA_963932145.1). NCBI lineage: Eukaryota > Metazoa > Mollusca > Cephalopoda > Sepiida > Sepiidae > Acanthosepion > Acanthosepion lycidas. The sequence continues at coordinate 145,489,919 of OZ010572.1, forward strand.
TATGCCTTCCGAACGCGGTGCAGATAAATATTGACTGTTTCATCAGAAACCTGGAAACGTTCGACAAGCTCACCACAGGTTTTGTTGTTTTCTTCCTCTATGGCCGCCTTCAGGACCTATTATCGAGGGCTTGTGGCCGATCATTGCGCAGTTCATCACAAACGGACAGATTTTCCTACTTTAACTTCTGGAAACAGTGCCTGGCGGTGCGTTCACTCACGGCAGTATCCCCAAGCGCTTGACGTATTCAGCGACTTGATGAGGCTGCGGACAAACCTACCTTAAGGCAGACGACACTGAACGAACTGCTTTGACATCGCCAAGTTTCCTCGCCACTACTTGAGATATTAATATTGTGTGTACGCAAGAAAACTGCATTGGTCAAGTGCAATGCTCCATCTCCCCCTTGACTGCTTTCCCGGCACGTGACGCGCTCATTTGCGTATCAGTCATCACTTCTTTCCACACGACGTACGAAAACGACAAGGACTTTGCTGTTTACCTTATACTGCAATCGAAATTTTACATTCTTATTTCGTATTGACTTCTCAAACAAATACGGAATATATTCTCTCTTTTAAGATGAGTTTTTGCTAATATTCAATAATTTTATATGATCATATATTTAAACAATTTTTCATACATTTTCTGCTTATCACTTCACTGACATTAAGGTAGACACAATTAAATATTTGATGTAAAAGAAACCACAATGTTATGATAAAGCTAACAACACTGCAATTAAATTATTAATAATAATAGCCATTTCCTTATAAGGAAACTGTCAGTATTCATTGACAGATCAGCTTGTACAATATCATTAACTGCATTAATTCAAAATGTTTTTAATGAAAGTACTTTAACATAATTGTAGAAGATAGACTCTGTTAAATCTAAACATGATGCTGTTTTTGCTCCATTCTAATTGAACGCTTTTCCTGATCGTCAGTTGGGTATGATTGCTAGCTTTATATAATATTTTATTTCTTAAGATATTATAATGCGCATTGGAATAGCGAAGATAATCACTGAATGTTAAACAAACAAGAAAATTCTATGAAAATTCTATGAAAAATACATCGTCCTAAAATGTTATATAATATAAATCCTTTTATAGGTCAGTGAATGCTGGAAACTTTCTTTAAAAAAATGAAGACAAGACTTGAGTCAACAGAGATGTTATTCTACAGAAAAATGCTGAAAATGCAATGTGGCAAAATGTCAATAAAAAGATATTTATTCTTAGAATGAGACAGAGACAGTTAAATTTTTTCTGTAACATAATATGGAAAGACGGCTGGGAGAATATTTCATAGGATATATATAAAATGCAAGAAGGATCGCAAAAAACAATATGTAACTTATTTCATGTGCTTGTGAAATGGAGGTTGATCGCGGGGAAGAAAGCATAGTAAAAAAGCAGATATTACTTAGACTTAAAAAGAACGGGACGTTGTAGATAGCCGTGATCACGAACCCACTTGACAAAAAACACGACACATAAAAGAGAATTGTTATTATAGTAGTGCCTAAATTTGATACAATTGCCTAAATTTGATACAAAAGCCTAAATTTGATATAATGTGTTCAAGCGTAAAAGTGTTAGATTCGAAAAATATAATTCAGTTGAATTAGTGCTAGGGTCTTTGCCTGACGCTTGTGACGTCTGCAAAAGCGGAAATGCCGAGGAGTAGCTGGTGGGGTGAGGAGATAAGCGGTTGAGCATTTTTGTTCTTAGCCAATACATGCGAAGGCTCCGATGTTGTTTCAAATACTGTTCGAGTAGGAGTTAAGACGCTTTCCAAGACGTTATCAACGTATTAAGAAAGTTTCATTAGAAACAAAGATTGTTACACATCTATGTAATTAATATTTCCTATTTCTTAACCAGTTTCTACATATAAGGACAACTAAGTGTTGAGAATTCTTAATGTCTTACATGCGTGTGTTAGGGTTCAGCCTCGACAGAGTTAAAAAGCAATTACACGACTTTGTTATACTTACTCCCTTGGCGAAACTGCTAGCCTCTCGCAAATCTATTGGTATTACTATGACATATGTACCGACTAGTTTTATTACTTAGTTCCATAAGTGAAAGTCTCCAAAGCTAGGACCCGCTATGACATAATCTTTGTGGTAAATAATTCCCAGGTCTTCCGTGTTCCTTTGATAAGATGTAAGTTCCCCAGGACTATTACTTTCTGGAACAAACTCCTGAGTGGATGCTTCCATGACGACTACAATCTTGATACATTATTTACATTATTCGGACTATTGTCCTTATTTTTGTCGTCATATTTATTATATCGTTTCGGCCGTTGTACGCTCCGGCCTTCTTCAGGTGGTTGGATGTCGAAGTGAACCCTTTATTTCACTCACTGGGGTAGTCTGTTCTAGTTCTACGTGCCATGTTTAATGGATGTCACTTATCAGTTATCTCCTGTTAATTTCCCTATGAAAGTTCTCCACTGCCTTAACCGCAAGGACACATGGCACAGTGGATAAAGGCGTTGGTTAGATCCAGTGACAGGACCCAAATAGTGTGAGTTCAATACCCGGTTAAGGCAGTGGAGAACTTTCAGAGATAACTGATAACTGACACCCATTAAACATGGCACGTGGAACTAGAACAGTTCGAAATTCCAACCACCTGAAGAAGGCCGGAGCGTACAACGGCCGAAACGTTGTAATAAATATGGCGACAGAGATGAGGACAATAGTCCGAATAATGTAAATAATGTACATAATACCTCATCTCAGAAATATAGACACATACAATCTTGATCTTTTCAAGTCCAAGATCAACCGATATTTATCTTACATCATATGCATTTCTTACTTCCTCCATTCCACTCGAAAAATCTAACCTTTTCCTAGAATGACCCTTTGTCCTTGGTCAGAAAGAGTTAACAATAGCAAAAACAAAGAAAAAGAAGAGAAAATTTTGAATTATTAATAATAGCCGTATTATTTTCCGGGGAGAGAGTGATAGTGTGGCAAGTAGATATGGTCTCATAACCCTTGATCACATGACCTACCGAACACTACACCCGTGATAGTCAGTGAACTCGTATACAGCCCAACAGCTGTTCAATTTTTAGCCGTGATGAAAAGGATATTGAGTCATTACGTGGTATGAATTTTATTTCGGATGCGAATATATTTCATTCTTACTCATATTAACGGCTGTGTGCCAAGCTTACTGAATAAGCTCAATTGGTTCCATTATTCTTTGTCTCCGATTAAACTTGCAACAGCTGACATCGAAGAATATAAAATAGAGTGAAATGTTTGTGCAAAATTATCGGCTGTTGGGAAAATGCAGCTCACATCTTCTGTATTTATTTTAAAAAATTCTTCTGAATTATCAGATTTTAGAAAATCTGGACACAGACTATTTACTCCTGGACTCATTTCTTGATGAGCTAGAAAATTTGACGACTCACTATTTAGTACTCATGTCATTTCTTGATGAGCTAAAGAATCTGGACACAGACTGTTTAATCCTTGTGTCATTTCTTGATGAGGTATACCATCTGGACACAGACTACTTAGTCCCTGTGCCATTTTTTGATGAGATAGAACATTAGGGCACAGACTATTTAGTCTTTGTGTCATTTCTTGATGAGTTAGAACATCTGAACACAGACTATTTATTCCTCGTGACATTTATTGATTAGGTAGAACATCTGGACACAGACTATTTAATCCTTGTGTCATTTTTGATGAGGTAGAACATCTGGACACAGACTATTTAATCCCTCTGTCATTTTTTGATGATCTAGAAAATTTTTCCACAGACTATTTGGTCCCCGTGTCATCTCCTGATGATTGAAGTACTTAAATTACGTTTCTTCAATCCCCTATAACTTTTCTAGTATTCTCTTTTTAATTCCGGAATCGGTGAATATCCCGTGACACCTGTTTATTTGGATGATTTGACAGCTCATTTTTTGTTTAATTTATCAGTCTTGAATACTGCTGATTTGTCACCGGAAAGAAAGCTTTAAATTATCGGAAATGAATCTAATGAAGTAAGGTTAACATAAAAGCTAGCTAAAGCGACTGTTTTTTTTTTATTTCCATGTTTTTTTTTGTAATAGTGAAGAGACATGCCCGATAGCTAAGATAGTTGTGTATATCTTACATATGTCAGAGGTTCCCATAAATAGCGCAATAAAGGTACAATTTCAAATGCTTATTTTTACGCATTTCATCCCAGCCCCGCAACTATTTAAAAAAATAGTAACACAGTCTTCCTAGCCTACTTTTGTCTACATTTCAGCAAAATACAATTTAATATGTCTAAATTGATAAACAACAAATTTTATTTAAATTTTTACAGAAAAGAGAAAAGTTAAATTTTCTTCATGTTTCGTGTCCCTTTACAACATGGACGATCACGACTTACCACAGCTTCCTGTTCCTTGTGTCTTTAAGTAACTTTTGGTCTCTAAGCTACTCTGTCCCCACGCTCTAATCTATTCACCCGAACTCATTTGGTCGGCTACTCGCTGTTTACTTCCGTCCAGTCTTCAATATGTCCTGTGAGTGATAAATTTTCTGAGCCCATTTTTCTCATTATATGTCCCATAATTTTATATTTCTCCTTTTACTCATAAAATTATGTTTTGTTGTAATTGACTTCAAAACTTCTTAGACGTTTTGTATGGTAAATAGTCACTGAAACATATAATAAGTCTAAAAACAAAGCAAAACAAATGCACACTAACAAGATTTTCAGACTGATGTATCACAATTTAGAATTAATTTGACAAATTGTTTTAGCATGCTGGGGATTGGTTTAGGTTTTCGTTTTCTATCCTGGTGATCCTCAGGAAGTTGATGTGAGATTTTTCCTCAAATATTCAGAAAATCTTTGGACGCTTGATGACCAATATGATTTTTGCCCTTGGTTCACTTGTAGGTACAGGAATTTGCAGGCGAATAGACCTCCCCACCGCGTCCTGTATATGTTCCATTACACTTAAATAGGGCGAACCTGGTGGCAACACCATTCGTCGGAATTTTCTAGAATGTTCCCAAACTAATTCTAAACCAGTTGGTACAATCACGAGCTAGAATAACCCTATTAGAATTAAAATGATCACGATGCATTCCAAAGTAGCGATCAGCAGCCGAGTGAAACCATGTCCCATTAACACTCCCAACTGCATTAAGGAACATCACCAAGCATTACATTGCTTTGATAACTGGCGTGTGGTCTCAAGGCGTCTCCGTAACATTCTTTTCTTTGCCATTTCACTCAAGAAAGGCGATAGAAACCACTAAGATTCAAGTGTTTACTAAGACAGAAACCGAAAATACAATTACCACATGCAAAAATTGATAAGCCCTAAAATACAAATACATATGCATGATCGTAACACGAGAAATACAGCTTCGTAATTTATTATGATGTATCAAGACGTCATAGGCAGATAATTGTGTTGTATATATTATATAAACTTTGTTCATGCTTCAGCATAATCAATGGGCTAAGGCCTGAAGATTGTGTTTAAGCTTGAAACATAATATCGACGCTTGTTGTTGATTTCAGTCGGCATTTACATACGCGCTCTATCGTTAACATTGAACACTTTTACCGATAAATATAGGATACCTTAAAACTAGATTCTACTTTAATTAAAAGATAAAATGATTCCTTAAGACGAAAATGCCTAGAAAGTGATTTAACTCTTTCACTGCTACTCATTTGCCCAGTGCTGCCCCCATCCGGTCAGCCATTTTTAAAGAAAATGCCAAATTTCAACCTACATATTTTATAACACAGAAAACTGACACCAGTGTGTTTTACATCATTCTATTTTCATGGATATACCTGGGAATGACTTACCAGATCAGTAATGTGTATACACATAAATCTTTTGAAGCATTGTCCTTTGTAGACTTCACACTTTTTGCAGAAGTACATTGTTTCTGAGCGTTTTCCAGTTTTTTTGAAGACTCTGCATGGCTTGGAAGGGTACCTTTTCTTATTGGTTGGTGGAATTTCTACCAAGTCATGAGCTTTCATTCCACCAAGCAGGCGATTGGCAGGATCAATTTTAGGCGCCCTTGGACATATGGTCACGGGCGCTGGGAGCATCCACATGCTAGCCGCATTTTCGTCAGGAATATTTTCAAATTAGATACGAAACTACCATGACGTAGAGAAAAATCGAGGCTGACTAATAATTTGCATGAGAGAACAGTTAGAATTTCCCGTATTTTACGATAGATGGCGCAATGGGACACTCATATGAAAAAACGTAGGTTTCCGTACATAGCCAGCTGGAGCAAGATAAGAAAAACGAAGATCTCCGTAGTTAGCAGCGGAAGTGTGAATAGCTAGTTACTCAGCGACAGTAAATTTAAGTCCAATTTCTTACAACGTTTCATAATTCTTGGTAGATCTCTGTTTCACAATGTGGGATATTTAATAACAAATATGACGGAAAGAAAAAGAAAAAGATGGAACTGACTAGATTGTATGAAAAGTTTTAAAACTGCCAGCTTCTCTCGTTCATACGCATGTGTAGTCAAAACAACGTCAAAAAAAGCCAGTCCGACGAAGTCCTAACGCTTGAAACACCTCACAAATAAACTTTTTCCAGTTTGTCATGCACCTTTCCTTTCAAACTGTTTTTGATATATAAAAAATTATCTAAAATTTTATATATCGCTTATATATATATATATATATATATATATATATATATATATATATATATATATATGTGTGTGTGTAAGCAAATATAAATGGATATAAATCCGACAGAATGGAGAAAAATATTTGGAAAAAACAAACAAAAATCCTTAAATGCAATTATGTTGTTTTAATGTGAATGAAGAAGGTTTATTAAACCGAAACGTCAGACGTTGACATTTAATTCATATTAAAACAACATAATTACATTGAAGGATTTTTGTTTGTTTTTTTCCAAATATTTTTCTCCATATATATATATATATATATATATATATATATATATATATATATGTGTGTGTGTGTGTGAAAAGTGTGTGTATATAAATATATATATACATATATATATATATATATATATATATATATATATATATATATATATATATATATATATATATATATAATTATTTATATATTATATGCGCGGTACTTATTAGAAAGCGCTCAATATCAGTGATAGAGCTAACATATTTGGTTGGATTGATGTGAGTTTGCGACCCTGGGTTTCACGCTTTTGCGGTCGTCAAACTCTGACAATCGCAAAAGCGTGAAACCCAGGGTCCCAAACTCACATCAATCCAACCAATATATATATATATATATATATATATATATATATATATATATATATATATATATATATATATATGTTCACCTAATAAAAGGCTCAAGATCTACTCACTGTAAAGGGATCAGTCTTCATCAAAATTGTGATGTTGAATAAAGATTGTGATATGAACAGAAGTTAATGTGGTAAGAACTGCATATTGCAACCTGAGATTTTCATTTATCAAATTTTTACAGATGTCACCTGATGAAGAAAAATCCCAATATGATGACAAAAGAGTCTTAAAACAGTTTTTGCTGATCAAGATAAAAAAAACTGAAGGTGGATAGAATTTTGAAATTAGTTAAAGATGACAGAAGATAATGAAATAAGAAGCAAATTTGTGATTTATATGTCCAAAATTTAAAGAATATATATTTTGTAACGGAATTAAAAAAAACAAAAAAAACAAAACATTTTCGTTTCATATTCAGAGCTTATTGTGTACCGCATGTAGCAAAATAAATCCGAATAATACAACAATAGGAAAGTAGTGAATAATGTAAGTTTCTAAATCGCAATTTAAAAGCATGTAATAATGTGTTTCAGTTTTAGATTACATTACACAAACATAAATACTCTTGTATTTTTTCATGCTACACTGTGGTTTTAATTTTTGGTATTTGATCCAAAGAAACAGAAATAAAAAAATTGAAATAATTCTGTGGTAAAAAGAACGTGTGATTTTCAGATACGCAAGCAATTTACCTCAGTGGTTTCTCATTTAGATATGTAGGACATTCACATTCGTTCATTTGGCTAATTTTTGTAAATATATGCGAATACAACAGGTGTCACAACAAAATCAAATGCTATAATATCAAATGAAATGAATTAATTTTAAATGCTCCAAAATCAACTACGATAAACACGGTACACAAATATTGATCAATGCTATATATATATATATATATATATATATATATATATATATATATATATATATATATATATATATATATATATAATGCAAATTATCTAGCCATCTGTATATTTAGCTATATAAATATATTTTCTGTTTATATATTATTTTTAAAGATAGAGTTATTTAAGTAAATGCCCTGCTTATAATAAACAGTATTAATTACATTTACCGGCGTAAATATCCGAGAAATTTCGTAAAAAATATGGGTTCTCCGACAGGAATCGAACCTGTATCCTACACGGAACAATCATATAGCCTGACGTGGTATACCTTTTATGCCACCGCTACAGAATAAGTGTCTGGTCTCATAACATAATTTATCATTTGTTTACGTTAAGATACGCCTCGAGCAAATATGATCGTTAGAAAAAAGATCGTCGGAAATTTATTGTTTAAAAAAAATAATTTGATTTTGCTAACCAGATGCTTAAATGGTATAACATGTCAGGCTAAATGATGGTTCCGTGTAGGAAACATGTTTGGTTCATGTCGATACTATCTGTACCATTTATCATTTTTCGGACATTCACACCGGGAAATGTAATTAATGATGTTTCTTACAGAGAATTTACTTAAATAATTGTATCTATAAAAATAACGTAATAACAAAAAATATATTTAAATAATTGTTAGATTTAGTTCATTTAATAATAATAATAATAATAATAATAATAATAATAATATATATATATATATATATATATATATATATATAGTAAGGTAATGAATGGTTTGGTAATCCGTGATATTTCCAAAGTGGATGTAATCCAGAGAGCTCAATGTAAGAACAGAGCAAATATTAATTAAATAATAGACAACGAGACAACCTTAAGTTTCCAAGACTAGAATTTATTTCCCCGGAAAATATATTTTTCTTGGTTCATCAGGTCACATCAAGGAATTTGGTTTCTGTGGGAGAAAAAGGAATCGCGTCTGTCTGGCCTGTGGGTTAAGAAAGGAAAGTGTCCAAGATGGCGTCCGTGACTTTTAATATTTACGGTCTCGTGCAGTCACGCAAAGTCGCGTTACACTCATGGTAATGAGGTGTTTCTGGACTCCATAAAAGCAGGTCGCTTGGAAAAATGAGCAGAACAGTTCGCTGCACATGGCTTTGTGTTACAGCGTGTAAGACATTTTCCAACGGAAAGAGTTGCGTCCCTTTCACCCTTGAATTTGATACCCTTGCTACAAGCTATTTCGGCCATTACTACAACATGGACAAATTCGACTTGAAGTTGATGTTACGGTTTTTTGGATATATATATATATAAGTAGGAGATTTATTGTGCATAGTCTACATAATTGTGGCACAAGGCCGAAAAGGGGGGGTAGAGGCTGGTCCAAACTAACTATCCTATACCTAGCTAATCAGATTCACGACACATTCATACATTACAATTTACCGATTCACCACAAGAACTCGTCCATCACCAAACAATCCTCCAACCACCATAATACCACATCCTCTAAAGGGGAACCTACCAAAACGCGCCCCACACCATAAAAGTTGATGATGATATAAATGCTATACATTAAAATTCTAATAATGATAGAATGAGAGGGGAGGGAGATGAACCCACAAATAACTAAAAAGTAACACAAATGCAAACTAAACATAATATATGTTAGTAGGGGACCGTCCAACCCTCAAAATAGAGAGGCCGCTGTATTCTGCCATGGGGACAAAATCAAGAGGCAACTCTCGCTAAGGGAATGGGAAAAAGGGATAAAATATTATGCGGGAATGGGAAAATATAAAGCTGACCCAGTCGAGATAAAAGGGGGGCCGAAACAAACTGGGGAGGTTGGGAATCTCGACTTGGATCATAACCAAAGAGTAGCCGGGTTACAGGCCAGGAACAACACTTACTCACATTAACTAGGTACAGTGAAGCTTGTCTAATCTAACCAGGGGGAGGGTTCCACAGGAAGCCACCCCGATGTGCAATAGGTTGACCTAGAAGAGAAAATCAAGGCTAGCACCGGTCACACGAACCAAGCTCGCCTCTTTTACGCACCTTTCGCTAAAGACTGTCGAATGCAACCGTTTTCTATCAGATGTAATCTTCATCTTGAGCTGATGCTCAAAGAATTGGATTAGATGCTGATGAGAAAGACGGTTGCCCCGCAATACCTCCTCCTTTCGCGACGTCCAAATCACCATTCGAGACGTGGCCAGCAGCGTTAGAAACACCATTCGTTTCACCCCGGAATACGGGGGCGACACATTGTCACACGCGTATGCGCGATCAATGGACACAAGCTGTTCGGGAGCGAGACGAGCCGTCAGCTCGCCGACATGGTCCCATAAGGGGCGGACCCGGGGGCAATGGTAGAAGGCGTGCGAAGCCGTTTCTTCTAAGCCAAGACCACACCGTTCACAGTCTGGCAAATCCGCCAAACCCCATATGAAAGCCTTGTCGTTGAGAGGCAGCCGATTCCGAGCCAATCGCCAGGTAAGCGAAAACTCAGGGTTACTGAGGTAATCCGCCGCTGGCGCCCAAGACCAGTAGGAACGATACTCCTCCTCCGACAAGCCGAGCGTATCACGTAGGGAATGCTTCGCGGGCCCCTCCACTAATCCACGATAGAAGACCTTCCTAGGCCGTGAAAGGTCACTGGACCGGGGAATGGCCTTCAAGGCCGACCGACACTCGCGGATGAAATCCGACTCGTCCCGGGGTTTACGACGGCGCTCAACCCTCGAGATCGGGGGACTGATGGTAAGGCTAGGGAAGGCGTCCCTAACAATCCCCTCCAGAATCGGATCTCTCCCAGTCAATGCGCGGCGTAGGAAAGCCAACCTAGAGGCCCGGATGTGACTCAAGAGGTGCGGCATTCCCAGCCCCCCATGACACGGACGTAAAATGGAGGATAGCGATCGCTCGAGCGCCTTCCAATGGGTCTCACAGAGAGGAAGTACAGACAATCGATAAAGAATCAGGGGGAAAATGTATGTAGCACACACCTCCGCCCTGCCCTTCACGGACAACCACCGTCGATTCCAAGTCTTGCCGGCAGAATCGACCTTTGCAAGTACTTCAGACCAATTCTTCTCCAAGAATGCGGACAGGTCCATCCGTCCAACCGAAGCGGCCCGGAAGAGCGACCCTCTTCCAGGCACCTAACCGCAAGCCGGAAGACTTGTCGCGGTTTATCTTGGTCCCTGTCACCTTCTCGTACCGGTCAAGCGCCTTCTGTACCGCCTGGATGTCGTCCCGGGACGACACGAAAGCAGATACGTCATCGGCGTACGCGGAAACTCTGGCTCGAGCCCCTCCAGGAACGGCGATTCCGCGTAGGGCCGGACTGCCGGTCTCGTCCTTCAGCCGGCGAAGGAGAGGCTCCAACGCCAAAGCATAAAGGAGAGGCGACAGCGGACAACCCTGACGAACTGACCTAGACAGCACGAACGCGTCCGACAACCTTCCGTTCACCTGTACCACAGCACTGGGGGAGCGATACAGGAGGCTAATCCAGCGGCAGAAGTTGGGTGCGAATCCAGCGGCCTGCAGGACAGTAGCAAGGTAGCGATGGTCGACCCTATCAAATGCCTTGGACTGATCCAAATTGATCAGCGCGGCTTGCTCGCCGTCTTTTACACCCTCTATGATCGTGCGGATCAGGTGCAGATTGCTCTGAATTGTTCGGCCCCTCACAGAACAAGTCTGCTCAGGTCCCAACAGAGACTCGGCAACTGACTGCAAACGCTCCTGCAGGATCTTGGCCATAATCTTTAACTCTGTGTTTAGCAGAGTTATGGGCCTGTAGTCATCTAGCTTCCCCCCACCACCTTTGCCCTTTCTCAACAGAGTGATCACGCCCCTGGTGATCCGGTTGGGGATGGACCCCGACCGAAACCAGTTGTTGAACACTGCAGTCAAAATCGGAACAAAGATGTGCGACAGCCTCAAGTACAATTCATAGGGCAAACCATCCAGACCGGGCGACTTGCCTCTGCCGACCTTCTTCAAAACCGCGTAGACTTCGCCCTCCGTGATCTCTCCCTCGCAGCTAGCCGCTTCAGTCGGCGAAAGCCGAGGAAAGTCAGCCAAATAGCTACGAAACTCCTCCTCACGGAGACCAGGCTCCTTGGTAAACCGGATCTCGAAATGGCGCCGAAACGCCTCGCACATGTCGTCAGTGGCCCGAAGAGTATGCCCCTCCGGGGATTCGACTTCACGAATGTAACGATCGCCACCTCGACGGACCTCTTCCCTGCGCAGATCTGCGCCCAAATTCACAGCTTCGGAAGACATCTTGCTTAACTTGTGTCTAATTACCTGGCCCATGTACTGCTCGCTATTCGAACGATCCAGGGCCTCCTTAGCTAAGGCTATCTCTAGGGGATCCCCCCAGCCACCGCCCGGGAATAACTAGACTTAAGCGTCTTCACCTTATCAGCTCTATCTAGATCGAGCCGTTTGCCGAAATCAGTGGTGAAGGACCTAATCCTACACTTAAGGCGTTCCCACCACTTATTCCCGATAACCGCCCCCACTAGCTCCCGCTGCACTAGTCTAATTAGCTGTTCCCGAAAGTCCTCCCTGTCCAGTAAGGACAGATTGAACTTCCAGTACCCAGCCATTCTAGGCCTACAGTCTAACGCCACCCGGGCACAAACGAGTTTGTGGTCCGAATAGCCTACCCAGTGAAACGTAGGGCAATCTAGTAGATCTATGCCGGCTCTTCTAACTAACATTCTGTCAAGGTAGCTAACTACCTTGTCAAAAGGCCAATTAAGAGCCCACGTCCACATTTTCCCCCCGGGATGATCGACCCGGTATCTATCGACGAGACCATAATCGTCGATCAGATCAACCAGGCTACGATCGCCCCTTCTCCCGCTAGCTCCCCGCCCCCTGTCTAACTTGGGGTCCAGGATGGCATTCCAGTCCCCCATTAAAACTAGGCGCGTTGAATCCACTAGGAACGGCCCCAACCGCCGAAAAAACGAGACCCGCTCCTCCCGGTCGTTGGGCGCATAAACCGCAACGACTCGGAACGAACCACTTTTCACGGCAATATCGGCCACGATCAACCGGCCCTCTGCATCGGTATGCACAAGGTCCACCTTCGCATCGAGAGTACGCTTGACAAGCAAAGAAACTCCTCTGGCAGAACGGTCCCCATATGCTGAATAGACGACAAAGTCATCGTCCAGCACACACGCATCGGAACTGCAAACAAAGTGGGTCTCCTCGATCGCGGCAACATCCACATCCAGGGACAGAAGGTCCCGGAGCAGGCGGGCAGCCTTACCCCGATCCCTTAAGCCCCTCACATTCAGAGTCGCTATCTTGGTTGACATCTTCTAAGACCTGTAAAATAAGAGACAGAATTAACCTACTCACATACGGGGAGGAAATCTGAGTCAGTTAGGACCCCGACGGAATGTCCTAGGCTCCCTACACCTAGCTCTGACGTCATATGTCCATCTAGGACAATCCCGCCGACGTCCGTGGGGTACATTAATTTAAGGCACCTATATAGTGAGGGGTGGAGAATAACAGGGACCCTCCCAGCACAGTATTGGCGCATTTTTCTTAGGTATGGGGAATCAATTTCCGCCATTCTGATGTTGTTGAAGGCTTCTTTTGTCTCCGTTATGTGACTCCATACCTTTAACGGGCCACCGGTATCCCTTATGCATGTAAGCACCCCCGGGGCACCCGGAAAGTTGCGGGGATCTTCCACTGATTTACCCCCTACCGAGACTTTCTTATACAAAAGTCCTAGTTGGACCCTTTTCCGGCCGGACTGGCTCTTTTTATGCTCTTCCCCCTCTACCTTACAAATGTCTTCCGGCCCCGCGAAGAGTTTTTTCTTTTTCTTCTTGGTTGTTTTGGAATCCTGGGGATGGGGATAGGACGATCGCTGTGGGGACGAACCCCGGGAAGTGTTTGAGGGAGAAGGGGACGGTGCACGTGAGGCACGCGACGGGGAATGGGGGAGACTCCTACTTTTGGGGGCCTCCACTGTTTCTTTGGGGTTAGCAGGAGTGGAAGTGGACCTGGTTTTTTCCATGCCCTCCTTCTTCCTACTACGCCCCGAATGTCTATTTTTTTCCGCATCTACTTCCTCCTCCTCCTCCTCTTCCCTGCTTCTCTTTAGAGAGGGTGTTCTAGGGGGAGGCATTTTGTCGACCTCCATGCCTTCCTCCGCATGAGGTTGCTGCTGTTGCGTCTTTTGTTGTTGCTTCTTGGGCGACTGTTTTTTCGCCCCTTCTGGATTTCCCCCTCCTTCTTCTGCTGCTTTTCTGCCAGCTGCTTTGGTGGTGGTTGCTGCTTCTCGTTTTGGGGGGGAGCTGGTGCACTCTTTTTCTTAGGGAGCTGATGCACTCTTCCCCTTCCTTCCACTTCACACCTCCTTCCAGGTGCCCCCAGCGCTTTTGGCTTCTTCCGTTCTTTTGGCGTCTGTTACTGTTACTTCTGGAGTGGGCTGGATCACAGGCTGGGACTTTTTTGTTGGGCACTCCCTCGCCATGTGTCCCGAGACACCGCACACCCAACAATTCGGACGCCTACCCTCCACAACGACCCACATCCTCCTCTTTCTGCAGACTAGAATGTTCGGGACTCTTCTGAACTCTTCCTGGTTAAGAGTTACTTGTAACTCGACATCACCGGTGGCAATTCCAGATTTGCCCACTATTGCCTTCACCTCTTCGACCTTCCCGTATTGGGCGAAGAAGGCACCCATTCTGTCATTTGGGATGTCTACGGGCACGCCGTGGACTATTATTTTAGTCCTACGAGTGCCCATATACTCGGTTTGCAGCTTTAGATTTTTTGACACTAGTATGCTGCCTGCCAGCTGCCTGGCCTCCTGTTCCGTTGGCAGGAGAAGGTCCCACAAAGCATTTGACCTCCTCGCAAGAACATTTGGAAAGATTTTTAAGGTCTTGAGGACCTCCTCCATAGTCTCTCTGCTGACTCCTGTTAGCTTTCTACTTTTGACATCTGATGTCAGCAGGGAGATAATTCTGGTTTCCACTGCTTCAAGGGCCTCGGGTATCGTTAGGAATTCATTTTCCTTCAACGACCCCTCGTATGTCTTTCTTTGCGCATCATAGTAATCCGCATCTTTTTGGGGCCTTGGCCTATTTTCGGACCAGGCTGAATTCTCCACCGCTACCGGCGGTGTTACGTTTGGATCGTTCTCATTCATGGTGGCCTGCCACGACCACCACGACCACCACGACAGAACGAATGTCTCTTTAGTTTTTTTAAATAACTAAAACATAAAATGAATAAAGAAAAACAGTTGACAACAAAAGGATAAATTTAAACAAAAGCGCAACCAAAGCAAACGAAAAAAACAGTGAGGAGGGGAACAAAAGGTAGGAAAGCAAAAAAAAAAAATAAACACAGATACAAATAAACGAAAAATTCAACACAGACGCAAAATAAACTCAATCAAAAAGGAAAAGCTTTGAAACAAAAATGAAAAACTTTTAACAAAAACTTGCAACACTTATCGGTCCTTCTTTCAACTGCTAGTCCAACCCACCCAAGAATGAAACAAGACACCCGGGGGGTTATTATATATAACTAGGATATTTATTTTGTAAGAATACAAAATTGTGGCACGAGGCCGAAAAGGGGAGGGGTAGAGGCTGGTCAACACTAACTATCTTATACATAGCTAATCTGACTCAGGACCCATTCATACATTACAATTTATCCATTCACCACAAGAACTCGTCCATCACCAAACAATCCTTCAATCACCATAATACCACATCCTCTCAAGGGGAACCTACCAAAACGCGCCCCACACCATAAAAATTTGATGATGAAATACATGCTATACATTAAAATTCTAATAATGAGAGAATGAGAGGGGAGGGAGATGAATCCACAAATAACTAAAAAGTAACACAAATGCAAACTAAACATAATATATGTTAGTAGGGGACCGTCCAACCCTCAAAATAGAGAGGCCGCTGTATTCTGCCCAGGGGACATAATCAAGAAGCTCTCTCGCTAAGGGAGTGGGGAAAAAGGATAAAATATTATGCGGGAATGGGAAAATATAAAGCTGACCCAGTCGCGATAAAAGGAGGCCAAAACAAACTGGGGAGGTTGGGAATCTCGACTTGGATCATAACCAAAGAGTAGCCTGGTTACAGGCCGGGAACAACACTTACTCACATTAACTAGGTACACTTAAGCTTGTCTAACCTAACCAAGGGGAGGGTTCCGCAGGAAGCCACCCCGATGTGCAATAGGTTGACCTAGAAGAGAAAATCAAGGCTAGCCCCGGTCACACGAACCAAGCTCGCCTCTTTTACCCACCTTTCGCCAAAGACTGTCGAATGCAATCGTTTTCTATCAGATCTAATCTTCATCTTGAGCTGATGCTCAAAGAATTGGATTAGATGCTGATGAGAAAGACGGTTGCCTCGCAAGACTTCCTCCTTTCGCGTCGTCCAAATCACCATTCGAGCCGTGGCCAGCAGCGTCAGAAACACCATTCGTTTCACCCCGGAATACGGGGGCGACACATTGTCACACGCGTATGCGCGATCAATGGACACAAGCTGTTCGGGAGCGAGACGAGCCGTCAGCTCGCCGACATGGTCCCATAAGGGGCGGACCCGGGGGCAATGGTAGAAGGCGTGCGAAGCCGTTTCCTCTAAGCCAAGACCACACCGTTCACAGTATGGCAAATCCGCCAAACCCCATATGAAAGCCTTGTCGTTGAGAGGCAGCCGATTCCGAGCCAATCGCCAGGTAAGCGAAAACTCAGGGTTACTGAGGTAATCCGCCGCTGGCGCCCAAGACCAGTAGGAGCGATACTCCTCCTCCGACAAGCCGAGCGTATCACGTAAGGAATCCTTCGCGGGCCCCTCCACTAATCCACGATAGAAGACCTTCCTAGGCCGTGAAAGGTCACTGGACCGGGGAATGGCCTTCAAGGCCGACCGACACTCGCGGATGAAATCCGACTCGTCCCGGGGTCTACGACGGCGCTCAACCCTCGAGATGGGGGGACTGATAGTAAGGCTAGGGAAGGCGTCCCTAACAATCCCCTCCAGAATCGGATCTCTCCCAGTCAATGCGGACAGGTCCATCCGTCCAACCGAAGCGGCCCGGAAGAGCGACCTCCTTCCAGGCACCTAACCGCAAGCCGGAAGACTTGTCATGGTTTATCTTGGCCCCTGTCACCTTCTCGTACCGATCAAGCGCCTTCTGTACCGCCTGGATGTCGTCCCGAAAGCAGATACGTCATCGGCGTACGCAGAAACCCTGGCTCGAGCCCCTCCAGGAACGGCGATTCCGCGTAGGGCCGGACTGCCGGTCTCGTCCTTCAGCCGGCGAAGGAGAGACTCCAACGCCAAAGCATAAAGAAGAGGCGACAGCGGACAACCCTGACGAACCGACCTAGACAGCACGAACGCGTCCGACAACCTTCCGTTCACCTGTACCACAGCACTGGGGGAGCGATACAGGAGGCTAATCCAGCGGCAGAAGTTGGGTGCGAATCCAGCGGCCTGCAGGACAGTAGCAAGGTAGCGATGGTCGACCCTATCAAATGCCTTGGACTGATCCAAATTGCCAACCTCTGGATTCTATACTCGAAGACGACCGTCATGAAAATGTCTAACATTGGTTATGAGCCCAGATCACTATTTTATTTTGACGGGAATGAATCGAGATATAAATGAAGTTTTTAGGCTGTCTCTGAATACAAAACTCCATGACATCATCCTTTGCAAAGTCGACCAGGAGAGGGGGATGATGATTTTGCGAAAAATGCGACCGTGTTCGCTGAGTTAATACAACTCCTGGATGACCGGAGTTTGTCTTTAATAATGAGAGAGGCCAAGGACAATGGCCGAAGAACTCTACAGATTTGAACACTATTTGTCAAAAGGTAAGCCCAACATTATTGCTTTATATACTGAACTAACCGCATTAAAAAGACGAGAGAATGAATTTATTACCGATTACGTTATTCGAGCGGAGAACGTTATAAATGCCTTAAAATTGCAGGTGAGACTATCACGGATGCTAATAGCCATGGTCTTAAAGGGCTTACCACCGACATTCAAACCATTCACGACAGTTATAACTCAAAAAGATAAACAGCTAATTTTAATTGAGTTTAAAATTGCGTTACGTAATTATGAAGAAATTATAAATATGTTCCCCCCAAAAGCGAGGCAAAAACGTAATGCAACTGGGAACGTCATTTGAAAATTCAGAAAATCAGTTCCTCAAAGCGATCAGACTAGGAATTATGATATTAAGAACAGGCGGTTTTAAAGGCAATTATTACAAGAATTATAAAGGAAGAACCACTAAAGAAAAAAAAAAGTGAAGAAAAATGTTGTTTCTTTTCGTTGTGGTAATGTCGGCCATATTCGTCAATTTTTGCACACGGAATGACTTTTGTAAAAATGTAAAAACTTTTTCGAATAGACGTACATATGCATATTTTTGAATTGAGTGCTGTGGCCAGTAGTTATAATTCTTACTTGATGAATACAGGTACGACAAATCATGTAATTGCAGATGAAACAAAATTTATTAATTCTAAGCTCGACTCACATTTTTATCGAGTCGGTTGACGGGACCAGAGCTAATGCTTTAGTTTTAAAGAGGTGACGCCTGTATTTATCTGCGAAATACTAAAGAAAATATTTGTAAATGTTTATTAAAAGAAAGGCTGTATATATTCCTAAATTTAAAAAAACTGGACGGAACTGGATTTAATATACAGCAAATTGGTCGTCTGCATTTTTTAAAAGTGTTAAGTCTGCGATGACAGCCACGCATGACTTAAGAATTTGGCATAAATATTAGGCCACTGTAAAATTCTGATGTTAAAAGATTGCAGGAACATGTCACTGGAATGAAAACTACACTTCCAAATGATATTTAAAATATTGTGACACGTGTATTAAAGGAAAAAATGACTTAAACTTTATTGATGAATGTTCAGGACTTATGATATATTTTTGAAAAACAAATGGGATATCCTGCAGGCTACAAAAATCTATTTATCCGATAGCTCCCCGCATGGAAAATTAAAATAATTTGGACAGATAATGGCGGAGAATTTACTTCTGATGCTTACAAAAACCTCCTAATAAATGAAGGCATTTAAACACTAGAGAACCTGTTATTCTCCACATAAGAACGGAGTCGCGGAACGGAGTTGGAGGACACTTTTTGAAATGGATAGATGTTTGTTACTAGAATCTGAGTTACCCCCAAAATCTGTGGTTTTATGCATTAAACACAGCGGTATATGTAAGAAACCGCTGTTATAATAGTAACATTAAAATTTAAATTAAATATGTCGACCACAAGGCGAAACTGGATCCAAAAAGTGAAAGGGGCATATTTATTGGATAAGATAAGTCAAGTCCAGCCTATATGATTTATTTTCCACAAACTAAAACGATGAGGAAGACTAGATGCGTCAGATTTACAGATTCCTTTGAGGGAGGGGAGGAACCCGAAGAAAAGGATATTAACTGCGACGAACTAGTCCAACCCGAACTAGTATGGCCCAATAATGAGCATATGAGTAGAAAAGCCGTTCAAAATCCACAAGCAGAGGAAGGTATTATACCAGATGATGTAGACGAAGAAAAATCGGACGCAAAACTTCAATTAAAAGAAAATATAACTGATGAGGGGGGAAAAATTCCGTGTTATCCGTCAAGAAACAGAAGAATAGCCAGATTATTTTGAAATGGGTTAATGTAATTTTTGTAACACCGACTGTTGCTATTTGGTACAAATGTATCCCAAAGAACTAACAAGAAGCCATACATTCTGTCAATACCATTGCGGCCATGTGAAGAAAAAAAAAATTAAATCTTTAGTATTAAAAGACACTTTTGAATTAAAAGGCCCCGGATGATAAAAATATCATCGGCAGCGGTACTGTAAAACGAACTGAGAATGGATCACTAGGATACAAGGCTCGTTTTATAGCTAACGGATTTTCATAGATATAAAAGGGGGGGACTTATGTAGAAATCTTAAGTCTTAATTGATGATAGAAATATCATCGGCAGCCGTTGGGTTCACACTGTAAAGCGAACTGAGAATGGATCGCCAGTGTGCGATGCTCGTTTTGTAGCTAACGGATTTTTTATAGATATATGGGGCAAATTATAAGAGATGAGGAGATGACGTATGTAGAAACATTAAGTCTTAATTAGAGTTTTGATGCAAATGGATGGCCATTATGGTAGGGATATACACCATATGGATGTTAAAGGAGCTTATTTCAGAATGCTACCATCAACTATGAAATATCTCTATAGAACCGCCAGAAGTTTTTTTTTAAGGTGATAATTGTTATTTAATTACACAATAATTTCAATCTCTCTAAGTTGACCCATGTCTATTAAAGAGGACATGTAAATTGCATCAAAGTATGCGGCAGCTCTATTAAAGAGGATATTTAATAATGAAATATTAGTCGACGATATGTGAATTGCATCAAAGTATGCGGCAGCTCTATTAAAGAGGATATTTAATAATGAAATATTAGTCGACGATATGTGAATTGCATCAAAGAGTGAGGCCGCTCTATTAAAAAAAAATTATTAAAATTAAAAAAAAAACATCTCTGGAAATAAGGTTTAAAATGACCGATTTGGGTCGGCTATCATGATTTCTTGGTATACAGTTAGAATTTAAAGGCAACACTATTAAAATGAATCCATCTAGATACATTGAAAGACTCTTATCTTAATTTGGCATGCAAAATTATAAAACAAGAACTATACCATGTGAAATGGATTTAAACACAATTATCAATAAGGAAGATGGTATAGCGGCGTGTGATAAAGAATACAGGACATTGGTCGGAAGTCTTATTGACGTGATGACATTAACCAAACCAGATATCTGCTACACGGTTACCAAGTTGTCCCAAAACTTAAGTAAACCGGGGACTGTATATTTAACAAGAATTAAGCAAGTATTACGTTATCTGACGGGGACGAAGAGTCGGTGCCTAGAATTATCGACAGTCAAATAAACCATTAAAAATAAACCATCAAAATTGGAAGGATTTTTTGATGCTGACTGGGCCAACTCACCAGACCGTAAGAGTATAACAGGCTATTGCTTTAAGCTAGCAGACGATAACCCAATAATCAGCTGGAAATCGAAGAAACAGGAGGATGATTTCACTTTCTACTTGTGAAGCTGAATATATTGCATTATCAAAAGCAACACAGGAGGCTATTTTTCTTAAATTACTAATAGAAACAGTTACAACACTGGTAAAAACTGAACCAATAATTATTTACTGCGATAATCAATCCAGTATTGCTTTGGCCAGAAATCCAATAATACATGAAAGATCAAAGCATATCGATATCAAATATCAATTTGTTAGGGACCAAGTACAAAAGAAAATGATACAAATTTAATACGTTCAATCTGGAAATAATATGGCGGATTTATTTGTAAAAACCGATTACAAAATTGAAACTACGGGCTTTTTGCTTTTGCAATATTAAGTGCTGACTTTTTGGGTCCTTATTGGTCCTGGGCAAGACGTAAAACTGCATCCATTAAGTCCATATAAGGTCCTTATTAGTCCTGGGTAGGACGTAAAACTGCATCCATTAGTTATTGTCCTAAGAAACGTCAATTCAGTTTTAGGTATGAATGTAAGTCCTTAGTTTCGGGGTATAAATGTAAATAGTCCAACTTTTAGCCCAAGCCTCTTCTAAATGATTCTATGGATCACTCTGATCCGGAGTGATAGTAACAGTTTTAATGGGTCCCAGCTATGGATAAAATAACAATTTTTCACTTAATGATTTTCAGGATCACTCTGACCCGGAGTGATAGTAACTGTTTTAATGGGTCCCAGCTATGGATAAAGTAACAATTCTTTTTTGTTGTGATCACAACCCAAACTTATAATATTGTTGTTCATGTTTCTATTAACCCAGAAGTACTTAACAGTGAACAAAGTGATATGACTAATTTTTATGGATATTAATTTAAGAAAAATAAATAAAAAAAAAAAAATTGGAATACTAAAATATTTGTTACGTATTAATATTAACTTTAAGAAAAAAAATATAATTTTTGGAATTACAGTATTTATTGACTTCCTTAATATTTTGAAAGAAGATTCCATAATATACCCAAAATAGGGTGGGGGGTGTTACGGTTTTTTGGATATATATATATATATAACTAGTGAGACAATCCACATGACTCAACTTCCTTTATAGTCTACCAATAGAAGCTTAACCAATCAGAAGCCGCAGAACATTGTATTCGTCGTGTATAAAGGCGGCCATCTTTGTTTAACCTACCGGAAGGACCAGTGCTAACTTGACAGGCGAAGAGGATAGAAGGAAGAACTACGCTCTGCTAAGATATACACTGCGAACCTGAACTACGCTTTCCTACTGTCTCCGAAATATTCACTGCCAACCTCTGGATTCTATACTCGAAGACGACCGTCATGAAAATGTCTAACAGTTGATACCAGAGTTCGACGGTTCCCCTGCTGGCCCGTCTGTGGTCGAGTGGTGGGAAAAGGCCGAGCGGGTCTGCCGGCTGTGTAAAGTTAATGATCCCGCACTGGTCATCCCTCTGAGGCTCACCAAAGGAGCTTACGCCGTGTATCAGCAGCTCAGGGATGACGCAGACTTGGAGGAAATTAAGCAGGCTCTATACGTGGCATTCGGTGCGGACCCCTTTGTCTCCTGGAGGCAGTTCACCGAACGGCGGCTTGGGCCAGATGAGACGGTAGATGTCTATCTGGCCGATTTGAGGAAGCTGGCCGCACCGTTCGGTGGAGCAAGCGACCAAATCCTAGGATGCGCCTTTCTGGCCGGACTCCCAGACAACGCCAGTCGACTGCTACGAGCATCGTCAAGGCTCAATGAGCTGGGGTTAGACGAGTTACTGGCCAGAGCCCGGAATATTCTGAAGGACGACGCGGAGCCTGTCTCAGCAGCTGTGGAAGCACCCGCACCGCCAACTGAGGACACAAGGTGCTATAAATGTGGCGAACTGAACCACTTCTCCAAAGACTGCCGAAGCAGTGCGAAGGATACGCATAACCGAGGAACACGGAGACGTATGCGTTGCTACAGGTGCAACAAGCTAGGCCACGTAGCAAGAAGCTGTCCGGGAAACGGGCAAGGGGAGTAAGCTACAGCGCCAGTCTTCTCCCCAGATCGCCGCTGAACAAGGCGCTACCCGCAGTGAGCGTGCGGATTAACGGCCGTGAGCGCTTCGCGCTTGTAGACACCGAGTGCACCCAGACCCTTGTGCGCAAGGCATGTTGTGACACGTGGGATGAGAAAAAGATTCCAATTCTGACTGTTGGCGGGGGCTCGCTAGCCTATTGTGGAGTGAGCGTCATCCGCGCAAGCATCGGCGATGGGCCTGCAGTAGCCGTACAAGACCTGGTCGTGGACGGATAACTGCTCGGCTATGATCTGCTCCTGGGAATGGACGTCATCAAAAAAGTGGGTGGCGTCCATGTTGACGAAGAGGGTCGGGCGCGTTTCACTGAAACTGGTCTTGCTCTAAGTGCAGCAATGGAGCTAGAACGGCCTGACTTTCGTGCGGAATTCGACCAGCGCACAAAGTCCTGGACGGTTTCCTGGAAATGGTCGGACGATCAACCGCCAGAGAAGCTGTACAACAGTGTGCCAGAGTATAAAATCCCCCCGCTAGCTCGTGCGGAATACGACAAGAAGTTGCGAGCCTGGATCAATAATGGGTGGTTGGTTCCTTATCCAGGGAAGGAATTGGGGCCCCCGAAGAGCCTGATCCCGCTAATGGCGGTTTTCCTGCACAACAAACAAAAGGTGAGGCCGGTGCTCGACTATCGGGAACTGAACGAGCACGTGGACCCTTTTACAGCCCGCGCGGACGTGTGTACGGGAAGCTAAGGGAATGGCGACAGGCAGGATCAAATGTATCTGTGCTGGATCTTCGCAAGGCATACCTTCAAGTGCGTGTGCACCAATCACTGTGGCCCTATCAAACTGTGCTTATCAAGGGGCAAAGGTATTGCTTGACCCGCATGGGGTTTGGACTCAATGTGGCGCCATAAATTATGCAGATGATTGTTGACGCCATTCTGACGAAGGATGAGCGTATACGGCAGGCAACATCTGTATATATTGATGACGTGTACGTGAACGTGGGAGTCATATCTGCGGTGCGCGTGAAGGAGCATCTCTACAACTTTGGCCTCCTCAGCAAGAAACCGGAGAGGCTGCAGGATGGTGAACGAGTGCTTGGTTTGCAGGTCTGGGGAGAGGATGACGTTCTGTATTGGAAACGGGGAAACGAGGTCCCAGACATGCCCACCGTTGTCACGCGGCGAAGCATATTTTCCTTGTGCGGCACTTCTTGGGTCCTTATTGGTCCTGGGCAAGACGTAAAACTGCATCCATTAAGTCCCTATAATTGAGGGCACCTTCCTGTAGGTGGCTGGCTGCGTGTTGCGGTGGCGTTCATCAAACGGAGAGCATCTGATGTCAACACTGGATGGGATGACGAAGTTCACGACGCCCCTCACCATGATGAGGGAGGTCCTCGCTAGAGTGCGCAAGGAAGACTCAGCGCGGGGCAGATGGTGCGTCGACAGCCAAGACCTGTGTGTAGGTTGACGCAAGCTCTCTTGCAACCGGTGTATCGATAGTTCACGATGGAGCCGTGGTGGAAGATGCTTGCTTGTTACGTCCAGAAAAGGACTCCCAGCACATAAACCTAGCAGAGCTCGATGCTGTCATCAAGGGGATCAACTTGGCGATCCTCTGGAAGTCGACCACCCTGCGTCTGTTCACGGATTCCGCTTGCGTCTATGTGGATCTCGGATACCCTTACCGGGAGGGCCAGGGTGCAGACTAAAGCCGCCAGCGAGATGCTTATCCGACGACGGCTCGACACGATCGTGAAGCTGGTGCAAGAGAACGCACTGACAATGGAGGTGTCCCTGGTCAAATCTAGCCTCAACAAGGCAGATTGTTTAACGAGGGTGCCCCAAATGTGGCTTGACGCCACTAAGAAAGCTATTGAGCCCGTGCAACCCGCCTGCGCTGCGTCCATGAGTCCCGTTCGATCTAATCGAATCAAAGAAGTCCACCAACAAAGCGGGCACCCTGGAATCAAGCGGACCCTGTATTTCGCCAAGTTGGTTGACCCAGGAGTACAAAAGACAGACGTCAGAAGAGTGGTCAGAAACTGCGTGGCGTGCCAGTCTATAGACCCAGCACCCGTTCGCTGGAAGAAAGGGCAGCTGAGCGTGAGGAACCACTGGAGCCGGCTGGTGATAGACGTTACTCACCACAACGGCGAGGATTTCCTGACACTCACATTGCGGTCCATCCAGGTTTGCGATATGGCGGCTGCTGCGTCGGCAAGATTCAGCCACCATCATCCGTCAGTTAAACAGTATCTTCCTTGAACGTGGACCCCAACGGAGATATTAACCGACAATGGAAACGCATTCAACAGTGAGCAGTTCAGGAGGTTTGCGGATGGCTGGGGAGTGCACCTACGGTTCCGGTGCGCCCACGTACCGAGTGGAAATGGGATCATCGAGCGGAACCACAGAACCGTCAAGACCATCGCAGCCAGGACGGGCTGCGCAGTGTCTGAGGCGGTCTACTTGTACAACGTGACCCCGAAGGATGATGTCTCACCCTCTACGACGCCAGCCTACACATTGCATAGGTACCACGTCAGAGTGAAGGGCATAGAGACCAACCCGCTGACGGAACTGAAAGTAACTGCAGAGAGGCTGAAGAAAGACGATGTCGTCTAGGTTAAAAACCCGCCCAGCAAGTGCACGACGAAATACGGAACCGGGCGCGTCACTGAGGTGATCAGCCCACAGGCGGTGTGGGTCGACGGTGTGCCCCGTCACGTTAAGGACCTGCGGCCGGCGGCGCAGTTGCAACCATCGCTGGACGACGGGAGCGAATCGGAATCTGAGACCAGTGAGGCATCGCTCTGGTTCATGCCAGCTCCATTAGGCAGTGACTCAGATATCAGCAGCCTTCCAAGGGACGCGGTGTTTTTCGACCCTCAGACCGCGGACATGAGCGCAAGCGACGATGAGGCTCGCAGCGTCCCTCTTCGAAGAAGCACCCGGCGAAAGCGATCGCCGCCTCCCTGTCACCTCTGTGATCATGAGATCAGGGGGGAGTGTGGGGAAAAAAGGAATGGCTTACCTCCCAAACGCCCTCGTGTCTGTCTGGCCTGTGGGTTAAGAAAGGAAAGGGTTCAAGATGGCGTCCGTGACTTTTAATATTTACGGTTTCGTGCAGTCACGCAAAGTCGAGTTACACGCATGGTAATGAGGTGTTTCTGGACTCCATAAAAGCAGGTCGCTTGGAAAAATGAACAGAACAGCATTACACCAGTGTTCGCTGTACATGGCTTTGCGTTGCAGCGTGTAAAACATTTTCCGACGGAAAGAGTTGCGTCCCTTTCACCCTTGAATTTGACACCCTTACTACAGTTTCTTTTATTTTTAATACAAGTTTTTGAGCGATAGGTTTAGATTGATATAAGATGACATCAATCAATGTTTTGGAAGGACTAAAGAATAATCTAAATTGAAAATTAAAAGTAGGAATAAGGTTGTGTTAAAACCATCTTTAATAATTTATGTAGGTTCTTGCTGTTGCAATAATTTTGGAGGGAACTGTATATATATATATATATATATATATATATATATATATATATATTAGTAAATTCTAATATATATATATCTATATATTAGTAAATTCTAATATATATATATATATTAGTAAATTCTAATATATCAACTACAGATCTTAGCAAAAAAATTAAATTAATCATATACTACACTAAATCTAGTATATCCAACTTAATACTTCGCAATGATTCTTCTCCCCCGGTTAGCGATTTGCAAAATACCAACATAGTTTATAAATTCAAGTGCCCTTTGTGAGAGTCTATCTCCAACGAATTAAATAATATTTATGTTGGTCACACCACAAACTCGCTTTCACGACGCTTGGCACTACATTTGAATGACTACTCTAACATTTTCAGGCATTTAAAACAACATGCCTGCCCGCACACACAATTCCGTAAAATACTTGTCGAAAACACAATTATACTTCGGCATGAAAACAATAGACAAAAACTAAAAATCCTTGAAGCATTATACATCAAACAGTTGAAACCCAACCTAAACAAAATCAATTATGGCATCTCTACAAATATTCTTAAATAGCTATAATTGGTAACAGAAGCCATTGGTTTACCAATGGCTTACCATACTTTATACTTCTCAATTCACTCTCGTGTGCTCATGTGTGATGTCATGAGATGCGGTGCGATTTTTGCTTCTAGCGTCTTTATGCACGTGTTTATCGTTGCTTAGAAATCATCTATGTAAACAATGACAGGCTATCATCACTCTCTTGTCCGTATATTGTTTAATATGTTGTAATTGACATCTTTGATAATGACTTGTGTCAGCCGAAACTTAGATTGTATTAAAAAAAAAAAATGGATCAATATTGTCAATTTCTTTCTTCGTTCAACGATAATGTTATTAAACTTACCAGATGTTACGAAAATTTTTTACATAAAATAAATAGGTAACACTTGTCTATAATATTTAATGAAACGTGTATCAATATATATATATATATATATGTATACACACACACACACACACACACACACACACGGACTCCCCCAAAAGTATGGGTACGGCAAGGGCAATGCCTTTGTCTTTTTGTTGTTCACTGAGGATATTTGGTTTTAAGGTCAAAATTTCATCTGATATTTATAAATAGAAGTGTTAAACAGATTATGACATACCACCTTCTGGTTGAACACACGTGAGCACAAAGTCAATTCCTTTTGTTGACAATATTGTCAATTACACATAATCATGCCCAATTAATCCACATATCTTAATATGATCATTTATATTAGGTTGGTGCAAAAATAATTTCGTTTTCTCACATAGTAACATACGTTAGAAAACGAAATTATTTTTGCACCAACCTAATACATAGTGTTGATTGCTTTGTGAGAGTTTTATCGTTGGTGAAAGGAAGCAGCAATGGGAAAGTGGGTGAAGCCAAGATGCAAGATCAGGATCGATATAGCAGATTTTCGTTTGGATTTTGTCAAGAATCTCAAAATATATAGCAGAAGCAACAGAGCAGATGTGCCAACCTATATTCAATGCACGGACTAATGATAGACTTATAAAGTTGCAAGATAGATATTGATCTCGAAACCTCTCTAGCAATGAACCAATTTTCGTCAGTGCAGACTTTGTAAATGATTTAATATAAACGTTCTTATTCATAAAAAATGGAAAACAAATTTAAATCCTTGACAATTTGTGAAATAAAAAAAATATACAGTGTGTCCATAAAGAAATAATTTATAAAAATGATTAGAAAGAAGTAAATCTATATTTTTTAAAGTTTTATTGCAATTTTATTTAAGATTCCACATGTCATTCATCATTAGCAATACAAAGGGTAATACGATTTTGCAGTTCACGGAAAATATTTGTCAACTGACTTACAGTAATGCCTGAAATCACATTAGTTATTTTAGCTATACTTAAAATTAGGTATTAGGTTGGTGCAAAAATAATGTCGTTTTCTCACGTATGTTACTATGTGAGAAAACGACATTATTTTTGTACCAACCTAATACATTAAACTTTATAACATTTTTTATAGATTATTTCTATCGGAAATACAAATAAAATTATAAATTTTTTAAAGTGCACACGAACTTTATGGAAACCCTGTATATTTTTTATTTTTGTTAAAAAACCCTTTCACTAACATTTAAATCTTATCAGAATAACACAAACAGGAATATTAAGTACATCCGCTTGTGTTCGTTGGAGCACTTCAAATAAGGCGTGATATAAAATCAGCCTTGTACAGATTGCCTCTAAGTGCAAGTTTCACTATTTACATTGTTCGAACTATCATTCTCATCTTTGTTGCCATATTTATCATAACTTTTTGGTCGTTTTACTCTCCAGCCTTCTTCAGGGGGTTGAATGTCGAAGTAAACCCTTTATTACGCTCTCACTGGGGTAGACTGTTCTATGTAAATAGTGTACATAATAGCTCATCGCACAAATATTGACAGATAGTGAAAATCTCAGTTTTAAAGCGAAGACTGGTGTAGTGGACCGTGGCTGTAATGTTGTTGAGTTGACGTAGAAGAAACATGTGCTTGTTCAGATTTTTCCTGCCAACTGGCCCAACTACATGAAAAGGTTGGACTTTAATTAAGTCCAAAGAAGAAGGCAAAGAAAACCAAACACAAGGCCGATAATCCATGTATACAAATATATATATTAATAACACGTTACAATACATGGAAACAGTTACAACGGACAAAGTGTGTGTGTGAATATTCTGTAAGTGCGTCTCTGTGTGTGTATTGTGCTTAGCGTGTCCCCAGCAATTTGAGAAACGCTATCCCTTGTTAGCGTCTACATTTTCCTGGTTGTAAACCGAAAGTCTGAGGAAAAAGAGAGATTTACCTCCAGGTGTCGATCCAAAAGCCCGAGGGAAAAAAGAGAAAGAGGCGAAGGGTAGGCGACAATTTATATCCGCGAAGAGCGACCCCTGGTGAAAGGGTTAAAGAACTAAAGGAGGAGTTAACTCCGACAATGGTGAAACATGTTTCTTTGTATTGTAATTTGTATTTTTTTGTTCTTTTTTTTTTTTTATTAATGTTTATAATATACTTGGTCCAAGAGCCATTCAAAGGGTTACTGAAATTGATTGTTCTGAATACGGTAACAGTAAGTGGCGCTGTTTATGAAGGCTCGTGTGAAAGATACTGGTGAATCCCAGACTTAAAGAAATTACGATTGTTGTGGTCAGGAAAGCATCTTCCTGGGGATCTATTCTACAAAGCAAAGTTCTTGGGAAGAAACTATCCGAGTGGAACTTACTACTTGCTAAATGAATGCAAGGAGAATGAGCGTGATTCGCCTCAATGTATGCGGTGTTCCGACTCAAATATGAAAGGTTTAAGGGAACTAAGGAATGTAACTCGTGTGAATATTTTCTATGTGTAGAGAGAATCCTATAACGCTTCACCTCTGAGAAAGATACTTTAAGTTGTAAGACATTACATCACCTACAAGGCCGCGTAAACGCTTGTGGACTCAAGCAAGAAAATAGAAGACTGGGCAGCTCCAGCTCAGTGTAACCTGGATATAAGAGACCCGGATATAAGAGAAACCCAGATATAAAGGCGATTTTCTCTGGTCCCAAATTAGAGCCTGTGTTAATGTATACAAAATAGACCAAACCCAGATATAAGAGAA
Organism: Acanthosepion lycidas; assembly: GCA_963932145.1. Classification (NCBI taxonomy): domain Eukaryota; kingdom Metazoa; phylum Mollusca; class Cephalopoda; order Sepiida; family Sepiidae; genus Acanthosepion; species Acanthosepion lycidas. Next base: position 145,520,501 of record OZ010572.1, read on the forward strand.
ACCCGGATATAAGAGACTTCTCCGGTCCCGCCAACTCTATTATATCCGGGTTACACTGTAGCAGTATTCCATTTTCGGTTCTTGTAAATGTAGAGGATAGAAAGATGAGTCAGATATTTACTGGAGTGGTACAGGGAATCAGGGTCAACGTATGCAACGCATAACATGACTTTTCTTCCAAGATAAATAATTTTTGACTAATTGAAAATTAACGATATTATTAAGTAATTAAAATAGGCGATATTACATATAAGTGTAAGTAGAGAAAACTCCTGTTTGCTTAGTGAGAAAAAATATAAAGTTGTGGATTAATTGTTTTTTTCTGCTCTTAGAAAGCAGGGGAAAAAAAGAGTGAAGGAGTCAAAGAAAGTTTAGGCAGAGAAAAGCAGAGTTGTTGCTTCTTATCTTTTTTGTGAAATTAAGCTTAGCGAGAAAAGAAGAAAAACAGTCCTGTTCTATTCCATTTAATCAGGAAGCACGAAAGAAAAAAAAAAAAAACAAAACAAAAAAAAAGGTTGGGGTAATCAGAATTTTTGTTGCTTGCCTTCCAGCCGTATAAAGCCGTTAGCCTCAACAAATTTTCTCCTGAAGCGCTAATGGTTTTATTGCCTCGTGCTGTTATTACTTATTCAAAAGATTATAAAATCGGTCAGATTTAGACGGGAAATGGGCTTTAGTCAATTTTCAAGTTTCTTTTATTGTCGATTCTAATTTATTTCGTACGATTATTAGAATCGGTCAGAGTTTCCAAAAAAAAACAAAAAAACAACACTTTAATATAAATCAATTTTTTAATTTTTTTTTATTCCAACGCAAGATTTTTTTGTCTATTTATTTTTTTTTCTTTTATTCGAACATAAGGCCTTTTGTTAATTTTTTTTTATTCGAACGTCAGACCTTTTGTCTAATTTATTTATTTATTTTTTATTTATTTATTTTGTTTTTTTAATTTATACGAACATTTCACATTTTTGTATATTTTAAATCGGAATCATAACGCATATATAGTGTATTTATAGTGTTTTTCCCTCTTGATCATTGCCATATATCGTTTGTATATATCATTTTTATTTTATTAGTTTGTCATCGGTTCTTAGCGATACATATATATAAATATAATTTTTAAAATTATTTTTTTTTTATTCGAACGTAAGACCTCTGTCTAATTTATTTTATTTTTTTATTTATACGAACATTTCCCGTTTCTGTATATATTATTTGTATTAAGAAACAGGCTAACGATAAAATGTGATAATAGCGTTGAGTTCAAGTATCCCCGCCAAAGAAAAGGAAAAAGTACAAAATAAAAACGGCAAATAATTAAACCTTAAAATACGTAAGGAAATAGGGTAAGATTTAGGAACATTAAGATTACCTCCTCAATTATCCATCGAAACTGCAACCCACCGAAATAAGAAAAGAAGCCAGTACGCAACGCGGGCCATTTAAAACTTAGTCCGCGCAGCAGATTGGTTGTTACAAACATCCAATCGGATGCGCGGAATATGTGGTATTTCTTCCTCTTATTCTTTAAAAAGGCTACTCTAGCTGTTAGCGTTTAATCTGAAGTGGGGAATCAGGGGTTGATCTCCCCTGATTGAGTCGATTTGGTGATGGGGAGTATGATGTTGAAAGACCTGAAACTACCTGATGAACCAAGTCAAAACATCACTGACGACCCCCTTGCGCGCCTACTTAAAAGCGTATTTTCGAATTAACGAAACAAAAGTAAAAATACAATTTGTTGAAAATCATCATGGAAACAGTTATGACATATTATATTTTAATATTATATTGGGATATGCGGGCGGTTTAATGTTTGGCAGCACGGAATGAGAAATCGGAGAGCGGATTTCAAATTCCTGCCAATTTAGGTACAGTGTAACCCGGATATAAGTCACCCGGATATAAGAGAAACCCGGATATAAGAGATTTTATCTGGTCCCAAATTAGAGCCATACTTACCTAAACAAAATAACCAAACCCGGATATAAGAGAAACCCGGATATAAGATACTCCTTATCCGGTTCCGACAACTCTCTTATATCCGGGTTACACTGTATATTCGCATAGGCGCAAATATCCTGAGAAAAGGTAGGAATCCATATGTACAACTCTATGTTTAAGTCGTGAGACTTGTATCTGGAAAAACCTTGTTATTCTCCAAAAAATTGTTAATGCCTCTACGCCACGAACTTATATTTTTATATTTTTATTCCAAGTTATGTAGCGGTTTTAAATAATCCGAAAAGGGGTGATGAACCGTAAAGAAACAAATCAATAAATAATATCCAATTGGTTACTTTTTTATAAATGTTACTGTATTTTATTTTAATTTTGCTTCAAGAAAAATTAATATGAGAATAATATTACAATAAATTATTAGATGAAAATTAATTGAATCAGTGACAGCTTATAAACATGAAATCGTAACATGAAAATTAAACTGTAATTGGAAACCAGCGACATAACCTACAAACATATTCTTGCTAAGAGAATGTCTAATATGTCATATTAGAAACGCCTAAAATACATTTCTAATGTCTTTCCTTGTAGACGAATTTAAAAATAATGTTTCATATCAGCTGATGTATATACATAATTTGTGCATGTAAAATCCAATGTCTTCCTTTTTAGTGTAGAAAACATGACACTCTTTGTTTTTGCTTATATTTGTGCATATCATCATTTATATTTTGCATATATATTTGCAAAATATACTTGCGTAAAATAGAATCATGTATATATTGATCATCGCAACTATTTCGGAACCAAGACATTACAAATTACCACAGATTTTTACTGCATATTTTAAATTATTGCAATAATTTAAATATTTTCTTTGGATTTTTCCATTTTGACTTTAATTAATGTAAAATAAAACAAAACAAAAAAAAAAACGACACTATTACGTCATTATTTTTGCACCAACCTAATAGAAATATAAGATTCAATGAAAATTTATTTTATTAGCTATTGAAAAAAAATTACATTTATTTTAAATATAGTGTAAAATATTTATTTTAATGTCGACAGTCATCTATGTGAACTGAAATCCCATTCAAATTTAAAAACGTTGCATGAGAGAGCTGACGTATGACGAAATGTGACGAAATCTGCTATAAGCTCCAATGACAAATAATAATAATAATAATAATAATAATAGTATTCATTTCATCTTCTTCTTCGTCTTCATTATCTTCTTCATCTTATTTCACTCTTAACCCCGGGAGGAATCGTTGGGGCACCTATGTGCTGAGCTGTCAATCATTCTCCTCTTTTCGCGATCCAGTGCCAACGCCTGGATCTCAGTGAATGGTTTCTTGGTTTGCTCATCATGTGGCGTGTCTTGAGCATTTTAATCTGGCGGAGCCCATCCTTCTCTTTACATTGCCACCATTAAAACCGTTTTAGAAATAATTAACATATATACATACTTTCTTGATTAGTCATATGACGGGAAGCAACCTCATGTTCTATCAGGGCCGAGACAAATTAATATTCACGCCAAAATCAATTGGACAAGGTTTATGAAAACTTGATCGTCTGTTTGATATTATTTGAAATCATACGAGAAGTTACTATACTGATCCATTGCGCCCCTGGAAAACACTGTATTAAACTATTATAGTCATTAATACAAAATCTGTTATGTCACTACTGATGGAATTCTATTAAACCCGTTTGTTTTGTCTATCAGATAATGTGTAGATAAAGGATCTTAGACTTGAAAAAACAAACAAAAAAAACCCCCAACAAACACCCATCCACTAGAGGCTTAGATTGACTGGCAATGTATAGAAATGGCATCTTCAAAACAAAAACAACAAAAAAAAACACCCATCCACTAGCGGCTTGGATTGTGATGAGATAACAATAAAATCATAGGTTCAATCTTAAGACTAAAAATTGTTTAACATTCTTTGCGATTTGCAACAAAAATAACACTAAAAACAAACAATGACCAGAATTATTAAAAATTGATTTCGCAAAGTGTTGCAGACAGTGATGAGGACGACGATGATGATGATGGTAGTGATAGTGGTGATGATGATGGTGCTTGTGGCGGTGATAATGATGAGGATGATGATGGTACTGGTGATAATGATGAGGATGATGATGGTACTGGTGATGATGATGAGGATGATGATGGTGCTGGTGATGATGATGAGGATGATCATGGTGCTGGTGACGATGATGATGATGATCATGGTGCTGGTGACGATGATGATGATGATGTATTTAACAGCGTAACAGTGTACTCATTACTCGTCTTCTGCTACAAAACTTAATAAAATTAAATGCAAATGCAATATTTTTTTTTTTTACTTAAGCTCGCAAATGTCATATTAAGCGACCCTTATGCCTATATCTGATCTGAATAATTTGATAAAAATGATTTTAGAAAGAGTTTTATATATATATATATATATATATATATATATATATATATATATATATATATATATTTAAACATATATTTTGTAAAATTTGCTAACGCTCAACTAAAAATTTCTTACATTAATATTCAGTTATCAAAATGTTTTTTGTTGTGGCTTTTTCTGAATACAAACTCCATTAATTTTTATATCCCGTCGTAAAGCAACGATTTCATTTTTTATTTCTGAATTTTTCGAGCAGTTGCTAAATATCTTCGAATTATTAGAACCGCTAATGAAACAAGGGACATTCCAGGAGTAAAATGCAACTGTGAACAGGGGAAAAAAATTAAGGAATATCCGACATATGGAAAGATCACCCCGTCGTATTTCCAACAGATTAGAGCCGTTTGGCAGTAAAATAAACGGTTAATATTCTTCCTCTGATGAAGGTCTTTCCCCTTCGAATAAGCCACATAAACAATCCAGATCAATAATATAAATGACGTGAATTATTTTCCACACTACCATTCGTTTCCTGCAGACAAAACGTTACAAGCCTCTTGCTAATCGTATTTCCATGATATGTGTTCTGATAAGCTATATTTCATGGTCTAAAATCTGACCTTTACAATTGGGACCTGCCATGCCGCGCACACAAGAGTGAATCATCCTCATTTCCTTCGGACTCCATTAGAAAGTAGTAAGTTCCATTCAGACAGTTTCTTCCCAAAATCGGGCGTTTTGTGTAACAACCTACCGGCAGGATATTTTCCCAGTTACTACAATCTTGACCCTCTTCAAGTTAACTGTTATATTTCCTACATAACCGCATCATCTTCACTACTTGCCTTTTCTTACGCTCATACAACACTACACAGTAACTCTCTACTCTGAATGGCTCTTGGGCCTTGTATTGGGTGAACATTAGTATCTCAAAATTTATTCACTGGTTTATTATACAGTCCATTCCAAGTACAATATATTTCTAATAAAGAGTTCCTTTTGAATACCGCATAACAGAAGGTACATTTCAATTAATAGGATGATGGCTATTCTGAAATTGGACAGGTTCTTATAATAAATACATTTTACATCAGCAATGATTATTCTGTGTCGTATAAGAAGATAAAACTTATTAAATATGCGAAAAAATGTTTCTTTCATTTATTACACGTGGAAATAATTTTCCCTAAATTTAGAAATTTCCACAAGCATCGTAATGGTGTATTAAAATTAACTGATTGAGAAAACAGTAAAGAATAAACCCATGTCGCTTTTTTCCAAAAATAAACTCTTTTAAGAAATATGGACGCCTATCCTAAGGAATTTTGTAACATTGGTTTGATAAAACCAATTTTAATGCAATGACTTTTATTTTATAGTTTGCAAAATTGTGATATTTTGTAATACGTACAAAAAATAACGACAATACTAAGTTCCAATTCATGGAAACTAATGAAAATATTCGTAAATTATAAAACCGTAAATGATTCGGAAAAAAAACGACTTTTAATTTTAAGGATGTTATACATTATATCAAATATATCCAGTTTAGTTAAAAGGAAAATTACGGAATTTACAAACAATTTAATATTCCTTGTTGCAATGACAGGATTTGATAACTGAAATATCGAAGCAAACATAAGTTCATTTTTTTCTTTATATGGACTTTTGAACGGAAAAAACATGATCAGATGTTTCCTGATGTTAAGTGGCATTTGTTGTTTCGAAATAAAAAAGTGAAAAACAGTCTATCCGCCTTATGCACTAATATTTCAGAATTTGTGCCTCCCAAAAGGCTTCACTGCACATAAGGTAAATATTGTTTTTAACCTTTCAGTTTGTCTTTTGTTCTATCTTTCTAAATTTTTGCAATTGTTTAATTTGATCAGTTATTCTGTTATTAATTTGTATAAAGGACATTTACTACGACTTTAGTATTCGATAAACAAGATGTAAGAAATGTTTCACTTAGTTGCAAATGAAAAATAAAACTGAATGCAGTTTCGTATTTGAGACATCTAATAACTCATTTAGGAACGACATAAAACTATCGTTCAATCGGTAATCATTTTTACACTAGTCAGTCAGTTATGTTCTATGCGGGGTACACACTTAGGCGATCATGTATCTTTCTATACATGACTGACGAGGCAGAATTTTTTTCCAGCATTATTTTACCATTTTTTTCTGCGGTAGACCAGTTACCATCCAAGGCTATAGAACCCGGTCTGTCCTGCTATTTACCCATAGAATTCGAACTCGGCTCTCTGTTTCCTTAATCCGAGCCGCTATCCATTACACTAACTCCCCTCCAAGTGGTGTAATGGATACAAGGCAGAAATTTAAAAATCTATAAACAAGCAATGTAATTTACCCTGAATTAAATTCATGATATTTACAATAAATATTTCAAATGCTGTTTAGAAGATTATTAAAAAATTATGCGTTGTTAATAAATGACCTGGATTTGGTATTCTTTGTTTTTCTATACTAGCGTCGATGGTGTTTTTTCACGATTCGACAAAACACCTAAAATTGTAAATGCTGATATTAAAGTTAAGCATGCAAACAATAAAGCCAGCCTACTTAGAAAACTGGCGTAATACAATCTTTCTACCTAGTACATTTGGACTTGTGTCAAATATATTTTAGTATATATATACCGTAGACTTGGATACAGGCCTCCCTCGATTAATGCGCTTTCAGATAATACGTTTTCGATTAGTACGTTAAAATTTGTATATACCAACATTTGATTAGTGCATACATAATACGCAATTAGTGCGCTAAAACATGCTGCAGGTTAACCATAGTAATTGAAAATTGAGTTTTTTTATAGCTACCAATTTACAAATTATCCCCACTAATCAAGTGATTTCTGTATAACAAAAATACTGTAGTTACACTAAAAATACTGTAGTTTTACTATCATTTGCTGAAAATTTATCTTGGAGTTTTGTTCAAACAATAGGAATATGTTCTATAATTTTTTCATTATAAAAATTTAGAAAAAAAAAACATAGAATTATTTTTCAAAGAAAATGAATCATTTTTTAAGTGGGGATAGTCATTAACATTAATACGCATACGGGTACAGATCCTAGAAAAGTGAAAAATAACATTGCAGTTATATATTTTTTAATAATCATAATTCTTGTGGAAATGAGTTAAAAGTTTTGTGGGCCACCCGGAAGCTCTTCTCGCCACTGTCAAACTAGCGTTGGTTCGGACACGTCACAGGGCACGACATAATGTGCAGGACCATCATGCAAGGCACCCGATGAAGGTGGACGTAGGAGAGGGACGCTAACGCAAAAATCTGGTTCGAAAATGGCAAACAATGAACAAGTATGACTGTACCAGAATTGCTGATGGCTGCCGTTGATAGACCGTTGTGGAGGAAATTCAATATGGCTTCTGCTTTCGGATTCCCCATCCTACGATTAAAAAGTCAAGGGAATGATGCTGCTGCTGATGATGATAATGATGGTGATATCTTGTGAAAAAATGAACAGATCGATCTTTATTTAACGTCCTCATTTTTGTTATTACAAAGTTTCAATATTCTTCTCATTGTCTTCAGATTGTACATTATTTACATTATTCGGACTATTGTCCTCATCTTTGTCGCCATATTTATCACAACGTTTCGGCCGTTGTACGTTCCGGCCTTCTTCAGGTGGTTTGAATGTCGAACTAAACCATTTATTTCGCTCACTGGGATAGACTCCACGTGCCATGTTCGATAGATGTCAGTTATCAGTTATCTCCTGTTAATTTCCCTCTGAAAGTTCTCCACTGCCTTAACCGGGTATTGAACTCACACTCTTTGGGTTCTCTCACTGGATGTAACCAACGCCTTTATCCACTGTGTCCTTGAGGACATCTTGGTATGAATTTCTGGGTATTATAAACCTAATGTCTTCAGCAACCATTTTTACTGTTATCAATTCATGTTATTACCAGAGTTCATATTGCAACTTTGTTGTTATCATTGCTTTTCTCTGGCACTCCTTATTACTGGTTCCCATATTGTATTTATTTCCATGCTTGGTCGGCTCAGGAGATTTTTGTTGCCTAGCATATGTGCTGATTCCTTAAGTTTACGAATTTTCCAATGGTATTCCTTGTCTATGATCTTAGGATTGTCTACCATTCCAGGTAACGTTTATGGTATTTCGACCAGCATTCTTTATTTTATTTACGGAAGGAGACTGTTCTCGTTCAATCCGTGTTTTGAGATATCTTATTTTGTACTCTTTATAGTACTAGTCTGATATTGCTCATCGTCTTTCAGTCAAGGCTCACGGATACATTAAAACACATGTTCCCGTAAGACCACAGCAGTTAAGCAACATCGAGCTTAGTCAATACCTAGATGGATGGATGATTGGGAATAGCAGGTGTTGAAATCTTGGATGCGCGGGTGGCATAATGGATAATGGCTCGGAATTGTTAATCCGAGAGCCGAGGTTCAAATTCCCTTGGGTTTGTTATATTCATTTACGCACAAATACGTTTGGGATAGGTATGCATACCCCGACTATGGGTTAATTAATAAGACTAAACCAGTATTATCTTCAAAAGAAATTCTTAAAATCTAAAAATATTTTCTGGCTTCAAATAACCTTCGAAGGGCTGATAAGCCGTAATAAAACGAGTAAACCAAACAAGCAAAACCTTTCCACTGAGTCTAAGTCTGTTTTACTCAACATATGGATTGTACTCCTAATTATTGTACCACAAATCCACCAAAATATTGTCACGTTGATTGAATAATAACCTCAATTCGGAGTTTATATGGACAGACGCTTGATGTAAGCCGAAGGGCATCATGGCCGAAACATTATGAGGTCATTATTACTAATTTAAATAATGAAAATAGTGATCTCATCTCAGAAAATCAAACAGAAATATATCGAAAATTATACAAAGATAATTTCAGATGAAGCTACAGCTAATGATTACGCGTTAGACTACGGACATTGATTAATTCTTCAATATCAGTATTATTCTTTGGAGCGTGCGACTTGCAATGTTCATAAAATGTTTTACCTAAATTGTAATATCCACATAGCATTTAAGTGTCATTTGTTAGCTGTTTAGAGAAGTCACCGGTGAACAGTGGGAGAATCAACACAGAGCTCAGCCATTATGAATGGCTACCATCGACCGCTTTTCAACAGGTTCCATTATCAATTTCATATATTATTTTCAACCACTTCCAGAGAGAGTTAGGAACTAGGATCGCCTCTTAACGGCGATATTATCAAGGAGACCACCTTGACTAATCGAGTGTTGGAAGATTCTATTTTGGTCTGATTGTCGCTACACCAACGTTCTCACGCCCTGCATCGGCGTCCACGTGTCAATATTGTTCATTGCACATTAATGTAGAAGGAAGGGGAAAGAATACACCATTACCCTAAAATCATGATGTTCGGTACAGGAAATAGAGTATATATACGTTACATTTTCCTATAAATATTTTATTTTTCTGTTCTTGACAGAAAACGCTATTAAACAGGTTGTCAAGTATATATATATATATATATATATAAAAGAAAGAGGTTGTAGTGGTTCCAACGAGAGAAAAGTATGTATATTAAAAAGAAGAGAAGAGAGGTGCCGTAAACGTTTTTGGCTGTAATGTGGATTTATTTAGAAAAAAAATATCATGTTTTGTTTTACATAATTTTAATACACGTGTTTCTGGTCTCGTGACCGTCTTCAGGTGAAAGCGGAGATTTTCACATATTATTAAAAATAATTAATTTTTTCTTTTGTTTTTCAATGTTAAATATTCTCGATATGAGACATTTTCTGTGTTAGTCACACACACACACACACACACACACACACATATATATATATATATATATATATATATGTGTGTGTGTGTGTGTGTGTGTGTGTGCGTGTGTGTGTGGGTGTGTGAGGGTAAGGGTATGCGTGTGTGTAGTTCTTGACAACCTGTTAATATCGTTTTCTGTCACTAACGGATGAATAACATATTAGGTTGGTGCAAAAAAATGTCGTTTTTTGGCGTATTTTTTAACGTCAAAAACGACATTATTACGTCAGTATTTTTGCACCAACCTAATATTAATGTATAAAATAATATATATATATATATATATATATATATATATATATATATATATATATTAATAAAAAGAAAGAACAGTAAGATATATAATCCGGTGTTCTTATAGATATTTTTATTTTTACAAAATAGTGCTCAATGTAAATTTACAGAGCATTAATATTATAAATTAATATACTTAAAATATGGTTTTTCGCTACACAGTTCCAACCATGTTTCAAAAATGGAAGCTAAAAGCCCCGAATTTAATTTTGTAATTAAATTAAAGATATTAGTTCCATTTCATCTTCACGCGAATTTTGGAGTAACTTTAAAAATTACTGAGTTTTAAATACACAGCTAAAACAAAATTCATGTTTTCAAGATTACAGATAAATCTATTTTGCAAGACTACTTTGATATCATAATGGGATCACTAGACTCAGCTGAGTCTTCTGATCTCATCAGTCTTTTTATATTATATAACCTTACAGCACGCCATGATATTAATATAACTGACATTGGTTTGTACAGAGATGATGGCCTTATGGTTATTAGAAACTCAACCAACTTCAAAATAGATAGAATTAGAAAGGTTTTATATAAAGAATTTCAAAACATGGGCTTAAAAATTACAGTTAGCACTAAATTAAAAAAAGTAAACTTCCTAGATATAACATTAGATCTAAATAAAAATACATACACACCTTATAAAAAACCAAACACCAATCCTTTATATATACACCCTAAATCAAATCACCCCCCAACTATAATAAAACATATACCGTTATCTATCAGTAAACGAATAAGTACAAATTCTGCAAATGACAAGATTTTTGATGAGCATATTAATACCTATAATAAGGCTCTAAAAATGAGTGGCTACAAAACCCCAAAACTAACTTATATAAAAAATGAAAATGAAAAGCATAGAAAAAACAGATGTAGAAAAATAATTTGGTATACGCCCCCATATAATCAAATGGTAAAGAACAAATTAGGACAAAAATTCCTCGCATTAATAGTCAAGCATTTTCCTAGTGAAAGTAAACTAAGTACTATTTTCAATAAAAACACACTAAAATTGAGTTACATCTGTACGGAAAACTTAGAAAAATTATTAAGAACCATAATGCTAATATCTTAAATAAACACTTATACCAAAACCCCCAAAATTTGGACAATGGAAAAATAAAAATAAAAACTGATGAAAATAAACAAAAATTATGTAACTGTAGAAACCCTAATAATTGCCCTCTACAAAATAAATGTTGCACTGAATCATTAGTATACCAATACAATATCTCTTCGATTGAAAGACCAGAAAACATAAAAATATATATAGGTTGCACTAGCCATGAGTTCAAAAAAAGATTCAACCAACATCAAAGACCATTTAGGATAAATAAATATAAAAATCAGACATCTCTATCGAAATACTTCTGGCACCTAAAAGAAACAAATAAAACACCTACAGTAAAATGGAAGTTAATAAGAAAAGCTAGAATATGTAGGTCATTAAATGACCCATGTCCTTTGTGCATACATGAGAAACTATATATTACTAAGTTTATAAAAAAATAAAAATTTACTGAATCAGAGAAATGAAATAGCTATTTTATGACGTCATTGTCAAAAATTATCCTTAAATAATAATTAAAAATAAAAATAAATTTATAAAATAGGATCAGGTAATATACATACTTATATTTAACATGAAAAATTAATTTTATATACTGTAAGTAATTCTATTATATTTAATTGGTTTTTCCTAAAAAATAGTCTATTAAAATAATTGTAAATATTTTAAAATTGTATTTAAAATTGTAGTTAATACGAATTCTAACCTTAACATCTTTTAAAATTATAATTAAATAAAACGTATTCTAACCTAAACACCCCTCCAAAAGAAATACCGACACTCAAATGAATCCTATAAAACACCTACAGAAAAATGAAATTATGACGAAAAGCGAGAGGATGTGGACCATTGAATAACCCATGTCGTTAGTAATATATAGTTTCACCTGTATGTACAAAGTTTATATTTATAAAAAAAAAAAATAATAAAATAAAATAAAAAAAAATAAAAAAAAATAAAATAAATAAATAAAAAAAACATTTAAATAAAAAAATCGTAATATACTTATACTTGATATAGAAATTAAATGAAATATAGTCTATAAAAACTAACAATGAAAATATTTTAATGTTGTAATTATAATTATAATTGTAATTGTAATTGTAGTTGATTAAAATGAATTCTAACCTAAACTTCTTTTAAATTGAAATTAAATAAATAAATTAAGTTTACTAAACCAGTGAAATGAATTAGCTATTTTTGCCATAAAAAAAAAAAAAAATAATATTTAAATATACAATTTTTAAAAATCGTAATACAAATATACTTGATGTAGAAAAATAATTTTACTTATTGTAAGTAATTCAAATATTGGGTTGGTACAGAGATAGTGGCGCAGTGATGTCGTTTTTTGACGTATTTTTTAACGTCAAAGAGCGGCGTTATTGCGTCATTGTTTCTGCCCCAGCCTAATACATTTACTACTATTAAATAAAATATAGTCTATAAAAACTAATAATGAAAATATTTTAAAGTTGTAATTAAAATTGTAAAATGAATTCTAACCCAAAACTTCTTTTAAATTGTAATTAAATAAATAACTAAAGTTTACTAAATCAGTGAAATGAATTAGCTATTTTTGCCGTAAAAAAAAAAAAAAATCCAGACGACACGCTTTTAACGGATGTTAGATTTCATTGAAAGAACATCCCTACCCACTACCAAAACATAACAAAAACTGATACATTAAAATATAGACATATTGAACACCCAGACACCCCTAGTCTAGCAGAATAGATTTATCTGTAACCTTGGAAACATGAATTTTGTTTTAGCTGTGTATTTAAAACCCAGTAATTTTTAAAGTTACTCCAAAATTCGCTTGAAGATGAAATGGAACTAATGTCTTTAATTTAAGTACAAAATTAAATTCGGGGCTTTTAGCTTCCATTTTTGAAACATGGTTGGAACCGTGTAGCGAAAAACCATATTTTAAGTATATTAATTTATAATATATATATATATATATATATATATATATATATATATATATATATATATTCATGCAATGTTTTATATATATATTATTTATATTTTATATATACGCAGTACTTATTGGAAAGCGCTCGATATCAGTGATAGAGCTACCATAAAAACACCGATATACGCAACTATATATAAATCCAATATTTAAAAATTAATCCTCTTGTCTGACGATCTCAAATAGCGTGAAACCCAGGGTCACAAACTCACATCACTACAACTATATATATATATATATATATATATATATATATATGTGTGTGTGTGTGTGTGTGTGTGTGTGTGTGTAGGGATATCTTTATGTGAACGTGTGTGTGTGGTTTTTTACAAACTGTTTAAACTCGTTTGTTGTCATGAGCGGAAAAAGTAGAAGACACAAGAAATTCCAAGAAAATACATGCCATAACTTCACTGATAATAATAATCTGCCGTCTCATCACTCATCAATGTTATTACACTTTCAATAACAATTTTTACAAACAAAAATTTGAATTTTCAATGGGAAATCCTCTCCACTGACAATAGAATAGCTGTCTTTCATGAGAAAACCAAAGAATCAAAAAAATATTATTCTGCCAACTAACTCTATCACAACTACAACCGAAAGAATTTATTTAAATTCAACATAAAATTTGTCACAATATATCTAAATCAATCAAAGACTTAATCAATAACAAACAAAACAACCAGCCAAAACTACAAATTTACTGAATGAATATATTTGAGAAACCTCGCGAAGTTTAAACAAGAGACTATATGAATACAAAAGGGACATTTTAAATAACAACACAGAAAACGTACTGGTTGTTCACCGTAAGAAAACAGACCACAATTTTGAAAAGGGAATGCTAATTTGATTAAAAGAGAAAATAATCCACTGAGACGAAAATTTCTAGAAAGTGCTTTGATCGCTTGTCCAGCCACAACAATTTTGCGTCCAGGCTCTTACAATATATCAGCATTCTTGGTAGATTTTATAATGTCATAATATGGGATAGTCAGGGACAACGTGACGAAGGGAAAAAGAAAAGGAAAAGAATACAGATGGATTTGATTGGAATCTTTCAAAAATATTCTTTCAAAAAATTTTGAAACTACCTGCGTCTCTCGTTTCGTGCGCATGCGTAATGTAAACGTGGCAACGTCAACAATGCTCAGTCTGATGAAATCATAACGGATGAAACGCGTCACAAAAACAGTTTTCAGTTTGTATATATATATATATATATATATATATATATATATATATATATATATATATATATGAGGGATATGGGTGCGCGTGTGTGCATATGTGCACGTGTTCTCTCTGTGTGTGTGGGACTGTTGTGTGTCTGTGTGTGCATTCAAATACATATGAATCTATATAATTTAACTTGGAACTTGCTCTTAAAATATGTCAGGATTATTTATACATCTGTCTATATATTTGAGCTGAGCTATTGCGATTATTTACATTATTCTGACTGTTATCCTCGTCATTGTCATATTCGCCATTCATATCGCGAATATGGAAATAAAGATGAGTAAAGCTGTCCGAATAATGTAAATAATGTAAAGTGTAAGTCAGTAATTAAAGTGTAAGTCAGTGATTAAAGTGTAATATCTATGTAGCCAGTGAAAACTATTACACAAAAGCTCTCTCTCTCTCTTTCTATCTATCTATCTATCTATCTATCTATCTATCTGTATATATATATATATATATATATATATATATATATATATATATATATCAAGCAATAAGAATTAAGATTACATTTGGTTAAAGATCATTTCACCTTGTAAATTGAAAAAAAAAATAACAAGGATTTTTCAGACCAGTCAATGGATGATAGATTATTGAAAAATGGCCAGGCAGTAGAAGAAAGAAATTAAAGAGAAAAAAGAGACCAAATAAAAACCAGGAAGTCATGAGGGGTGGTAATAGAAGAAAGGAAGACAAAAATGTGGGGAGAGAAAAGAGAGAAGAAATGACCTATTTATATTATACACAGTCGCAAGCAGAAGGTAGTTTAGACATATAATAAATAGCTAAAACCATTTATATGAAAGAGAGATAATCCAGAATTAAAGATATATAAAAATAAACAATATACCAGAAAAATTAATAAGAAAAATAAACAAAAAAAATATAAATATAAATTTATAATAAATAAAATATGAATATAAATTAAACCTATATTAAATAATTCCTATGTACAATTAAATATATATATATATGATATAATCAACCAATAAGAGGAAGATTAAATAAAAATAAAACTACACTAAAATATAAAGTGAAAGAAGTGACTTTTTACTAAAAAAATTTTTCATTAGATTAATATTTTGATATTTATTATCATATAGTGTTATCGTATAAAATTTATTCTTCTCATATATATATATATATATATATATATATATATATATATATATATATATATATATATATATATATAAAGAAAGAGGTTGTAGTGGTTCCAACGAGAGAAAAGTATGTATATTAAAAAGAAGAGAAGAGAGGTGCCGTAAACGTTTTTGGTTGTAATGTGGATTTATTTAGAAAAAAAAATATTATGCTTTGTTTTACATAATGTTACACTACACGAGTTTCTGGTCTCGTGACCGTCTTCAGGTAAAAGCGGAGATTTCCACATATTATTAAAAATAATTAATTTTTTCTTTTGTTTTTCAATGTTAAATATTCTCGATATGAGACATTTTCTGTTTGTAATCCGAATTTCTTTCTTGAATTAGCAATGAAGAGTTCTGCGCGAAGGGTCATAAAACAATTAAGGTTGGTCCAAGCGAAATGATGAATTACTCATCAGCATTTTATCTTTTAATGTTTTACTGACCCCTATGTGTTCTTGGATCTGTTTCTATTTTTGTGTGTTTCTGTCAGCATCCGTGTATATATGCGTACGTATATTCTCCCTCCATACATATACTGTTTTATTATGAGGAATTAGTAAACTCATTTGTACATATACACGCATACACATACATACGCACATACACACCATCCCACCACAAGAAATCAGTACATACACACACATACACACACACACATACGCACACATACTTCCCAAGCTACATGGAACCAGCATACACACTCACACATACACATACATACATACACACACACACACACGCACCTACACACACACGTACTTCTTAAATTGTGTGGGGTTTGGGCGCGTGCTCGGGAGTAGTTCCCCTGTTTTGTCAACATGCGTATCTATCTATATATATATATGTAAATGTGTGCATACATATATATAATCTGGTGTCTCCCGTATATGAGCGTGCGCTCATGTATGTGAGTGATTTGATCATTGTGTTTGGTCACCTTGTGTGCATGTTGTGTGTTTTTGTGTGGGGGGTTATGATCTATTTAGTTCGGGTTTAAATTTGTTTATAAAGTTTTTTTCCTGTATTTGTAGGCACGAGTAATTTGTGTATGCGTGTATATGTACAAATGAATTACTAATTCCTCATAATAAAACAGTATATGTATGGAGGGAGAATATACGTACGCATATATACACGTATGCTGACAGAAACACACAAAAATAGAAACAGATCCAAGAACACATAGGGGTCAGTAAAACATTAAAAGATAAAATGCTGATAAGTAATTCATCATTTCGCTTGGACCAACCTTAATTGTTTTATGACCCTTCGCGCAGAACTCTTCATTGCCAATTCAAGAAAGAAATTCGGATTACAAACACAGAAAATGTCTCATATCGAGAATATTTAACATTGAAAAACAAAGGAAAAAATTAATTATTTTTAATAATATGTGGAAATCTCCGCTTTTACCTGAAGACGGTCACGAGACCAGAAACTCGTGTAGTGTAACATTATGTAAAACAAAGCATAATATTTTTTTTCTACATAAATCCACATTACAACCAAAAACGTTTACGGCACCTCTCTTCTCTTCTTTTTAATATATATATATATATATATGTGTGTGTGTGTGTGTGTGTGTGTGTGTGTGTGTGTGAGAGAGAGAGAGAGAGAGAGAGAGAGAGAGAGAGAGAGCGTGTGTGTGTGTGTGTAAGTACTTTGGATTTCCGCCAAGATTATTCTCGGGGTAAATTACAAAAGAAAAATTTACTTTAACTGTGCTAAAATTTGCATTTTGTTTTGATGGTGATTTTTAAAGATTGAATGTACTAGAGACGGAAAAATTATTAGAGAAGTGGTAAGTATAAAAATAGACATAATGTGTCTATATTATATAATGAAACATCTTTGAAATGAAGATATGCTGCATATATATATATATATATATATATATATATATATATATATATATATATATATATATATATATATACAAGAATTTTGGTCAGGAAATGATGCCTTCTATTTTATAATGTCGGCTCAAAAGCGGATGTTAGCAGGTGTGTATGGCTTGTTCCAAGTCTCTTACAAGTACGTGTGAAACAGAATTTTGCCATCGAATTAAAATAATTGGAAAAGCAAGGTACTTGCAGAATTGCTTGCGGGGACTAAACAATGGGTATGTGGAGTTAGAAGCCAGTTAATGAGCTTGAGCAATTTTCTTGAGAGACAAAGTTTCTGGAGCTCACGGAGAGTCACACCTAAAATCAGAACCAACGGTAGTAATTATACAGGCAAATAATATTTAGTAGATTAAAACTTTCTCTACTCACCATTCCAATTTGACTCCCTGTATCTGTGATTAATTTAGTCAGTTAATAGGAAGCATTAATTTCGGGTCCTCCTTCATGCAAATGTATCTATTTTTCTATCTATTTACCTATCTATTCAGGAAATTAATAAAAAAAATTCAATTTTTATTTGATTGACGATATCTAGATTTTCACTTCGATTCTTAGATTGTTTGTTGAGGCATTTACGGTTGTGTAGTTTGTATATGGTTTATAAAGTCCATTACGCAGATCTAAATTTGCGTTGTCGATAGTGGTAATACTCAGACCGTGCTCTTTAAAGAATTTAATCAGGCCTTTTCTTAGACGGTTTAATTGTTATGCGCCTGTTTAACACAGGAGTATTATACCGTCGTCTCTATAGAGCTCAGCGTTTTTTTTTTATATATCTAAGATGAACCTTAGTCGTCAAGGTACTAGAATCCCTACTAATTTACAAACCTCCGCCGAATCAAACTAACCTCTACCTTAGAATGCTAAACAATTTACATAAATCAATCCAATTTAGGCTTTCCACTAACTCTAGTAATAAGGAAATTTTTGACAAATACAAAAAATATAGATGCCTTAGAACAAAATAACCATAAAATAAGCCTAGAGTACTTTTTAATAAACAAAAAAGATATTAACAAGCCGAAACACCATAAACATTATATAATATGGTTTAACGCACATTTTAGCAGCTATGTCAAAACTAACATCGGAAATTTTTCCTGAATTTAATCCATAAGTATTTCAGTCATTCCTCGACGCTAAAATTTTTTTCATAAAAACAAAGTTAAAGTTAGCTATAGTTGTTCTAATAACATTGAACAATACATATCACAGCACAACAATATTAAACTAAATAAATACTTAACAAAGCTGCAAGATAAATGTAACCCCCACAACGAAGGAATGCAACTGCCGAAAAAATAGGAACTACTCGCTGAACGGCAAGTACAAGTATAACGGTTTAATTTATAGCCATTAAACATGATGGTGATGCCAAATTCTATTTTGATTCAACTGAAACCTATTGGGAATTACGTTTCTACCACAATCAAATGACACGAGGCAATATTAAATATAGTAACAGCACTGCCCTCTCTAAATTTTTCTGTAAAATAAAAAGCGGCACTAGAAACACAACGGATGTCTGAGATTACGTAGCAAAAGCCAACACTTTCAGTGAAAAGGTAATAAATGTAATTTATGTCTTTTAGAATAACTTGTCATTCTAAAACATAAATAACCCTAATTTGCAAAGGAAAAGAAGTAAATTAATTATCTCATGCAAACCTAGAAACAATCCCTTATACCCAGATTAATACAATTTCTTTCCCATTCGGACACCAGATATAATATTATTATTATTATATTAGGAAGCGTAATGGATACCGGCTAGGATTGATGAATCTGAAAGCCGAGTTCGAATTCTTGTCGAATACGTTACATTCTTGGGAAAGGTATGAATCCTCTTCTTCTCACCCTCTCAGCTATGGGTAAATAGCAGGACAGACCGGGTTCTATAGCCATGGATAGAAACTGGTCTATCGCAGTCTACTGCGGGAAAAATCTGCCTAGTCAGTCATGTATCGACAGATACATGATCGCCTAAGCGTCTATCACGCATGGCACATAACAGACTGATTATTATTATTGTTAATATTTCATTATTAATATGATTACTATTATTATTATATTACTAATTTTAACATTTATTACTATTATTACTATTACTATTATTTTATTATTGCAGTTACGCATTGTTGTTTATATTATTGCTGTTATCTGTTAAGTGTTTTGCCCCAGGCAAAAAAGAGTTATCCCCCTTGAAACTTAGTATGATTCCTTTTAAACGTAATACAGTATTTTAATTCGAAATTGGAATTTTTTATTTTTAATTGAAAATTATATTTTTATAATTTTTAATTAAAAATTATAAGTGCCAATTTGAACATAAATTTAAATTTAGCTTATAGTATAATCAAATATTTAATAATAGTAATAAACTACCTAACTACTCTATCGGCTCGAGACCCAGAAATTTAATTTACACCTGACGATTGCATAGTGTATGACACTCTGAGTCGTCGACCCAAAAATAAAGACAAAAGGATAACATCTTAATCGACGCGTTTCGTTCTCTGGCAGAATATGTCGGAGGACAAAATGCGGCGGCATAGATATTTTTCTTTATTCATATTTTCCTTGTACATATATATTTTAATTATATCTAAAATTTTACACATTCTCATAGCTATTGCGCAAAAATATAGTGATATACATTTAAAAGCACCTGCCAAAATACTGTGACCACATCCAAACGTTATTGTCTGATTTATTCTGGCCTAATCCGTTTTGACTACTCGTTTGAAACTAAAACTAAAAGTAAAATGATTTGCTGTTTACAGATGGAATATTTTATTCTTTCCACATTTTGATAAGTTTCTTCATTTAAAAAAATATTCCAAATTCTTTATGGTATTGCATAAAAATCTAAATCGCTCTCAGATTGAAGATTGACGACTATACGGCTTGCAGTCAGTCTTCAGATATTCGTTCCGTTCGAACAAATACAGCCCATGTCTTGTGAAAAGCGTTGTCCGTTTATTTATTTATTTTTTGTATTAATAGACCCTCTTTTATTTTACTGAAAATAATAAAAATCACATCCTTCACTTGGCTAAGACGCAACAGGTAATTATAAAACAAATGCAGTATAGAATTTTTAAATAATAATATTAACCTAAATCCCCACGGAAATTCCACCTATTTCCTATTTGAGTTCATAACTGGATAACTTAATGATTGAATAAGATCCTCTAAATTTTCCGTGGATATTCACTTATTACGTTGTTAAATATGTAAGTTTAATAAATTTAACCAAATATTGCAATAACAATTATAATTATGAATGCAGATAATTATATCAAGAAGTAAGAAGGTAAAGATGAAAAGATTTGCAATTAAAATAGTTTTCCATTTCATTGATGCAGACGTTAAATATCACGAGAGCGTTATAGCCTCACCTATCTTCTCATTCTTTATTTTCTCGCTAAAAGAAAATAACATTTCTGATGTATATTTCCGTATTTCCTCGCCATCAAATAAGAATAGTCTATTATTGAGTGTAAATTGGCAGGGCGTAACGTACATACTAGATAGAATAGTTCATCTGTTAGTTATCTAACAAATAAACTAAGGAGCAATAACAACATTAATAATAATAGTAAGACGAAGAAGAAAAATTTACGGGTAATATAGGTATGTATGTATAGCTCGAAACTTGTATTCAGTGATACCCGTCTACTAGGGCGGCTAGCCACCCCCTATTGCAGACGCATTCAACACCCACTTGTGGTTTATACTGAAACTATGCTGAGCGTGTTACCTAGCGTGATCAACAATTTGAACAAGGCCAGCAAGATGACTTGTGACTTTGTGCGAGCATAGCTATCGACGGCACCCAAGTGTTCCGTCTACGCAGTACTCACAAGGTATGGTTTCCAGGCACTGGAATCGACCCTTCCAGTTCGCCAACATCTTTCCTGACAAATCGACTATTGTGAGATTCGAACCTGGGTCTAATGGTCAGAATGCGAGAGTGCTAACCACGTACCCATAATATAGGTGATAACAAACAAAATAATCTTTATTGAATTGTTTGACATCATTAGTGAGAAGGATGTGCTTGTTGAGCAGGGAAATGGTAATGCATTTATATTTAGTGCGGAATTGGTATATATCAGAAATGCGCAAAAGTAAACCTCATTTTATTTCATATATTTCTATTTTGACAATTTTGAGTCCATATTTAATCCCTTGCTATTAAGCGGCCCATATTTTGGATGTTGGATATATATCATATCTCTTTGATTCCCAGACATTTATCATTTATCATTGAATAGTTTCAATGACCATCAGGGGCTGATATCGACCAATTTGGGAACACTTTCTATGTTTTGGTAATTAATCAATTAACATCCCGCTTGATATTCATCGGATACGCGACTAAATAAAAATACAAACTTGCTGAACTGTGACGTTCTTTGTAGCCTAGTGCCAAAACATACCTGATAAAATGGTGTTTTCTCCGACAAATGGGGACACAAATCCAATTCTTATTGGAGAGCATATTTTCTTTATTAAGGTTTCCAGAATGTGCAGGACGATAAACTTGATATGCACCGTTTCAAATAAATATCGGGAGTCTATTTCAAATACATGTATTCACTATAGTAACGTTTGAAGTAGTAAAAATGACGGACTAAAAATATATCCATTAATTCTTTAGATTAGGTATTTAACTAACTATAGTAAAAAGACTAATTGCCACTATATTACAACATGAATTATGACAAATATTAAAATATTTACTATGTTTTTTTTAAATTCAGATTGACTTCCGGAAGAAAAGGAACGGCAACTTCAAGCTCTTCGCTTCGGATTTTACACTCTACACTTTTCCACTTTAATGTTGTTGTGATAAACAAGGCTCAATTCGAAGTTACTGCAAAACTTTTAGCCTTGTATTAAACAAAGATAAACGTGACATATATCAAGAAACTAGACAAGTAATGTTCGTAAGACTGCAGCTAGTTTTAATGAATTACATTGTATTTCATCTTGTAGTAACTTGCTTTGCTGCACATAAAACATTCCTTGTACCTTGTAAGAATCAAAACATTAGTCAACCTCAACATGACATCAACTGTAAAATATATCTTGCGAAAAACACAAAATCGCAGTTAAAAAAACTAATCTCCAATTCAAATGTAAAGATAATCTTGTTAAACATTATGCTGCCTGAAAAAGCACAGAAGAAATTTCTGGGGAAACCAGTCAAACTTAAACATTCTAATATCTATTTCTTTAGGCAACTACATTGGCAAATGGTTCGTTTCGATGTCGGCCAAAACCTTTTGTTTTTGTTTCTCAAATTTAGACTGCTAAACCTGACGAAAATCAATATCGGATTTCGGGGATTGGATATTGATCTTCGTACTGAATCGCCCGACTGCCTAAACAAAACATCACAGTCTGATTTTATTTATCTTTTACGCAAAACACTTTTAGACAATGCAGTCGATCATGATTCGATAAAGAAAGAAAACTTATCCGTTTGCAATCAGATTATTACGGAAAGACATGGCATCGCGAATTTCAAAACAATCTGTTATACAAAAGAGTCGGAATCTCAGATATCCTGCCATTTCTTGATTGTGAGCGATGGGTGGAAATACTTGATTATATTCCAAGATATTATCGCTATTGCTACCTTATTAATTGTACCGTTTTTTATACCAAGACGGCTCTATGAGGTAAAACGCAATACTTACCTACTTTACCTGCCTGAAGAAATACGAGTTACACTAAAAATCACCGAAACGAAACCCCCAATCGAGGCCCAAACTGAGAATTATACTTTTCCTCTCAACCAGTATCCAAATTTGGCCAAGAGATGCCAAAACAGCAAAAGAGAATATGAAGGGTTGCTGAAAGCTTTGTATTTAAATGTAAACGAAAGAAAAATTATGTCACGTGGATGCGCAGCGGCTGAACTTTCACGTGTAATATACAACAAATTATTTCGATGCAGACATTATTCACCGGAAATACAGAGCTGCCTCACAACTCGCTTAATGCCTTCATTTAGACGCTACAATCAGCTCACTTGGTATCACTGTTGTCGTTGGTTCATGAAGCTGATACTCTTACTATTGTTACCGTTGCCCTGGGTATTCCGTTTGATAATTTACTACAGATTTGAAGCAAAGTCTATTACAGATAAAATCAGCGCTATTAAATCGTTGAATTTAAAACAAACATATAGCGGTACGGTTTTTAATTACATCCCACCATTGCACTGGACTTTTTTATTCATTTATTCACTTTATTTTTTGGACATCATTTTTTTCGGAATTTTCAATTGCAAAAGAATAAAAAAATTAACTAATACCATTAAATTGGCTCTTCGAGATATGAACGAATATGCCAAATTCGAAAACATTTCATTTCAGGTTAAATTCCTGTTGTATCCTCTGCAAAGGTTTGGTTTCGCAGGTTTGGCCATAGCCCCTGTCTTCTGGTTTATCGCTATCCCTATGACATTGCTATTCTATTGCTTTTATCTCATACCAATGGTTAATTTAATTTTCCGTTTATTAAGTAACATACTATTTTACTGTTCATCTTTTGTTTTAAACAAATGCAGGCCGATCGATAGCGACCCTACATCGATCAAGAAACGGATTATCAATTTTATAACGACTTTCCTCTTACTGTTATCCGTCGTATCAGCCAGCGTTCTTTTTACTGAATGCATATGTTTTCTTGTCACTGCCGTTTTTCATTCCTTCATTATCATTATAATAAAGGCCAACGAAGCCTTACCATACGTATCGCTGGGATTCTTAGTCATCTTTTACTTTTTCGAAAATATAAATAGCGTACGCAACGATTATGACAATTTCCAGAGGAAGATTACAGACAAGGTGATCGAAGAAATTAGTGACCTATGCAATACAATATCTAACTCGAAACAGTCTGAATTTTGCAATACTGCCTATACGATTAAAGACACGTCTGTTAGTTTTCAGGAAAGTAAAGTTGGTAAAGGTCTAATTTACAATAGCCTTTCTTTGCTTCTTTTTATAGATTCTAGGCATCGTCCACATATTCCGGAAAGATTCTTTTATAGCATCTGCCACCTGCCATTTGAAGGTTGTCCTGGTTCACTTATGAAGTGTTATCTAATTGCTTTAAGAAATTACGCTGTCATTCTAGTCTTTTTATATTTTGTTTTTATTGTGGTTAAGACATTTTTTGGCTTGTATAACGTCTCTTCAACCAACCAAATGTTGGCCACCTTGGCTGGGGGATTTCTCCCTTTATTTATTCGGAATTTGATCAAGATGAATACTCAAACACGGGAAGTAGACATAGAAACAATTGCTTTCAAAACACATTTTACAAGGGCAATGCAAGAATATGCTGAAGATTGGGTGGTGAATGATTTTCTAATTGAATCTGAAGATAATGAGAGGTTACGTGACTCGCCCATGTCATCGACAAACTGTGTCCTAAATACAAACTCGTTAATGAATATAACACTTCGATCTTCTCGAAGAAAGATTCAGGAAACAAGGGTATAAATTTTCAGGGACACTGTCATTTGGCATTTTCGAAGTTCAACTGAAAAGATGCAGGAAATTTCTGTTATTCTTCATTATATTTGTTTGCAATTTAAAAGGGTTAAACGATTAGGATAAGTCTCTTCTTGTGTGTATTAAATTTACAAAATTAAAAGAAACATCGAAGATTTCAGAATCATTAACATTTCTATCATACTTTCAGTATTTTCTGTGAAGACAGGTACTAAAAATTACTAAGAACAGGGAAATAAATTATTTAAATTATTCGGACTATTGTCCTCATCTTTGTTGCCATATTTATTGCAACGTTTCGGTTGTTTTACGCTCTGGCCTTCTTCAGGTGGTTGGGATGTCAAACCGAACCATATAATTTCGTTCACTGGGGTAGACTGTTCTAGTTCCATGTTTAATGGATGTCAGGTATCAGTTATCTCCTGTTAATTACCCCCTGAAAGTTTTCTACTACCTTAACTGGGTATTGAACTCACACTCTTTGGGTCCTATCATTGGATCTAACTAACGCCTTGATCCACTGTGCCATGTCCTTGAAGAAACAGCCGAAACGTTGTAATAAATATGGTGGCAAAGATGAGGACAATAGTCTGAATAATGTAAATAATGTATATAATACCTCATTTCAGAAATATAGACAGATCAGACAGGGAAATGTTAAACGGATGTCTTATTACACGTTGGTTAGCCCCGATTGTATTTAGAAGGTTTGAAATATGTACAATTATAACTCTGATTTAAGTTTATTCATTCCTCCGATTAAAATAATTATAATTCACTGTGATATTTGATTCATTCCTACCGCTGTAAATATCAATAAGCGAGGGAGTTTCCAAAATGCCAGTGACTTCCTATAATCTGCTAAAATTGAAATCACACTTCACCTTTAAAATACAATAAATAAAACTTATATTTGTCAGGTTTGTGCAATCTGTTTCCTAGAAGCTGGTGTCTGAATCTTCTGTCTCATGATGTAAGAATATGATATTAATAAAAAGAAAAGGATGTAAAAAATGCGCCTGATATGATGTTTGTTGTCAACAAAGTTAATTTTCCTAAATAAAACCATAGTAGAAATGTGACACTGTAAAATAGATTCAACAAAGTGAATACATTTTAAAATAATGCTGCAGGTATATTTAGTAGCCATATCTGTTACTGTTTATTTTATAATTTGACAACAAGCAAGGCAATAAAGCCATTAGGATGCAAGGCGTTACTGGCTGTTAGAGAATATGAGAAAAATATACTATTAAGGAAAGATGACAATAAAAGAACTATCATTAAAAAGACAAAAGTTAACGATTGACATTGCATTGAAATGTTTGAAAATAAAATTTGTTTGAGAAACAAGAAGCTGAAGGAGAGATACACAAGCAAGAATTGCGAGAGGTGAAACCTTTCCTTCGTTTTGGCATTTCAGATTTTACAAAAGATCATTCAATTCCATTTGATTTCAGTTACAATTGGATGAATCCAAATTAATGGCCTGCAATCTGAATCTAAAGAAATATTTTGTAGAATTATACTGAAAACATTATGTCATCTATACAAAATTATAGATACGGGAATTCCTTGTTATTTAACTGGGGAGTTTGGGTTTGGAACATGTACTGTTTGATGTATATGAATAATATTTACAAATGTATTAAGTGAATTAACAAGGAAGAAGATTATATTGAAAAATAAACTTGCATTTTACTCATTGAGTTATGCACTTACTGATGTGCCTACGTGTGTATTGTTATTGACTAAACAATTGTGTGAATTGAAAAAGATTGTTCTGAAAAATACGTATTTATGTAAAATAAAAGCTTTGTTAATTCATCGACTTACCCACTCTCGTTCTCTCATTCTCTCCTTCTCTCTCTACTCCTCCTATCTCCCCACACTCTCTCTCTTTCTCACCCATAAATTTTTAAAACCCTTATATTGAATTTTTTTTTCTTCCTCGTTAATGTTAATATTTTCCTTTATTTTTTTTATTTTTTCCTCTCCCTTTTTGTTTCCTCTGAATAAATTGACTCCATTTATTTAAAAAAAAAAATTCTGTCTGAATTGATGAATATTTGCATATCCATGAAATAAATTATAACCGAATGTAATTTTATGGTTCGTCTATACTCATTATTATATTGCTTTGTTCTTACATTGAGCTCCTTTTGGATTAATGTCCTCCCTACTAATTATCAATTGTTATTTTATATATATATATTTATTTGTTATTTTATATATATATTTTATATATATATATATATATATATATATATATATATATATATATATATATATAATCATTTATTTAAAAAATTTATAACATAAACATGTTATAAAATCACTACAAAAATAGCCATTTTGTTTCAACACTCCGATATATATATATATATATATATATATATATATATATATATATATATATGTGTGTGTGTGTGCATATTTTTTGTACGTTATCATACAATGTCTGATAAAAAAAATTGGGCCTGTTGCTATAGTAAATGGAGCTATAGTACACAAAGTGAAGCAGCTTCCCGCAGATTAAACTTGAATACACACAAAAGCGAATACGAAGAAGTAGCTGCTCGCTATCTCCGGGAATGCTTCCATCAATAGAAACAACACCGGATAAAATATGTTGCTTCAGAAGAAGACTATATCGAAGGAGATTAAATGCCAAATTAATATGTGCTGGAGTTTTCTTTTTATAGTTTTTATAGTACTTGTCCATTACAGTTCAGTAGCAGTACATTTTGATCCAACCTCGTATCTATATCTATTAAGAAGATATACATGAGAGCATTATGTGTGCGTAGAAGGATGGATTTCAATATGATATCAAATGAAATGATAGTTTCTATTATTAACAATGCCAGAATTACAAATATTTATAAAAGCCAATATTATATTTCAATAGTTGTTGAAAATTGATATATTCGATGCACTTTCCAACATAAAAAATAAACATGAGAATTCCTTTCTTTTTTTTTTTAAGTGATCCTCCCTTATTCAGGAGGTGAACGCTTCATTATCACATCGTATGAATCAACATGGAAAAAATTTAAATATACTTTTTAGATACTTTCATCTTGCGAGGAGCGGTGTCTTTAAAGATTGCGGTGTTAATTAAACAATTTCCATGGTCTGTTGATCAAAGTAAATAAAGGTGTGGGACTGAACGTCGGGAGATAACGAAGCGTTTAAGAATGACATTAATAACTTTTGCTACACTATGACAGTCATTTGCAATTATATTTCTCTAAATTTATTTTATACACACGCATATATATATATATATATATATATATATATATATATATATATATATATATATATATATTCCTCATATGCGATGATTTTGGATTTTATTGTTTATATATATATATGCATATATATATATATATATATATATATATATATATATATATATATATATATATATACACACACACACACATGTATGCATACATGTATATCTGTATGTATTTGGACAAAAACTATTAATTTTTTTATGCAAACTTGCAAAGCATTGAACGAAACATTCGTCTCTTTTTAGGAAAACAAGTATCACTAAAATAAATAAGAAAACATTCTTTCTCTGCCGTATTTACTATATATATATGTGTGTATATATATATATATATATATATATATATATATATATATATATATATAGATAGATAGATAGATAGAGAGACAGAGACAGAGATAGAGTGGGAGGGAGAGAGACAGACAGATAGATAAATAGATAAATATGTCAGTGTGTGCGCGCGTGTGTGTGTGCGTGTGCATGTGTATTTGTACATATATATATGTCGGTGTGTCTGGGTAAGTATATTTGAGAATAATATACATATGTATGAATTTTCATTCAAATTATTATTTATTTATTATTATTTATTAGCAACGTTATTGATATTAAAATATACAAGGAAGTAAGGTTATAATAACTATTAAATGCTTTAAAGTTGGGTTTATACTAAAATAGAATTTATTCTAACTAATAAGTATTAAATTGTATGATGAAATTTGAAATTAAAATTAAAAACTACCCATTTCTTAAATGTAAATCTAATCTATATTAAGTTTAAAATCATGGTCCATTCAAGAAGAGGGAAACAACCACAACCTTTCATTCACCAACAGGAAATACTCTAACAGCACTACACTATCAACATACATATGGCAGCAAAAAGACAGAAACATCGCACCAACGATAAGCTGGAAAATACTGAAAAAAGCACCTGCCTACAACAACATTACAAAAAAAATACTTACTTTGCCTACACGAAAAAGTAGCAATAACAATCTCCAAATGTAGGCATGAGAATAAGTACCTATTATCCGAATTTATACCAAACGGATAAAAAAAATCCCCAACAATTACTCTTTAATTCAAGCTACCATCACATTAATTACATTTATTGTTATTATCATTGCACCACCATTAGTAATCACTTCTACCACTTTACAATAACTATTAGCTACTAATATTATAATTACCACCAACACCCAACATCATTACTACCACATCACATCTACTATTAACATAAGTCCACTATAATTATTAACGCAAATTACTCTCCCCCCAACATATTTAATACCACCAAATAAAAACCAAAAAGATCCGAGATAATTTCCAAATGTAGGCATGAGAATAAATACCTATAATCAGGATTTATACCAAAATAAATAAATAAATGAAATAAAATAAACTAAAACACCAACAATCACTTTTTAGTTCAAGCTACCACCACAATAATTACATTTATTGTTTTTATCATTCTCCCACCACCATTACTAATCACTTCGACCAATTTACAATAACTATTTGCTACTTATATTATCATTGCCACCAATCCCTCTACAACATTACTATCACATCATATCTACTATTATCATATAAACCCGCTATAATTATTAACGTAAACTACCCCCTCCATCCAGCATATTTAATACCACCATAAAAATAACCAATAAGGATTACAAACTACAATTTCTACCAGTTACATATGCACAGTCATCAAAAACAATGAAATATCCAGCTTTAAAATAATAACAAATAAACCTTAAAAAATAAAAAATAATAGCAATTTTTACCTATAATAATTTTACACAGATCCCACCACACGTATATACGTGCATGCGAGGAAATATTATTCAGCGAAAAAACAGAAAATTATCTGATTACTGACATATATACATTCTCGAGACATTCACGAGGAATTTTCGCTACACTTCCGATCTTTGAATTTCAACATTCAAATGCGTATGTATATAGACAACAGCACCCATATACATACATATGTCAAGTCCCATACTGTCCACATATGTTTATGACTGTATGAGACGCGGCGTGCGACAGCGTGTGTATGTGTGCCTGCTTACCCCAACGGGTGTACGGACATGCATCTATGTTTGCGTTAGCATGAGTGACATCACGACGATGATTCTCCCCAACTTCCATCGTAACACCAATACACGCAATCTACATAAACCCAAAAAATTTTAAAAATGAATAAGTTTGTCTGACGATCGCAAAAGCGTGAAACCCAGGGTCACAAACTCACATCAATCCAACCAAATATGTTAGCTCTATCTCTGATATTGAGCGCATTCTAATAAGCACCGCGCTTATAATATATAATTAATAATATATATAATATATTACACACATATATATATATATATATACACACTTTTCATATATTTATATATATATATATGTGTGTGTGTGTGTATGAATTATATATATATATATATATATATATATATATATATATATATATATATATATATATATATATAAGTAAATGAATATGAACAGACTTTGATATACATGGATATCCACTCGTAAAGCACACGGGATTATATTGATTTTCCGAGCGTTGCTTAGATGTGGCACAAGGTCGTTTGAGGTTCGAACTCACTACTCAGTCGTAATTGTTCTAGGGAGACAAGCTTGCTAACAATTACACCGCCTAAAGTTGCCCATTTTTTTATTTTCTAAGCGTAGCTTAGATGTGGCACAAGGCCTAAAGTATGCAGTACCTAGTGAGGATCGAACTCACTTTTCATTTGTAACTGATCTAGCAGATTATATATGTGTCTATGTATTCACTTATACACATACAATTGGATCTAATTATATAAATAGAGCTACAAACATCTGAATAATAATGAAATGATGATTAATATTTTTGTCGCAGTTGATAAAGTATGCAATTGTTTTATAATCTTGAACAATGTAACAGCTTTTACGAAAACAAGAGACACTACAAGAAAAATTATCGAATACTTCTTTTATACTTTATTTACTATATAAATAGTAAAGGGAAAAAATATATGACAAAGTGGAAAATGTTTTCTGGTGACGCGTTTGGACCTTTAGAATTTCATCGGGCGAAATTTGTTATATTAGTGCGCGTACACATGCGCACGAACGAGGGATGCTGGGAAGTTTAATTTTTTATTTAATTTTTTAAGTTATTTTTTTAAAATCTAGCCGATTTCACTTAGATTCATTTTATTTTTCTTTCCATCACTTTTGTCAGTAGATATCCCACATTGTTTTTTTATTTTTTTCAGGCTTAGGTGTAAGAGCCCGTGTGCAAATTTACTGGATATGACCTTGCGATTAAGCACTCTCTAGACATTTTTTTTTATTTCATCAGAATAGCATTTTTTATGTCAAAATTATGGCCAGTCTCGTTTCGGTAGGCAACTAATGCATTTGATGTATTATTTTGTAAAATGCCCTTTAGTATTCATATAGTCTTTTATTTAGCTCCCTTGAGGTTTCTCCTATGTATTTTGTGTGATAATTACAGGTGAGTGAGTAAATTCCTCATTCAAATTTTAGCTTATTGTTTTGTTTAGTACTGAATAAGTTTTTTTATTTGATGGAGTAATAACAAATTTTATCTCAAGTTTAGATAGATTCTTTTTAATTATAGATGTGATAGAGTTAGTTGATAGGACAATAATTTTTTGATTCATTGGCTTTTTCAGGTGGAGCCTTTTTCTATTTGGGAATATTTTATGTGCCTTTTGATTTGCATTGCATATAAAATAATTAGGGTACCACAGAAGCTTGAAAGTGTATTTCTGCTCTTTATGTAAATACTGAGATCTTCAAATTCTAAGTGTTCTTCTTTGTTGCATGAAATCGTCCTGTCTCGCAGTACACTGCCCAGCTTTTCGGATGCATCCCTGGCCATCCCAATACATCTTCGGAATTCAGCGTAGCACTTACCGTCCTCCGTCAAAACAAACAATGTTAACATCATCATCGAATAGTTTGTTACAAGAACATCAGAGTTATATACAGTTTTGAAACTCTCCCGAATTGAGAATCTGGGTGCAATCCTTTTTATGAAAAAGGAATACGGTTTGACAAGAGGAACATCATAATATATTTAATTAATGGAATAAAACCCCGCCCGAAACCTTAGAAATTGTAGCTTCAGCGTAAATCAGGTATATTGTTGTTGCACACTTTAAATTATTCCAGTACTTTTATGCTTAATTTAAAATATTCATGATGTCTCGTGTATATTTCCATCCTCACAAGGTGTGGTTTTTCAAAATGTTTATAAGTCTACACAGAGATCACTTAGCTAAAAAAGTAAAAAAAAAAAAAAATTCCTTTTTTAGCCATCCTCATATATAATGAAGTTGATGTTATGCTTTTTGACTAATAATTTAAATTTATAATTTATATTTATGCAGTGGTTTGTAATTACTGTGTCTCGTGGATAGACATTGAATAATGGCAAAATTAGTTTTAGCCAGGTGCGAGATATTCAGACTTTATTGACCGAACATTTATCACTCTGAATATGACTTCATTTACTGTACAAAAAAAGTTTATCCTATCACTAAATGTGTATCTGATCCTTGAACAATAATGTATCTGAATTTTATTGTTGTGTTGTCAAATCCTGCTATGACATCAACAACACAACTTTGAGTGAAATTAACAATAGCGATACTGCAATTGAGAGGTATTGAAAAAGAATGCAACGGAAAGGGAAGTAATATTAATAATACAGAGCGCTTAATGTTAAACTTCTCATGCCCCCTAAATGTTATACATCTTTCTTGTTGTACTTGTTTTTTCCTATTATTTATTATTAGCGTAGAAATTAATGCTAGTCATTTCTGTTGTTGATGCTGTTGGAAGTGTTAAAATAATGTAAGTTTTGATATTTGTTAAAGTTATTTCTGATAGTGTAGCGGAACCTTTTAGCAGCTGCCAAAAGATTATAATACATTAAATTGGCTGAATGATCGGTGTTCGAATCAAAAAGGAAAGTAAGTATCGAATGCTTATTTTCCAGGCAACTTTTCCATTCCCTCTCGCAAGGCTGAATCATTACAATTTCATCCCTACATATATTCTGTTTAATTCTGATTGCATTTATGCATTCCTATATATATATATATATATATATATATATATATATATATATGAATCCATTATTATGTTATTTCACTTTACTGGTGGCCTAATATTTTTATCTCTAATGAGACGATTTTCATAAAGAGTCTGTTTACTAAGCTAAGACATAATAATTACTCATGTGCAAGATGGCATAATTAAAAAATAGCAATGAAGGAAATAACAACATAAAAGTTACAGCCAAGAGGATCATTAACCTATACAGCGTCTGCAAATACAGTACGTATTATACCAGTATTATTTGTATTATGATAGTGCTTTTAGGGCTCATTTTAAGACTAGATATAATTTAATTCATTAAAATAATTTTTAATATTTTTATTTTAATTATTTTTATTTTAATACATTTGTTATAATGTTTATTATTTAATAAATAATATTAATAAATGTTTTTCAGGTAAATGTATTAGGGTTAGGGCTAGAGTTATGTTAGCGGCTAATGTGGGCAAAAGTAGGTATCTACTTATGCCCACACTAGCCGCTAACCTAACTCGAACCCTAAATAAAGTAAATATTATACCAACATCATAATAGTGGTTCACGGATTCATTTAATACTAGAATTCATTTAAATCATTAAAATCATTTTTAATATGTTTATCGTCATATTTTTTTATTATAATACATTTATCATATTTTTTTTTAATAAATAATAGTAAATATTATACAGATAAATAGGGGTGTGTTTAAAATTTGAATGATTGAAATGATGATTTTCTAAGCTGAGCTTAGATGTGGCACAAGATGCACCCGGTGAGGATCGAACTCAATATTTAGTCGTAAGTAATCTAGCTTACTAACTACTGCATCAAGTCGAAGTACCCCAGTTGAACGATTAATATGTTTATTATTGATGTGTTGTAATTGATATGTTTTTATAATCAATATAATACATTTTGAGCGCACGTCTTGTTTTTAATTACTGTATACCTACTTTTGCAATATAGAATATATATATGGGGAATAAGCTTATTTCAAACTATATTTTGTTATACGTTATTTTTATAGATACAATTTATTTAAGTAAATGGTCTGTTTTTTTTTTGTCTTTTTTTTTTGTTTTATTTATTTATTTATTTAAACAGTGTTAATTACAATTACCAGCCTGAATGTTCGAGAAATTTCGGAGAATATATGCGTTCTCCGACATGAATCGAATCTGTTTTCCGACACGAAAACCGTCATTTGATCAGGCGTGCTATACCATTTAGCTACAGTGAAACATCTGCTTATCAAAGAGCAATTTACTGTATATAAACACAATCTTTGGCGATTGTCGGACTTAATCCTTTTCATTTCATGTATATATGAATGGTATGTCGTGATACTCTAATATATATACATACATATATATATATATATATATATATATATATATATATATATATATATATATATATACTCTAATATATATCTATATATATATATATATATATATATATATATATATATATATACAAGTATATGATTGGTGTATATGGAATGAATTCCAATAACCAACAATTAATATTCTTAAAAGAGTGCTCAATACAAAGTAGGGCAGATATAATATATATATATATATATATATATATATATATATATTTCATGACAGACCGTGAAGTTGTTCTCTGTCTTGACTCTTTTTGTGTGTATGTATATATAAAAATATGTCTTGGTGCTTATATATTAGATTCTGATTGCGCTTGTTTTACGCGTGAGTTTAGGACCCCATTCACACACCATGAGGATTAAAATGTATACATTGTAAAAAGACCGGATATTAAATATAGCTAAAGTAACTTCAATGAAGAAATAAATTGAAGAACATATATTTCGTCTTTTCTCCTCAGTAATTTTATAGTTGTAAACAGAAACTTAATAGCGAATAAATTTTAAATTTTGATTTTGTAATTAGCAGTTTTAAATTTTAATATTAAATTTTATCATATAATTTAGTAATTATTGGTTGGAATAAATTCTTTTTTAATACTACCCATATTTTAAACATCTGAATAGATATTATAACATGACTTCGTTATCAAGCTTATTGAATTTTCCTATACTTGTGTTTTGATTGGTCCATCTAGCCTTTGTAACAACGTTTTCCCCTTGCGAAGGATTGTTAATTAATTTGAAACTTTTAAAACCATTTATTTTACATTCAACGTCATCACTTGATAAGTCACCGAGGGTGTTGAAACAAAATGGCTATTTTTGTAGTGATTTTATAACATATTTATGTTATAAATTTTTTTTAAATAAATAATTATATATATATATATATATATATATATGATACTCTAATATATATATATATATATATATATATATATATATATATATGATACTCTAATATATATATATATATATGATACTCTAATATATATATATATATATATGATACTCTAATATATATATATATATATATATATGATACTCTAATATATATATATATATGATACTCTAATATATATATATATATATATGATACTCTAATATATATATATATATATATATATACATATATATATGATACTCTAATATATATATATATATATATATATATATATATATATATATATATATATATATATATGATACTCTAATATATATATATATATATATATGGACTTTCGCGTCGTTTTTCGACTTATGATGGTCCAGCAGGTCAGTTGTTAGAACCAATAAGACAGACTACCTGCACATGATTTGATTATAGCGATGAAAGCTTGTGCAGAACCGATCACACTTTTTGGAAGAGTCAAATACAGAGAACTGGTGCACAGTTCACCACAACATTCCCAAACGTCACTCCTCGGCTTTTGACTTCCGAGTTGTCCTCCACCAGTTGCTACCCATGGCTCTTGAACCCAGTTTGTCCTGCTATTTACCCATAACTGAGTGAGCAGGATTCCTACCTTTCCCAAGGGTATTAGCATGTAAGTGAATGAAATTAGTAAATATAGCAAGTAAATATATTTAGTAAATATATTTAGGGCATAGGTGTAAGTTAGTTTGCTTATTTATCAACCAGTGACACAAGTGTATCTAGGGCCATTTAAAATTAAGAGCTCCTCCTAATTAGACGACTGGCGCAACACAATCTTCATACTTAGGTTATTCTCATTTTAGCTATATACTATGCTAATATAAGTCCAGTAGTAATAAAAGAAATGACAGTAAGATGTTAACAGATAACAAAAATAGGCATTTTGCATTTCCTATAAAGGAAACGGAGACAATCAATCGGAAACAGTGGTAGTTCAAGTTCTCACAACTACTTACATGACAGTAAAGGGCGTGATATTATAGTTTTGCATGTTATACTCTCTGATTACATATTTTACTATCTTTATAACACGAGATCAGATAAGCTTTTTTACGGGGAATAAATATCCTATTACAAGTTCTGTCATAACGTATGATGAAGTCATTGAAATAAAGCCGACAGTAGATGAATTGCACTGAGCGTTTACCCGCCCTTTAAAAGTTATTACTGCTTTTTTAAGCAATAAGAAAACAATTTTCACTTATCAAATCTTTACGTAGCATTTCCTGTACTGGATGAAGTAGAGATTTTTCCCGCCGCTTACTCAAACGTGGCACAAGGCTATTATAAATTGGGAACCCCACGCGTACATAAGATTAGAAACAGAAAATAAGCTTAACCCCAGAATACTAACCATGGGTAGATAGTACCCAGCGCAAATTTTCCTATTTTTAATAACAATTTTCAGTACTTGATTTTCTTACCTAAATAATATGTTTTTCAGTTCCTATTACTGTTAACTCATAGTATTAGGTTGGTGCAAAAATAATGACGTAATAATGTCGTTTTTGACGTTAAAAAATACGTCAAAAAACGACATTATTACGTCATTATTTTTGCACCAACCTAACAGAAAGTTTGAAGTGCCTGCATGTAAAATATTTAAAATAAAGATTTATATTTATTTATTTTTTTTTTTTTTAAATATTTTCAAAATCGAGTATGATATACCCATGGTTAGTAGTGGTGTAACTTTAATTGATGGACAGTGTTCTCGGGTTAATACCCACAACACGTTAAACAAATCCAATCTCTCTCAATATAATAAAATGAGGTGCTGCATCGGGAATGGATCTTCTGTGGTCAGTACTGGTTGAAGTAGAATATTTATGTTTATTTATGTGCGACTATTTTGCTATTTGTTTTCCTTTATAGTGTGTTTGTTTACTTAACGTTTTCTATATTAAAAAAATATTATAACACCCATGATACAAATAAATGTTTATATATCTATTCATTATGTTTCAAATGTTGCTATAGACAGGGGTGATAGTGGGGAAAAGCTCCTACTCTTTATAAAATGCTCCCGTGGAATGCGTCTCAAATAGCCTCTGATGAATAAATCCAGCTCCAGGCCGGAGAATGGACGAAGGCGAAAAAGTGGCGCCCCATAACTTGCTGCTTTGGGTAAATAGTAGTCCATCTAAGAGAAGGAAAACTTTTATTTAAACCTGGTTTTCTTGCGGTCATATGCAAACATGGAAAAGTCTATGGAAGTAAATCTAGATAGAAAACCCGGAATGGAGGGTTGAAGGCGGTAGGCTGTCAACTGTGACAACTTTCCAGCAATTCCTGCATCCAAGCCGTCCCTAAATGTAATGCCTTGTATTCCTTTCGATCTTGTCGGTACAGTCGTGAGTTGGTGTCTGGGGTTGCATGTAGTCTGGGCAGCGCACGGACTACTTATACCATCGTCAGTCTAGGAGAAGGAAAAATCTGAATTCAGTTCACCTGTTGCTTTGTAGGTCTTGCTTCTTTAATTTCTGAGAAGGGGAACAGGGTAACTTCAACATCCCAGGGCCAAAAGGAACCGGCACCCATTTTAACAGTCTTCCTTAACTGTCAGCACGGGCCAAAATTGTGTGATCCTTCTATCGCACAATTGGGCTTCGTGGTGACCACAGCGGGACAAAATGTGCTAACTGAATAATTCTTACTTTTTGTTGCTATCACAATGTTTCAGCCGTTGTTTTTGTTGATTCGGTCAAAACTACAAGGAATTTCGAACTGAATCCTTCATTTAAACGACGGGGCTATATTCTTCCGGTTCCACTGACCATATCTAAGAATATCAACACTCGATTTTATTTAGTACTGCTCATTCATTGTTTGCCCCATTCTTAGTGAGTTTAAAAAAGAAGACTTTGAAAAATTGTTTTCAAACAATTTTTTTTTACGAATATTCTGTCACGAATTGTTTTTCGATCTAAGCAAATGAAAACCTGTAGGTGTTAAATCTCATGGCTATGTAGGATGTCGAAAAAAAATCCGTCTTAATTATCTAGTTTTCTTAGTTTTCTCTAGCAGAGGGGGCTCTCGAAAAAAAGGAAACATGACAATTTCGGGTTAAAAGAATGCTGCCTAAACGTTCTCTATGCAGTTTTTCGCAATTCAACACAAAAATGCAATATAAACGAAACAGAGTTAGATAGATAATAAACAATTCCATATGGATATTCCCACAATTCAAACTTGGTTGTACGTTTGTTGGTGGACTCATAATCCATTGCTGCGAAACATGCTCTAATATTCCGAATGTCCTACCATTTAGAGAATCTATTGTTGAATCACGATTAGCGAGCTTCTAGTGAGGGTCTAACTTTGTCTCATCCCAGACTAACAGATCACCTCATGCAAGGCAATAAAGCCACTAAGATACAAGGGGTTACTGAGTGTTGAAATATTACGAACAAAAACATTAATAATGAGCGGAAGAGGAAAGAGTAATGAAGAGGAAAGTAAATAGCGATTGACATTGCATTTAAATCTAAATGTCGAATTCCTGAGTTTTCTTGTTGATGCGTATTTCTCTATAGAAATATAACTTATAATT
Organism: Acanthosepion lycidas; assembly: GCA_963932145.1. Lineage (NCBI taxonomy): Eukaryota > Metazoa > Mollusca > Cephalopoda > Sepiida > Sepiidae > Acanthosepion > Acanthosepion lycidas. The sequence goes on from OZ010572.1 coordinate 145,560,261, forward strand.
ATCGCCAGGGACATGCTAAAAACGGTAAAAACTCATTTTAAAAATGTAAATGTCTTCATTGAGGTTAAATGTTTGTTTATTCGGAAGTTTTTAGGCTAAACATAATCTCCGCAAAAGGAAAAATTATTTTACGTATTTACGTAAGTTTGATAGATATTTTTAAAACATTGAAAAGAGAACGCGTCACGCACTGAATCCTCGAACCTTGATTATTGACAAAAAACAAAAAACAAAAAAAAAAAAATACAGATCTCTTAAAATTCCAATATTCGTCCTAAAGATATCTTTCAAAGTAAATTAGCAAATTTAAGAATTCATTAAGTGGATTTAATTTATTCACAAGGACAAGCAAGTTGTGGAGAGCGATGATTGCTCACGTCATGAACGAACAGGGTTAATCGAAGAAGAACTGGATTTTGTAAAAATAATATTTTATGCTTAAATCATAGGTAGCATCACGTTTATTTAGGCGCGGTAGCAAGTGAATTGTCAAGACAAATGTCAACAATAGTCATCTACTTCACCTCCAACTTAAAAAAAACACACACGTGAAACTGAATTAAGTAGTAAGAGGAAAATATTAGAATCTAGAAACGTGGTATATTTTTTAAATGAATTATCTTTAACCTTTTATAACAAATAGTTTATGAATATATATGTTATTATTCTATCAACATTTATGAAACTAGAATGACTAATTTTATTTATTATTCAGTTGGAGTGTAAAAAATAAATTAATTGAAACAAAATTGATTGATAATTTTGCCTTTTAATCATTGCATCTACTTTTTACTATTTTCCTCTATTTTTTAGACACCAGAAAATATTTAACTGCATTCAATAAAGTCCTTTTTAATAGTTTTAAAATTTATAGAACTAAATAAAGTGTCTGTCTATATTTCTGAGAAGACGTATTATGTGCACTATTTACATTATTCGGACTATTGTCCTCATCTCTGTTGCCATATTTATCACGTTTCGGCCGTTGTACGCTTCGGCCTTTGTCAGGTGTTGGAATGTCGAACTGAACCCTTTATTTCGTTCGTTCGTTAGGGTAGACTGTTCTAGTTCCTCGTACCATGTCTCTAATGGATGTCAGTTATCAGTTATCTCTTGTTAATTTCGCTTTCCAAGTTCTCCACTGCATTACCCAGGTATTGAACTCACAAATCTTTGGGTCCTGTTACTGGATCTAACCAACGCCTTTATCCACTGTGCCATGTGTATGAATTTCTGGGACTTATAAGCTTAATGTCTTCAGCAACCATTTTTTTTTTTTTACCAGTGCTCATATTGCAATTTTGCTGTTATCATTGCATTTTTTTTTTATCAGAGCTCATATTGCAATTTTTCGTTATTGATTTTCTCTGGCACTCCTTATTACTGGTTCTCATATTGTATTCATTTCTATGCTTGATCGTCTCAGGAGATTTTTGTGACCTAGCATATGTCCTGATTCCTTAAGTTTACGAATTTTCCAATGATGTTCTTTTTCTATGATTTCAACCTGATCCCACAGAGGACGGTGATCTCACTTTTCTCTCCATATTTTTTTTTATCTTGCTGCAAACAAATAGATGAATTTCAAAATCGCACTAAAAAAATTACATGTAAATAAAAAATAATTATTTAAATATAGACTTTTTGTTTCAAATCCAAAATAAAATTTAATAAGGTTGAAGCAATAACTTTCAACAAAAGATAATTTTTGAGTATTGTTGATGTATTTTTAGTAAGGTTTGGGACGAACTTTCAATATATCACGACTGATTTCAATATATCACAGGTCATGTCAGAAGGATTTTCTCCTCGGTTCCATGTTGCACATTTAAAAATCTGCCATTCGGTCATGCATTGTATACTGTTGCCATATCTAGTTTGGTGTTCCTGTTATTCATCTCGATTTTTTGACAAAATCTAAAGAAGGATTTGTAATGTAATCGGTCCTAACTTGGCATTTTTAATTCATTCACTTTCTCAAAGACATGATGTATCTTCCCCTGTTTTTTTCTACAAATATTTTCATGGCAACTCCTCTGACGAGCTTTTATTCCTGGTGACCCGACATGAATTTAAGCATGCTTCTAGATTAGCATCTAGGTCCTACCATTTTACTGTTGAAATAGTTAAATGTAACCGCTACTTCTACTCCAACAGTTTCTTTTTTCGTATTTCTTGACAGTAGATCTGCCTTCGATTTACTTTCTTCCTTGAAAACTACAATCTTCAGAAATTTAAATTCAATCACCATTTTCTCTCGTCTTGAACCCCATTCATTTTTTTATCCTTTCCTCAATCCCCCTATAACCAGTCTTTTCAATAATTTTCGCTCCTTGTAACCCCTTGCGTACCAGTGGCATTCCCGCCTTACTTGAAGTGAAACGATTAAAAATATAAATGTTTCACTGAAATTTACTTCCGTTTTAGCCTTGGCAAAGTTAGTTTCTCTGAGTTTTTAACCACATATCAAGGGTCTAGTAAACCACTCTAGAGTTACGAGGCTGATCAAACAGAATTCAAATGGTTCGATAAGGTTCTGAAGATTTTTCGAAAGCACAGAGGCGAAAAATCTGGCTTGTTCAGATTTGGAAGTGTGGAACTTGCCGATTTTTTTTTAGAACTTCGATTATGAATATGTCGCGTGGTTTATTTCGTTCGCGCCAGTATAACATCATTCATTTGCATATTAATTCTATCACTTAAAACTCCGTCAATAATTAAACAACGTCGATCCTGGTCAGTAACTAGATGAGTGACCGCTTTTTAATATCACGTCCTATAAGCTTGTGTGTGCGGATGGTGTGGTGGATAACGACTCGGAATTGGAAAATGGAGAGACTCGTTCCAACTCCAGTCTGGTTCGTTATATTCACTTAGGCGCAAATATATTTAGGAAAGTTGTGAATCTATCATTTCTCCCTACCAGCTATGGGCTAATTAGTAAGATTTGTATCAGTAAATTATTATTATCTCCAAAATATTACTAAACCCCAAAATAATTTCTGGTTCAAATAACCTGCAAAACTCGATAAGCCGTAAAACCCAAATCAAACAATCAAAACCATCAATAGTAGCAAGTATTTCTTACTGATTAGAAGTGATTTCTATTTTTACTCAAACAGGGTGATGCTGATTGCTGTCTCTTCATTAATAAGCGTATCTTGCAGACTAATTCGCTAACGTTTAGGAGTTTCATCATCACAGGTGTTATTTTTGAACATGTGTCTTTCAAATTTTCACTGAGGCAGAAACAAAAAAAAATCTTCAGGTGATAGATATTTTACAACCACAAACGAATAAGCATTTACCGGAATTACCCATGTATTTTACGCATTTTTTTTCTAAAAAATAATAAGCAAAATTAGGGGTGCGTATTATTCACACCGGAATTTTTAAAAATTGGTGTTTTATAGGTCGATTTCAGTTGCGAAATGACTACTCACCACAAACATACAGCAATTTGATATTAACATTTGGCGATTGCAACCACATAAGGATGTCAAATGCAATCATATGTGCATAACAATACTTAAAAAATGTAAAATAAAATAACAATTATCATAAAACTAAATTAGAATAATATTCTATGTTTAAAAGCATTTTTTAAATAAGAGTAGGGGAACGCTGGCAGTAATGAAATTGGAGAGGTACAATTTATAGGGTTTGATTACCAAACAGGGGGTGCGTATTATGCATGAGTAGAAGCAATTTTTCATACTTTCAGCACAATTTTATGGGTGCGTATTATGGATGAAGGCGTATTATACATGGTGAATTACAGTAAGTATATATTTTCGACTTGGAAATGCTGTAATACAAATTACCGAACAAGTAAGATGGTTTGTCATCTGCGCCAGTAAAACCGTGTAAACGTCGAACGCAAGATACCTAATGTTTAATTTTTTCTGAAAATCTGTTTTGTCTTAAAATCTACGAAGCGAACTGCTATATCCAAAGTAAAAATAAATCATCTAAGTGAATGTCACTGTCTCAGCAAACCAGAATAATCACGAAAAGAAGAAAAAAATACATTTTTATATTAAAGGAAAGTAAAGATCATAGTTTGTATTAGGTTGGTGCAAAAATAATGCCGTAATAATGTCGTTTTTTCACGTTAAAAATAGGTAAAAAAAACGACATTATTTTTGCACCAACCTAATAGAACCGCTCTGGATATGACGACAAAATACATTGGGATGATTTGAGGAGCGTGAATCCACTTCTTAATTTCTGTTGTTCCCACGTCCACCTAGACACGGTGTGGTTACACCTTTTATGATCCCAGTTATGGGGAAACAGTGAAGCCTCAAACTGGGGTCAAAACACTATGGAATTTTAAAATAGATTTTTATAGTAAAAATACAATACATTTTCATAGTAACAAAAATATTACTAGCAATACAATTTTGTAAAAAACAAAAAAAAAAGAAAAAAAAAAAAAGACATTACCAGCAATACAAATTTATCTGTCTATATTTCTTAAATGAGAAAAAATACCAGCATTATATTTGTGTTTAAAAAAATAATAATAATACGAAAAATACATTTTTGTAAAAAAAAAAAAAGCAGTAATAAACTTTTTGAAAAAAGAAAATTACCAGCAATACATTTTTAAAAAAATATCAACAACATATTTTTGAAAAAAAATAAAATTAACAGCAGAATATTTTTGCCAAAAAATAAAATAAAAATAATACAAGTAGTACATTTTTTGAAAATAATAAATTGCAAGGATTACATTAAAAAAAAAAAAGAAAAAAAAAAGAAAACAAACAAACAGTAATACGTTTTTTAAATGAAATTACTTCATTATTTACATTATTCGGACTATTGTCCTCATCTTTGTCGCCATATTGATTACAACGTTTCGTCCGTTGTACGCTCAGGCCTTCTTCAGGTGGTTGGAGTGTCAAACTGAACCCTTTATTTCGCTCACTGGGGTAGACTGTTCTAGTTCCACGTGAAATGGATGTCAGTTATTAGTTATCTCCTGTTAATTCCCCTCTCCAAGTTCTTCACTGCCTTAACTGAGTATTGAACGCACACTATTTGAGTCCTAACACTGGATCTAACAAACGCCTTTATCCACTGTGCCATGTATCCTTGAATAAGGCCGGAAAGTACAACGGCCGAAACGTTATAATAAATATGGCGGCAAAGATGAGGACAATAGTCCGAATAATGTAAATAGTTTATATAATACTTCAGCTCAGGAATATAGACAGATACTGAAGAAATTACTAATGCTCCCCCGAAATTTAAATGGTGGCATTAAATGACCCATAAGGAGTTGATATATCGTTAAACAAATAAAGAAAAATCATTAAAACACCATTGAATACGTAACGATAACTCACTCCACTATCTTTCAAAAGATCTCGTCGAAGTTCGCAAATAACCAACTAAGTTCATCTGTGCGAAGTGAGGATCACCGTAATCTTGAACTGTTTGATATATAAAAAGCTAAAAAACACAATAAAACCCTCAGTTTGAGAAGACTTCTAATATAAGAAATGGAAAAATTTCAAATAAACAAATAAAAATATTTAATGTAATTTAATTCTCAGTTGGAGTTAATAAATATATTTTTTAAAACAATGATGACCACTTTGCATGCAAATATATTTTATTAGTTTTATGTGATTGTCGACACTCGCCACACACCACTGAGTCAGGTTGTGACACAAGGTCAGTTTTTAACGTGAGGACCCGAGTGTTTTCACTTGGGCCACTGGTCTAAGCTGGTCTTAGCTGGTGATAGCTTGTCCAAGCTGGTCACAGCTGGTCTAAGCCAGTCGTAGACGTGATACCACCGGCCCAGGGACGGAGCCCTGTGCTAGGTAAGTATCTGTGAATGTCGATATGTGAGCGAATTGCAGTAATTTTTGATAAGTGACAAGTTCACCTATGAGAGAATGTGGTGTGACTAATGTAAGAATTTAATAATGATTTTTGATTTGTGTTATTAGAGACGTAACCTAAATATCTGACGATTTTAAAATTTATTTTTTTAAATAGGAGCAACCTTTGAGGCCTGGAGGACCTTTGCCGATGATGCTGACAATATTTACTCCTTGATAGTGAGCGAGAAAATCATAAATTTAACATTAGACAGTTTATTCGCTGTTTTCATTTGGATATGAAAGAACTTATTGAAAATTGGAAAAGAAAAGAATATTTAAACAGACATCGTCGATCGAATTTAATGGAGTTTTGATTTTATAGTATAAAGTGGTTTGTATCTAATTCACACGATTGAAATAAAGTTATTTTTGTGTGGGGTGACAACCAAATAATATCAAATAAATATTGTTATGCTAAATTAATATTTAATTTTAAAAAATAATGCTAACATAAAACGATCTTAAAGAAGGAGCGAAATTTGTTGATATTTTGTCTATTTTGTTGTCTATTCTTCTGGACACCATAAAAATATTTTCTAAAAAAAATGAAAATTGGGTGTGGGTAAAAAATCTCTGAAATAAACCTGAGAAAGAAGAAAAAAAAAAGATTACATTGAGAATTCGTTTCACACGATTTAAAAAAAAAAAAAAAAAAAAAAAAATCATTTTTATTTCGCTTACAAAATGGATTCATAATAAAACTGTTCTTCTGGAGGGAGTTTTTCAAGCTTCTGTCAATAGTGAAGTTAGTACAAGTTAGAGGGGAGGGATTTAACTATCGGTTTAGTATAATAACAAATGAAGGATAATAGTACACAAAATGCCAAAGGCGAATAGGAAGTATGAAAGCTGCTATTTACCTCGATCTACTTGATAAAATTAAAGAGGAATCAACAATATTAATAGTCCTGATCTGGCACTTCGGATTCAGTCACTTTTGTACCGCCGTAACTTTGCTTCTCAGTGTCTTTTCCATAAATACATTAATTTTCTAAACTAATTTAAAAAAAAATGAAAATTGGGTGTGGGTAAAAAAGAAACCTGAAATAAACCTGAGAAAGAAGGAAAAAAAAGATTACATTGACAATTCGTTTCATACAATTTTAAAAAAATCACTAAACAAACAAAGAAAAATCTTTAAAACACCATTGAATACGTTGTGACACCATTTAGGGGCGCAAAAAGAGGGAAAAAGAAGGAAAAGAAAAAGAGAAAGAAAATAAAAAAAAGAGCCAGTTTATTAGGGAACAGACAACTTAACTTAGGTGATAACGGGTGGCCACCCACGAGAAATACCATTTGAAAATGTTATTTTGATAATGGAAGACACTGGTGAGGGTTCTGTTGGCCATTGTCTTGGGGCTGGCTGGCAGGGTCCAGGTTAATACATTGTTTTGTTTAGATAGATAAAAAATTAACTGTGTCTTTGTGACAGGCGGATTGTCGGGGGTGGTGGGGTTCCCTGCAAGGAAATTTTAAAGATAAAGTCACCTACGAGAAGAGACATTTGAAAATGTTGTTTTGATAAATGAAGAATGGTCAAAATTCTTATGGCCATTTTCATAAAGCTAATTGACAAACACCAGGTGGTTACAGAGTTTTAAATAGATAAAGATTTACTTGTGTCATGATGGCAAACAATTTAATAGGTCATCTGTTGACCACACACAAAGAGAGTCATCTCTAGGTTGGGTCTTTGTCGATGGGAGGTGTCATTGAGAGAAAACACATCTGGGCTGTGTTGGAATTTGAATATGACAGCGAAACAATATTTCGTTGGCACCGAAGAATGAGTGTGTCTGGTTGACTAGCCTCTTGGTGCTGGCGAAAATCTGATTGAAGAATTCCATATGCCGTGACGTTAGGATAAGAATTGAGATTGTCACTCTACGGGTCGTATTGTCTTCTTGGCGGCCAGAGAAGAAGAGAGAAACAAAAGAAAGAAAAGGAAAAGATAATTTTTTTTCTTTGAACAAAATATATATTTTTTTAAGAACAAGGCTAGTCTAGTCACGCCCACACTGTTGATCGACCATTGGTTGAACGCTAACCAGCCAGGCGGAGGTGATCATGTGACGCAAGGAGGCAGCCGCAGAGAGTTTAAGTATGAGGGATTACTACGAAGAAGTGGGAAGGTGTCCATATGAAAATAAGAGAAGGTGGGAGTAAGAGAAGACTTCCAAAAATGGAAATAATGAATTTTTCCTGACCGAATACAAAAGAAGGGGTTTATGGATTTAGACTTATCAAGGAACCTCAAACCCCGACGAGCCCAACCCCGGTTTTGAATCGGCGTCCATATAAGCAAATTCGCAGCGAGCAAAAATGAGTTTTTAGTTTAGTTTTGAGTTCGAGAGAGTGTTCCAGTTGAGAGCTCTGAAGACCCACCACGAAGAGCTGACCAAGATTCGCGCAACTTCCGAACTCATCTTCTAACCAAGAACAATTTTTTTTTTTTTGAAGAACGACTTAGACTCACACCACCAAAATAAGCTTTGTGAATTTCGCCTGAAAATCACCTGTCACAATCCATATAGCCGGTCGGGAGATAGACGCAGTCCTATGTATCCAGCAACCAGATATAAAATATTGTTATCCTTTTTTTGATACCATTTTCGACTTATTATTTTCTTTTCTTTTACCCGTACTTGTGCGATACCGCCCTCATTCGAACTCAAGCTTGCAGTACGGCCCCAACGCTGATTGATTTCGTCTGCCTAAGATCAATTCACAACGTGGGTGGGCAGACTGGAGATCAAAGTAGTTACTTCGGTAACCAGACGTTGGAAGCGAGTTGGGAACGACGAGGCTGATATCGAATCTAACCAGATTCCCATTCGAATCACTTAAAGGTTAGATCATCACAATTGGCGCCGCGACCAGGATAAGACCCGGGATCGGGTGACGCCCCAATTTGACGTAACGGTCGGATGCCACAACGTAACGAGAATTCACTCCATTATCTTTCAAAAGATCTCGTTGAAATTCGCAAATAACCAACTAAGTTCATCTGTGAGAAGTGAGGATCACCGTAATCTTGAATTTTTTGATATATAAAAAGCTAAAAGACACAATAAAACCCTCAGTTTGAGAAGACTTCTAATATAAGAAATGGAAACATTTCAAATAAACAAATAAAAATATTTAATGTAAATTAAATCTCAGTTGGAGTTAATAAATATATTTTTAAAACAATGATGACCACTTTGCATGCAACTATATTTTTTTAGTTTTATGTGATTGTCGACACCCGCCACACACCACTGAGTCAGGTTGTGACACATGGTCAGTTTTTAACGTGAGGACCCGAGTGTTTTTACTTGGGCCACTGGTCTAAGCTGGTCTTAGCTGGTGATAGCTTGTCCAAGCTGGTCACAGCTGGTCTAAGCCAGTCGTAGCCGTGATACCACCGGCCCAGGAACGTGGCCCTGTGCTAGGTAAGTATCTGTGAATGTCGATATGTGAGCGAATTGCAGTAATTTTTGATAAGTGACAAGTTCATCTATGAGAGAATGTGGTGTGACTAATGTAAGAATTTAATAATGATTTTTGATTTGTGTTATTAGAGACGTAACCTAAATATCTGACGATTTTAAAATTTATTTTTTAAATAGGAGCAACCTTTGAGGCCTGGAGGACCTTTGCCGATGATGCTGACAATATTTACTCCTTGATAGTGAGCGAGAAAATCATAAATTTAACATTAGACAGTTTATTCGCTGTTTTCATCTGGATATGAAAGAACTTATTGAAAATTGGAAAAGAAAAGAATATTTAAACAGACATCGTCGATCGAATTTAATGGAGTTTTGATTTTATAGTATAAAGTGGTTTGTATCTAATTCACACGATTGAAATAAAGTTATTTTTGTGTGGGGTGACAACCAAATAATATCAAATAAATATTGTTATGCTAAATTAATATTTAATTTTAAAAAATCATGCTAACACAAAACGATCTTAAAGAAGGAGCGAAATTTGTTGATATTTTGTCTATTTTGTTGTCTATTCTTCTGGACACCATAAAAATATTTTCTAAAAAAAATGAAAATTGGAGTGGGTAAAAAATCTCTCTGAAATAAACCTGAGAAAGAAGAAAAAAAAATATTACATTGAGAATTCGTTTCACACGATTTAAAAAAAAAAAAAAAAAAAAAAATCATTTTTATTTCGCTTACAAAATGGATTCATAATAAAACTGTTCTTCTGGAGGGAGTTTTTCAAGCTTCTGTCAATAGTGAAGTTAGTACAAGTTAGAGGGGAGGGATTTAACTATCGGTTTAGTATAATAACAAATGAAGGATAATAGTACACAAAATGCCAAAGGCGAATAGGAAGTATGAAAGCTGCTATTTACCTCGATCTACTTGATAAAATTAAAGAGGAATCAACAATATTAATAGTCCTGATCTGGCACTTCGAATTCAGTCACTTTCGTAGCGCCGTAACTTTGCTTCTCAGTGTCTTTTCTATAAATACATTAATTTTCTAAACTAATTAAAAAAAAAATGAAAATTGGGTGTGGGTAAAAAATCTCTCTGAAATAAACCTGAGAAAGAAGAAAAAAAAAAGAATACATTGAGAATTCGTTTCATGCGATTTAAAAAAAAATCACTAAACAAACAAAGAAAAATCATTAAAACACCATTGAATACGTAACGAGAATTCACTCCACTATCTTTCAAAAGATCTCGTTGAAATTCGCAAATAATCAACTAAGTGCATCTGTGAGAAGTGAGGATCACCGTAATCTTGAACTGTTTGATATATAAAAAGCTAAAAAACACAATAAAACCCTCAGTTTGAGAAGACTTCTAATATAAGAAATGGAAAAATTTCAAATAAACAAATAAAAATATTTAATGTAAATTAATTCTCAGTTGGAGTTAGTAAATATATTTTTTAAAACAATGATGACCACTTTGCATGCATTAGTTTTATGTGATTGTCGTCACCCCCCCACACCACTGAGTCAGGTTGTGACACAAGGTCAGTTTTTAACGTGAGGACCCGAGTGTTTTCACTTGGGCCACTGGTCTTAGCTGGTCTGAAAAAAAACTCTGAATAACCTAGCAATTGTGATCAGAAATTTTAATTTTTACCTGTAATATCAGAAAGCTGAAACTTACAACTGAAAGTTATTGGACACTTAAGGAATGAAAGTCTCTCGGATTTAACTAACAGGACATACTGAAGGTATAGGCAAGGAAGATGATATTTCTAGAACACAAGTATTGAATGTCTCTCATATTTATCTCATGGGCTATATTGAAGGAATAATGAAGAATATGAAGGTTCTAGTACACATGGAATGTGACTCGAATTTAATTCACATGAAATATTGAAGGCAATATAGAGAGAATGATACAGCGAGTAATATCCTTAACGAGTAGAATCTGAACAATTAGAGATGGTAAAGTATCAAATATTACTTCGCAACAAGATAGCAGGAAATTGTGGAGAACTATGATCATCCACATGACATAAGAAAGATGATGATGCGTAGGCTATTGGCGACGATATAAAACATCGTCTCGCATAGGCGATAACTAATTATCCACAGAATCAATGGCGATTTTCTAAGCGTATCTTAGATGTGGCTTAAGACCGAAATTCTGGGCCACCCACGGAGGATAGAACTCGGTATTTACTCGTAATTAATGTAATGAGACGGGCTTGCTAACCATTGCACCACCGTGAGGTGGCCACGTCAGCACAATCAACGCGTCACTAGACAGCAAAATAATCTCAATGACGGTTGTATTAGATTTTCAAGGGCTAAGCTGTGGTAGAGAGGGTTACTACACAAGCTCTCTAGCTATGGAATCACGTGATGAATCTTCGCAATAATAAAGCACTTCCTAACAGGAAGTTAATGGCCATTCATCAGATGCCCAAACGATCAAGCAAAGGCTTGCCTCTCGGTCCAACACTCTTTCTACTTTACGTAAATGGCATGCCTAAGATTATACTCCAATCATTTTTCAAGATTTCTCCTTTTGCTACATGCGTGCATCTACAAAATTCGCGATAACCAGAGTTTGGTAGCTAATCTCTTTTCTGATCTAGTTCTAACAGCTCGGTGGGGAAAAATGGTTAGACATATTTAATGTCTCGAAAACAAACTATAACTTCCCATCATTATCGAGTGGACCATGAATTTTTATATATTACAGTGGTCGGGTGTTCTCTAAGAGAAGTCTCATGCCGTCAGTTTCAAAACAAGCCACGTGCAAAACGTATATACGGTCTTTCGCTAAAGATACTAGAAAAAAAGGTCGGTTTCCTGTACCGCTCCAGTAACTGACTCTTCCTGCTGTCCTCTAACTTTACAAGAGAGAGATCAGGCTGAAAATGAAATATATGCGTAGAATCTTTACAGTCTTCAACCTCCGGTCACGACAGCGTTGAAAAACGTTTTCGTATCCTTGTCGCTGATGGATTATTTAACACTCTATATCTCCTTTCCCACAAACGAAACGTCCCAAAATTCTTGCTATTCCCATGAAATGCGTTCAGATGAACTACATTCCTTAGTTTTACCATTTCTAACCTTCACGCCTAAAACCCATCATGCCACCCACATTGTAGCGAACTACCCTCATACCCTTTGTATTCCATCGGTGAGATGTAAAGTCTGATCGAGCAGCTTCTTCCAACGAAACGTTTCTTTGTTGAACCGATTCACAAGAGGATGCTTCCCTGACAAATCTTAACCTGTACAAGTCTAGGGTCAACCGTCATGTTCAGCACATATCCGCATAAATTGTGCCTCTTACTTTGTGACTCTTGGGCTATGTACAGAGTGAGCATCACTGTAAAAGGAAAGAAACGTAAAAAAATATATAAAAGCTATTAAACGACACATCACTTGTAGCAGCGTTAGATAGCGTCTAGTGACAGAAAGACAATCCATATGAAATAATCCGGATAACAGGAACTGAGGAGTAGATACTATGTCGTATAATCCGAGATATTTGTAACTTTTGGACCTCAGTGTAGAAATTTGGAAGCTGGAGAATTAGTCAGTAGTAGAAAAATGTCCTCTCTTTTGTTAATCCTATTAACCATTAACAGGCTTGCAACAAACTTAGAACGACTTTCATTTCAAGTAAGAAATTTGTTGAACAAGATGAAAATACTACGAAATGAACATTTCTAATTGTAATGTTAATAGAAATATTAAATGTTTACTTACAAATAAACATTTAGCATTCACTGACCATGCATCCAGTATTGCTTTTTGTTGAAACGTATAAAATATTTCTCTAAAAACAATTTTTCTATAAAATGGATTTCTCAGGATTTGTTATTGCTTTTTCCATTACTAATGGGGTTTTTCTTCCTAAACTTTTATTTGAAGCAGTGTGGAATGTCAACATCTTGATTATATCATTACTTTCTCTTTTAATTACATATGATATCCATTTTAGTTGTTGCAGATGATGATAGTCATCAAATAATGCGGTTTCTGTCAGTTAATATATATTTTGGGGGATTCTGTAGTACCAGGTCACAGTAATCAAAGAAGGATCCTCAGGATCCACTTGCTCAGTGGCATGATGCAATATCAGACTAAATGTTATTATATGAGAAAATAGATTTACGTATGCATTGGCTTTCTTTAACAAATTGCCAGATAGAACCAAGGTTCCATAATGCTTCGATTCTAATGTTACGCCTCTAGGTTTCTTACTAATACTACTACTACATCTCTTATGCTAATACTACTGCTACTATGACATCCGTGAATAAATTTATGGAATTTGTTCATGGCAAAAATAATTGCTAATACTTCCTTTTTTATTCGTCTATAGCTTTTTTGTGGGGGTGGATTAACGTCCTTCAAACGTGAGCAACTGCTTTTCTCCCATCCTTTAATAAGGATAAAATAACATCTATCGAATCCGTAGTCACTCACATCTGACGTAACATAAATGTCAAACTTGGGGTCGAAATGTATCAGTGATAAATTGGAAGAAGAATTTTTAATTTTTTTTTTTCAAATTTATTTTCGCATTCTGATGACCATTTCCAATTCGTGTCTTATTTAGCAATCTGTTTAATGGTATACGTTTCTGTATTCCACAATTCTTAATGAACGAGTCGTATACTTGGGAATCAAAAGGTATTCCCCCCACGCCGGAAGAATGTTCTTTATGCGCCCCATATGTGTAGTACCAAGATCTCAGGGTGTCGCGTATTACTCTGGGCTTCCCAGATGACACTAGGGCTCCTTAGGCTGCGACCGGCGATAGAGTTACATAACTGGCATTGGGCTCTGGTCTGTCGGATGCCGGCATCCAAACCAGGTCAAAATATGCGTTGTCTTGGTTTGCAGAAGGCAAGGATACAATAATCTTCGCACTAAGTTTTCGGTTTATAAGGATTTTATACTCCTTGATCGGCACTACTTCGACGCATTACAATTCCTAGTGCACGGGCAAAAATCGAGAAATCACCGACAGGAGGTCACGGCGGGATTTGAGGAAACCAGTCGGTATATAATCTGTCAGACTTTGACATTCTTCGTCAAGGCTGCCGCAGCAAAGATCTTTGTGATAGCTCTCAATCCGGGGTCATGTTCGTATGTGGACCTGAATGCATTCTTGATTGCACTGTCGATTGATTCGACAGCATCAACTATAGTCACCCTGTAGAATGATCGTGTACGCTTCTGTTGTATAAGTACAGATATTTGGGAACGATCTGTCGATTCCTCTGTTGGAATCCATGCTGGTTACCGGAAGGAGTAGTCGAGTGAAGCATTAATTTTTCCAGCTAGACTTTTCATGCTAAATTTGTATAATCGTGGCTGTTCCTTGAAATTAAAGAGGCGTCGGTTCTTTAAGGACCCGATCTGCGAAGACTTTTATAAATGGGTGATGGTCAGTAGTCATTAACAAATCTGGTTTACCAATATAAACATCCGACATGATTATTGTCTGTAGACAAGAGCCAGAGCTTCATCTTCGACCGGTTAATAACAGGATTCTGCGTCGTTGGTAAAGCGAGATCCGGCCAAAATAATTTTCCAGTGACCATCACTAAAATTTGGGTTTATTCGCCTGGGCAATTACAGAGTTTTTGAAAAAGAAAGTAACCGATTCCTGTTTTACTGTAGTCTGTTGAAAGGCAAGTCAGTTTCTTGATCCCTAACGTCTAGACGCCATACTCATTTTTCCGAACGATTACTAACTTCGATTCCTCAAAATGTTTCTTTCCAATAAAATTTTCGAGAGTTGTAATTCCAAGAAGAGGGCCATCACTTCAGCTTGCGAGAATGCATAAAATACATGATACAGCAGAACGAACCAGGACCTGACGACCGTGATAATTATCAAAAGCCCAGCAAAATGTTATCTCTTCTCTGCAAAATGGAAATTGTCAGGGTTAAACACAATCCCATTCTTCACAATGGGTTATTTATTCCATTGTGAAAACTCTATAGAATAGTCTCAAAGGAAGCTATCGTCTATGCAACAGGTTTTTCGAACCATGTCCATTATAATATCATCGAACCCACAGGCCCATCTCCAGATGCGTGAAATCCCTGGGGAGTATGAAGATACCTGTATCGGCTCCATTCAGTGATAAATCTAGTGGGATCTTGCACGGATGGGTAAAGCGGTAAGCTGTGGTAACCGTTCCATGCGTCCAGTGCTGTTTTCTTTGCCTGGGCCGGAACGATGGAAAACAGATTAAATGGAGACTGGGTGTGATGGGTTACCCCTCATGGAGGCAGCGTTCAGTTCTTTGAAGTCAATTGTGCGTCTTTTGTTGGTGCGACTACCTTTCTTGAGCACCAGATTGTAGGAGTGTCCCCTGGCACCGGTTTATTTATACCCAATGCGACGTCTCGGTCGTAGTCTTATTTAATTCTCTTCTTTCAGGGATGAGAGACAGGGATCGGTGTTTGAAACGTTGATGGCTTTGCATCAGCGACGAAGATAATGTCCAATGGCTTTTCAGTCATAGTCTGTAAGGGTTGGTGTAGGCATATATTAAATCCGCTGGACTTGAAATGATTACCTATCCATCGTTCCAGTAGGTGGCTGTTGGTTTCCATCGGAAGGAACGGGATGGTAATAGGCATTGATGGAGTGGGTTGAGTCTTGGTGTCTGAGATGGAAAATCATGTGGCAACAGATGTTGGTGCTTCAGGGAAAACACTGATAATTAAAAACCAGACATGTTGATTGACACATGCACCATCTGTTAACTCTCGAGTCAAGTCTTATAGTCATGAACAACACAACCTTTATATGAAATTGGTTGTCTGTGGTGTTACGTATTTGTTGGCACAATATACTCGTCTGTGCACCTGAATAGTTTTAATATTTCTGGTCCACTTGAAAAATTTTGAGAACCTGTATCGGAGTCAAACCGGGTTTACGGCTCCGATTTGATCTGCCACCTTAACAGATGGCACGGGTAGGGAGACATTCAGACTAGTGTTTGAATAAATGAATGAATCACGCCCTGTCACGCACCTTGTTGATCTCTTCGTGTTAGGCTCAATGACAAGACGGTCTGGTTGAACGTTTGCATCGCGTTAGGGGTTCCGTCCCTCCGAAGAGTGATAGTTTCTATTTCTCGCTCTATCTGCATGAGATGAGCAATCTTTCGTTAAGATATTTCTACATATTCAACAGATCCTGTTTTCAGCGCCATGTCAAATAACCATAACGGCAATTGTAGTAGTAATTCTCAGGTAATTTATTCTCGTACGAACGAGATACAAATACAAAAATACACTTGGTCCCTGGTCACTCAGGTGTTTATATAACAATGGACGAGGTAAAATGTCTACCTATGGAATTTTCCCATTATCTGACGAGACCTTCCTTTTCTAATCTACAGGTATATAAGAAATGTAGTAATTTATGAGGGCTAAAAAAGATTGCCGTTCTCGAATGTTCTTCGGAGAAAGCATATTTTTTATAACGCTGAATCTTTGGGTATCCGGTTTCGGTCCATTCGAATCAATAATTTGGTAAAACCTATTGTAAATTGTACTGCAGTAAGAACAACTTATAAAAGCAATGAAACGAAACAACTTCAATAATTTCATTTAATAAACTGTGTTTATGTTATGTATTGACTGATGTCTGAATAATCTTTCTTGCATTTTAAATGCAATTTAGGGGATCTAATCTTTATGCATTAAATCGTAATTTTATTCGAGAATTAAACTCACTTCCCCAGGAACTACTAGTCTATTCGAAATTAGCCCAATTTAACTACTGATAGTAAATAGATTAATATGTACAAAAACACAAACTACAAAAAAAAAAAAAAAAAAAAACTATTGAAAGTCATTTTAGAAATGGTGTAATGAGAATAGGTTATCACAGGATTTGATAAAAATTTAAAGATATTATTTTGCTGACATTTCTATAGTCAACGGTAAAAACGAGTTTATATTTGAAGAATGTAAAATGAAGTTTGTATTTTCTGTTTGGTTGACCTAATTAAGACTAAAACCGAATGGATTACTCATCATTCTCATTCGGAATGGCAGCTTTGAATATTTATACAATGAGTTTCTTAAACAAAGGTTTTATTATGTATCACGTATAGGCATTTGTCAGATGAGTCTGAAATTTTTGTTACGAAATGTTCCCTAATAGAGAAATTATCAAATAAAAGGAGAACAATTTTACAGTTTGAAAATAAATGGTAACAGGTGTTTGTTCATATGTCATCGTAACTGTTTATTGATTCTTTCAACATTTTGGTTCATTTAATATGTAATTATATTTATCGGCATATCTTTTACAAGAATTAATTTTCATGGTATTTTATTCGCGTGCAACCAACTTGTTTTGAAACCTATCCATAATCCTGCGAATTACTAACACATTTACGTAAGGATAAACATATATATATACACTTATACCACAAGGTAAGTAATATTTCCTAAAGCATTTACTGTCCATTATTTCTTTTCCATGAAAGACAAAATGCTTAATATTCTGTAAATTATACACACACACACACACACACACACATATATATATATATATATATATATATATATATATATATATATATATATCAAATATGTGATGCAGTTCAATTTATATTGTAATGAAGCATTCACACAAAAAGTAAACCAGTAAAGTTAATGATATAAAATGGGGAAATCCCTTCGTTAACAAAATTTTAAAGATGCATTAAATTTTCCTCGGTACTGAAAGTTATTTTATAAACATGGGATATCTGAAGGTACAGTCGAAAGTACTTGCGTATAAGAAAGACCCAATACACCTTATAATTTTCAAAAACAAGGATCATAACATCCGTAGAGTGATTGGTAGGTTAATGCATCTTTAAAATTTTGTTAGCGAAGGGATTTCGCCATTTTATATTATTAACTTTACTGATTTAATTTCTGTATGAATGATTCATTGCAATATATATATATATATATATATATATATATATATATATATATATATATATATATATATATATATCCATCTCACGCACGGTGAATACTAGACCTGGTTTCTTTAGTATTTCCCCTTTTTTAGCGAGATTAATGCTCGACAAGCGTACATACTATTTTCCATCATAATAGAATTCTTTTCATTTTTTCGTTTTCATTCAAAATACTTAAATTTTAGGAATACGTTTTGAAAGCGTCGCCCATTTGACGACAACGTGACCATGCTTAAACGGAAAGCTGATCATTTAAAATTTTCATTTATCTGTTTTGGATAAGTCTTGTTTTTATGTCCATCGTCTTTGTCATGTTGAACTGATTATGTTAATTGTATTTTAATGAATATTGTCCTGAAGAAGGTTTATTAAACCGAAACGTCAGACGTTGACATTTCATTCATATTAAAACAACATAATTGCATTTAAGGATTTTTGTTTGTTTTTTCCAAATATTTTTCTCCATTCTGTCGGATTTATATCCATTTATATTTGCTTACATATATATATATATATATATATATATATATATATATATATATAATATTATAATATTTTTATTTAAAAATATGATCCCTTCGCTATATAAGAGTTCTCATGTTTCAAAAACGAGAGCCGAAAACATCCAAATAATTATTAAAATTAAGTTGAATTGAGGTGTTTAGTCGAGTTTCATCTTCAAGCTAAATTTTAGGAATAAGCTATCTCTTGGTTTACGTGTGTTTTTAGGCATGGTTCGTTATAACGTTCGTTATTGTGGGAGTGGCTAGGCGAGTTATCTTCGTTAAGTGGTCAGAGAGTTAATTCTTATCTATAGATTCCTCATCTTCTGAAAGGTTTTGCTCAGGTTGGGTAGGGTATCTATTTCAAGGGTAATGTTGGCGGTCATCCTCTAGTTAGGATTTTCATATGTGCTTTTATGATTTTTTTCTAGATTTTCAGTGCAACTGTAACTCAATTTTAAGGTGTATTTGTTAAAGTTAGCTATTAGTGGGAAAGTGCTTTTCAATTAAAGCTAGGACTTATGGCCTAGTTTGATGCTAACCATTTGGTTGTACAGAGGGGTATACCAGATGATCTTTCTTTTCCTGTTTTTCTTATTATTGGTACTATCGTTTCTATAGGTTATGTCAGCGTTTTTGTATCCGCTATTTGTCAGGGCTGTGTTATAAAAACTACTGTGTTGGAATATTTCCTTATTTGCTGAGTTCATACTGATTCTTTTCTCTATTGACGTGGGTATATGCTTAATTATAGATTGAGGGTGGTTTGACTTAGGGTGTACATACAGGGGATTAGTATTAGGTTTTCTGTAAGGTAGGTGAACGTTGTTCGTTAAGTCTAGGGTTACGTCTAGGAAGTTTACTCTTTTAAATTTAGTGTTGACTATTGTTTTTAAATTTAGTTTTCCGAATTCATTGTAAATTATCTTTATAATTTTCTCTTTTTCGGCCAGTTTGCCAACTCTATCACTTATTTTAAATTTTTTCAGTAATCATTTTAGTAGTTCTATTGACAAACCCTACTCTCAGTGCAAAGTAATCTGTCCTCATCCATAATGGGGACCAGTGGATTAAAAACACTAATGGCAATTTTGACATCACCATGAGATCTCTGGACTCTGCAGAATCTTTTGAAATTGTCGGTCTATTTATACTGTACAATCTAACCGCCCACCGTGAACTAGACATTAAGGACATCGGGCTATACAGAGATGACGGGCTCATGGTAGTGAGGAGCTCCACAAATTTTAAAACAGAGAAAATTAGAATACATATATACATGTATATATATATATATAAAATTAAGAAATAATGCGGATTAATTGATATTATAAAATAGTCACCCTATGACTGAAGATGTGTCATGTATACATCGAAATCTTTTGCAAACTATATGAACCGAATATTTAACCCATTGAACAATTAATAAAAAACAAGGATCCTGTCATTTTAGCCAGTGGTCAGAAAGTTAATACCATCTTAATTTGTTAGCGAAGCGAATTGGACATTAATTACATTAACTTTATTGATTTATTCGATTTTATAATATATATAATAAATATACATTTTTCATCACCGGTAGCACAACTCAAAGTTATATGCACAACGCAAATTTCAGGTGCTGATTGAAAACTGACGTTGTATAATTTAGATGAAGATTGCATTGAGCCTAAGTCTCAGATTTGTGTTAACGGTGAGGAATAAATGTGTATTTATTATTAATATGTAAGGTTCTGTAATTCTCCCTCGAGCACATATTTTTATAGCATCACCACTCATTGCGCAATTATATATATATATATATATATATATATATATATATATATATATATATATATATATATATATATATATATATATATTCACACATATATAACTGCACAAGCATTCACCACTTTAATCAAATCACTTGTGTGGGTTTTCTGGCGGTTTACCTTGATTCGTTCTTATCTACACAGTTCACTTGCAAGGTCCGCTGGCGAGAGAGTGAAGGCGACGGGGTCAGGTAAAAGGGTATTACTGGAAGATCCTAATGTACAGCCAGTTAGATCAGAGCTACAGGGATGAAGGATGTCCATGGCTAAGATACAAAGACAAGCTGAAAAACAAATTGTCAGCAGTCAATATACCAGATAACAGCCTTGAGAGCTTAGCTTTGGAGCGGGTGAAATAGAGCTCAACGCGTTTTAGTGGACAGCAATTTTCAAATATATATATATAAAGAATTGTATACTTGTGTAGCAATCCTTCTTTTATACAAGTTTCATTAAAGACTACTGACAAGGTAATGAGATCCGATTAAGCATTTACTTAAAAAATTTCACCCGTACAAATACATTCTTTTCTGGGCACAGTGTCCGTAAAATCTCTCAAAATGAGGGACTGGGCGCTATATATATATATATATATATATATATATATATATATATATATATATATATATAGTCATCCACAGACAGACTGTTTCGCTGTATCACATCTCATCAGTGTGGCTAGATGTACAATTGTTTCAAGCCGGGATCGTTCTATATCTTATCTCTAATTGATAAAATTGCTAGTTAGTGATACCAGGTACTTACCATTTGAAAATTTCGCTCATTGTCCATTTTAACATAACATGCTATCATCGTTTTCATATTTCAAAACATATTATGTGATTTCTGTAAAAATCGGTGAAAACTAATATTTTGTCTTGCAAAATTTTCCTCAGTACTGAAATTTTATAAACATGGGATACTTTGATAAAATAAACCCGTTGAAAATTGCTATTGCTTCACATTTAACAAATTTGATTCTAAATTCATTGGCTATTTCACATAAAAAAGATTTTGTCAAGTCACGCACTAAATAAAGAATAAAATTTAATAAATTAACATGACTACTGATAACGTATAAAATGACATTTTTGCAAATTACTTTCAAAATAACAGATAAGGTATTTACTTAAATTAAAAAAAAAAAAAAAAAAACTTTTCGTATTTCTATTGGCGAGTTAATTCAAATGCAGCAGGAAGTGTTCTTGGTCATAGTTTTAAATGTATACGTTTGCATTTATTAAAGATCTTTATCTTTTGTATACATTTATATGTTATTGAAGTATATAGATTCATTACTATATATTTATTAGTTATTATAAATACACTATTAATGTAACTTGGATTATAGATCTGTTTTACTGTTCAGTACTGAAAGTGGCATATATACGTAACTAGCAGCATGACCCGGCGTTGCCCGTGCTTGATTCAAAAGTCGTACGACACATACAGCATTCGCTATCACTTGACTTAAAATATTTTTGCCCTTCCTTGCCTTTAAAGGAGTGCACTTTGCCTTGCTGATGTTGCTACATGCCTTACTTCTTGCCTATCTCACACTGCGAATATTTTCTAAGCTCTATACTAAACATTAAATCTGTTACGAAAAAAGAACTAAGCAAAATGAACACAAAACGATCAGCTTTAAAAAAGGACTCGTAACTGGAAAAACCGATTGAAAAAAGAATGTTAACAACAAATACTTTTTCACACCCAACCCAGTTCTGCGGAATAAGAATCAACGTTGGGTTAAAGCAAGCGAATGAGCCAATTGGAGTAAAGTGCCATGCAGATTTAAATTTTTCCCAATTGGCACGAATGCAGCTATGGATCTTTTTGCATGTTAGCATGCTAGTTAACATGCTGTTGGCTCGCACGCTGGTCAATAGAATCTTCCTGAATATTCGTGGTAGCCAGCTATTGGCTCTCACTCTGGCCAGTAGAAAATGGCCGCAAATTATATGAAAACTGCCGTAAAAAATCGATTATTTCCACTATCGATAGGAGTTGGGAAATGCAAATTTGGTCTTGGCCTTTCCGCTAACTTGGAGCATGTGCATGTACATTTTGGTGCAAATCCGTCGAAAATTGCAGCGTGCATTCGTAACACACACACACACACATCCTGCCTTTTATAGATAGAGATATATAATAGATAAAATTATATATGTATAAATTGCAATATAATATACACGCAAGCATGTATTAAGTTGTATGAATGTTTTTATCGTTTTGTTCAAGAGGTGGCTCTAGATAAACCAAATTAAGCTATATCTTTAAATATGCAATCACTCAGTAAGTAATTAAAAGTCATAATGTCCTGTTTTAGAAACGTACATGTTAAGAATTAAATTTTTCAAATGTTATTATCTGGATTTGATAGACGAAATTATCAGAAACAATAAAAAATATGCAGCATTTTTAAAGTGTCTTTCTTTATCTGTAGTATTTATATTCGGATTAATGTCCATTTTATTGCAATCAAAAATTTCCAGACATTGAAAATAACTTAGAGGAAATTAGCAACAGACCTCCATGAATAATTAACTCAGATTAAACGTTGCTTTGGGAATTTCGTCACATAATTGTGAGGATAGTAAATCCTTTAATCTTTTCATACAAAGCAATGCAATAATATATTATAATAATATAGATCAGGATCGGCAACATACGTTACGCGAACCACAAGTGACACGCCAAGCAATTTCCAAATGCACGCATGCACAAATAACATTACTAAGTCCGAACCAATAACTACTACAATGTAAAGAAGATATTTAGCTGTTACAAATTTAATATATACTAATGTATATATATACTATATATTACTATATAAAATATATTGTAGAAAAGTTATAGTGACCTTGACTTGTATAAAAATACGTATTCTGTTGGCACACTGAAATATTTTAAAACCCTAAGTCGGCACGTAGTTAGCAAAAGGCTGCCGACCCCTGATATAGATAATAAAGTATAGATTTGATCTTTCATTTTTACATTGCATTCTTGACAGGGCACAGAAAAAGCTGCTATTATCCACCATGGCAAATCAAGGGTTCCACTCTGCCAGACAAATATAAGAACAATAAGACATTAGGGCGGGGATTCTTCAACATCTTCCACAAGATTACCCACAAGATTTATCACCTTTTCCTTTGTTTGGATTAAAAAACACTTCGTGAGTGGTAGAAACTTCGTAGAAAAGAACAAAAAAAAAAACAAAAAAAACAAACATCACACGAGAACAAACTTTCAAAATTTTATTTTATTTTTATTTTATTTTAAACCAATTAGGCTTTTGTCCCGATCCTGAATTTGGTGACATTGTAACTTTGAGTTCACTATCTGGGCTGGGCAGTATGTACTTGAACTCAGTGGAAACGAAGCGAGCAACAACTGAGAAGTTTTAAACAAGAACAGACGAGATATTTAGCGACAAGAGAAAATCTACTCCCATAGATGAAATAAAAAGTTTCAAGTTGAAAATCTCAGAACGTTACCGCATTGAGAAACAGCTGAAAACAATGCCTGAAATGTTGTTATAACAAGACAAATAAGGACATTGCTCCAGATGTAAATAATGATAGCTTCTAATCCTAGAAATTCAGGTAGAAAATTTTGGCTTTCGGTTTGAAATATTTCGAAGAAAGCAAGACAAATTACTTAAGAGAAATTTGAAGTCGTGTCATAGATACACTTAATATCGAAAACTCCTATCAGATATGAAGTTTGTCATTTCAATATATCCTCTTATTCCCGACGATGTATTAGAGGCTAGATAGAAGATAGTGTTTCAGATTATGGGTTGAAATCAGATACTATTCAAAATCTTTCAACAGTTCGAGAAAATATCTTTTTGAAACTAAAGGAAAAATAACATTGAATGTTTCTTATACTCTACAGAAAACAAAGATTCTACAGTCATCTTGTATCATTATTTACGATAGGCGCTTAAATTCATATATTTTCGCCTAGAGTTACTAGTCATGACATTTTTAAAACAAATAACTTATCAACATCAGATATGATATTAACAAGAATTTTCACAGAAAATTGTAAAATTATACTTGCACTAAATATATTGTTGTAATTTATGGCGACTATTTCAGAATGTTTTCTAGTAAATTATTTATTGCGTAAAAATAAACTTATGTAGTCCGAAACTAGTTTATGTTATATTTCTTAGCCAGAAATCAAATTATAAGTCAATGTGTTTGGAATAAACAATCAAGTTCCCAGGTTAAAAAAAAAGTTAATAAAAAAATAAAAAAAATTAATAATTCTTAAGTAATAAACAAAAAAAAAGTATTCTGAAATCTCGGTATCTGTCTATATTCCTGAGATTAGGTATTATGTACACTGTTTGCATTATTCGGACTATTGTCTTCATCTTTGTTGCCATATTTATTACAACATTTCGGCCTTTCAGTATCTGTCTATATTCCTGAGATGAGGTATTATGTACACTGTTTACATTATTCGGACTATTGTCCTCATCTTTGTTGCCCCATTTTTTTTACAACATTTCGGCCTTTCAGTATCTGTCTATATTCCTGAGATGAGGTATTATGTACACTGTTTACATTATTCGGACTATTGTCCTCATCTTTGTTGCCATATTTATTACAACATTTCGGCCTTTCAGTATCTGTCTATATTCCTGAGATGAGGTATTATGTACACTGTTTACATTATTCGGACTATTGTCCTCATCTTTGTTGCCATATTTATTAGAACATTTCGGCATTTCATTATCTGTCTATATTCTGAGATGAGTTATTATGTACAATATTTACATTATTCGCACTATTGTCCTCATCTTTGTTGCCATATTTATTACACCCTTCAGTATCTGTCTATATTTCTGAGATGAAGTATTATGTACACTATTTACTTTATTCAGACTATTGTCCTCATCTTTGTTGCCATATTTATTATAACTTTTCGACCGTTGTACACTCCGGCCTTCTTCAGGTGGTTGTAATGTCGAACTAAACCCTTTATTTCGCTCACTGGTGTAGATTTTTCTAGTTCCACGTTTCATGCTTTTAATAGATGTCAGTTATCAATTTATCTCCTGTTAATTCCCCTCTGCAAGTTCTCCACTGCCTTAGCCGTTTATTGAACTCACAACTGTTTGGGTCCTGTCACTGGATCTAACCAACGCCTTTATCCAATGTACCATATGTCCTTATCTTTGAATTTTGTGACATAGAAGTTTTTGAACGGTGGAAAACGTTACATGAAGACGCACGCCGATTGGGTAAAAAGCAAGTATATTTCAAAGGAATTTTTTTTAAGTTTGTTCTCTTTTTAATTATATCCCAAATTTATATGAAGGTTATTTTAATTATTTTATATTATATAAATCAGGCGAAAAAGAAAGAGATCAAATTCTTAATTGTAAGATTTCTAAATGCCTTAAAACAAATTCTTAAATATAATATTTAAAAAAAAATAATAGACACTATGAAACATTCCATTTATACCAATTTGTTACGATTTTCTTCATTTTCTTGTTCAATAATTAAGCAGGTACACATCTGTGTTTTATATTAAATGTTATGGAGAGAGATGATCACTCATGGGACGAGTCACGTAGAAAAAGATGAGGTAATCTCATGTATCTTTGAGTTGTCAATTTGTAATTTAGACACGAATTATGAATGAGTGACGTCGTATGGATGGGAAATGTTTAAATCATCATGATCAAGATTATCATCATCATCATCATCATTGTCAGGCCCATGACCGTGTTGTAGGGGCGGTACGCAGCTAAGCAATAGCTTACTTTTAGCAGACCAAACCAAACTACTAAATAAACGATCAGAACTCATCTCAAAATGCAGACACGAAAACAAATTTTTACAACGTTACTTAAAAATAAAAAAAACTGAAAAGAATAAATAAAAATTAATGAAATAAAAATAAAAAATTAAATATATTAATCCACGCAAATAATAAACAAATTAACTAACTACTCCCACCATAAGAACCGTTGGAATAGACTGTAAAGAATAAATAAAAATAAAAAAATAAATAAGAAAAAAACAATTAAAAATAATCAAACCAAATAAATAAATAAATTAAGTAAATAATAAACAAACCACTCCCGCCAAAATAATCGTTAGAATAGACAACAATCTATCCAAAAATTACACGAAAAATAGCTATAATTACTTTCCCAGACCAAAACAAACTACTAGATAAATGATCAGAACTCATCTAAAAAAAGTTTTTACTGAGCTCCTAAAAAATCGAAATAATAAATAAATATATATAAAATAAAATTAAATAAAAAACAAGCAAATTAAATTAATCCAAATAAATAAATAAACAAACCAGTCCCGCCAAAATGACTGTTAGAATGGACTACCCACAATGCCCCACTCACCCGTATGTGTAAATAGTAGAGAAAAAAAAAGTGTCCTGATGATGTCTGGCGTGAAACAGTCTGTCGTCTCTGAATGTTGAATTCAATGTTATATATATATATATATTTCATATATATATATATATATATATATATATATATATATATATATATATATATATATATATATATAGCGAGGAAGCATGTCCATATTTATCATTCGTCCTATGACCAGGCTCCCTCACTAGTTCCATCTAGATATATGGCTGGAAATCCTGAATATTATTCATTTATGCGTAGAATTTCTTTGGCAAGTAGAACTGATGAGACCCATCCCTATCCAAGTCAACTCAAAGTCTATGTCCTCCAGCCTAAAAGCTAGCTTTGTTAACGGAAACTTGGCTATTTATTCTATCGGGAAAAACCTTCTGCTCTAGCCGGAGTTTTCACTTTAGCAAGATCGGAATCCAGCAATGCCGTGTCATTTACTTACTGGCTCCATAGAAAGAGATAAAACCCAATTTACTCCTTTTTGCAAGATGGCCGTTGATCGTAAAAGAATGTCCATCCGCCCTTTAACATGCCTTGGGCTTAACCTTGTTGGGAGTCTAGATACATTCCTCATTAGGAAAGACTGTTTGGGCAAGTATTTTAGCCGACAATGGTCCGACATTATTGCAGACCTGTAACAAGTAGTACTTTTAGATTGACCAGACAGAACTATGCCAAATTAAATAAAAAAACACTCATAAACTATTGATTATACATTATTTAATAATTATCCTCTTTATATATTTTTAAATATATAAATAAATAGCAAATCAATTTGCTTCATTTTGGTAAAACATATTTGCAACTTCTACCATCACATTTGCTATCTGTTTAAAGGCACATTTTCTAATTAAAAATCTATGAACATTTATTTTTTAAAATATCTATGTATTCTAAAAATGAATGTTCTCTAAAGCGGTGCCTCTCAAACTATCTGATATGGCAGACCGGCATTTTTTCTCAACGTATCACCTACCTGTAATAATTCGTAGTAGTATTAATTTATACTGGAAACGATATATATATATATATATATATATATATATATATATATATATATATATATATATATATATATATATATATATAATGAATGTAATAAAAGTTGACTACTTTTTATCTTTTATTTATTTAGCAAAAAATAATTCAATATCAAAACATATAAAAAAGTAATAAGCATTTTATTAACACAAAAACAAAAAATTATATAACCTTAATACTTACAAATTTTTCCTTAGCATGGTCTTGTGACTGGCCGCGTAGTGGTAGCTGATGGTTCGCATACTGGCATCAATCAGCGGACCACCACTTTGAGCAACATGCTCTAAAGAGTTCATGGTTGTCCTAATTTTAGTTTTCACGAGGATATATTTCAACACCGACGAAAAAACAAGGAAACCTGACTCACGCTGCACAGTTCATTCTTAATATTCTTACCTGTTATCATTAAAAAAAAAAAACCAACTAACTTTAATACTGTTGGGTGCCTAGCCAACCTCCCTATCAGAAAAGCCTGGTAGGGTAACCAGTTTAGTCACCGATGACTCGACCTAACCTATCGCCAACTATACTGAGTATCTTTAAAGCATGAAAATTATAATAGCGGTCTGTAAAAGCAAGACGTTCAAATATTTATTTCAAATTCACTGTCGTAAGTCATTCATTTAGGATAAAAATCGTTATATTGGTCAGAGAGAAAAAATTGGTGATATTATGAAGTAGGCGCCGAGGAAATGCTAACACGTAACTTGAATCTTCTTTGCATAACATTATATTCACCCTAGTATTTCTTCAGTTACACTCAACCAGCATGCGGAAGACGAGCCGTCTTGTAGACCTCTCGTCTAATAGTATATCTGGGTGTATGAAATATTCCTCAAACCACTCCCGGTGGTTGTTTATTTAGCCATATGTCCAACATTCTTGTTTTCACGCTTGTAATGCCAATTCCAAGAGTATGATCAAATACTTTGGCTATTACTCTCATCAGGGTAATCTTCTGGCGCAACATGTGCATCAAACTTTCTTGATCTATGCAATAAACTTGAGGCCAAACCTAATTCGGCCTAAATATCACAGTAATAATCTTTCTATTTTCAGTGACTATTAATAAATCAAGGTGACTAGGATTATTTAAAAATTCCTAATCAAGAAAATGACGTCAAATTTCACTATCAGGATTTGAACACCCGGGTCTACGTTTGTAATTTCTACTAAAAGCTTATCTTTACACACGAAGCTTAATCTGAAGATATAACCTGGAATAATGTATTATTTTTTTTATTATTATTACTCCTGCTTAATATTCGTATTTGAGTATAATTGAATAGCAGAATTTCAAATGTTGATTTTAAGCACTAGTGATCAGGAAAATTGTCGCATTTTAATCTTTCTCTTTCATTCACCAGATTACATTGGTAAAGATATTCTCTCGAGCTGCTTCTTCCGACAAATGTTTGCTTTTTGCAACCTTTTCCTAAGTGGATACTTCCCCGATCACTACAAACGTAATTTGTTCAAGTCTAGGGTTAACCGTTACCTTCCTCATCCATAAACTCTACCTCATACTTTTAACCCTCTACCTCGACTGGTTCTTGGGATTTGTACAGGTTGGACATTATTGTAAAATAAATAAAATATTGAATATTGCTGCTATATATGGTCTGGTGCCCTTGCTGTTCATTTAGAGGTATTCAACAAAATCCAGAGACGGATATACAATATAATAGTTCCTGATCTGGCATCTCGTGTACAGTCACTTTCTCACAGACGTTCTGTAGCTTCCCTCTGTCTTTTCTACAAATATTTTTATGGCAGCTACTCTAACGATGTACTTTCACTGATACCCAAACTGCATGAATTTAAGCATGCTACTAGGTTGGCATCTCGTTCCGACTCTTTCACTGTCGAAACGATTAACTATCTCTTCTACTCCAACAACTTTTTATCTCGCACTTCCCGGCAGCGGACCTCCCTTCCTCTTATTTCCTTGAGAGCTATGATCTTCAAATATTGAAGTGTCATGTCAATTGACATCTTCTGTTGTCTTGATCTTGATCCCCGTCCTCTTTATCCTTTCCTCGAACACTCCTCTTTAATCACTCACTTTCTGTAATCCCTTGCTTGCTAGTATCACTCTCATCTTCCTTGAGAAAAAAAACAAAAGAAAACAAAAAAACAATGCATATATTTTTGTAAATTAAATGCCCATTCATGTATTTTATTCTGAATGATCTCCATTTATTTTTCAGAGATACCTCGGTAAATAAGCAAGTGTTTCAACTTCCTTGAACATATTAACAACGAAATTTTGCAACGCAATGGCAAATACATTGATTTACATGTTGCTGATTCTACTTACAAATGAATTTGCTTTTGGTGAACATTGTTCAAAAATAGATTCACTTATTTATCACAATATAACTCGATGCAGTATTGTTCCGTTTATAAACACAACAGGCGAGGATATCCTGAACCTTATCGAAAATGGTCAAGTTAATTTACTCAAGATTACATTCGAATTTCCGGAAAGTACCCAAAAATCCATTCGAATAAAACAATCAGAATCTGTAAGAGTCCAACAGGATTCTGCTTCTTTCTTCTACGACCTTTTCCACTGGCAAATCATTGTTAGCCACATCAGTGACAAGCTTTTAACCCTGAAGCCCAACTTCCAGACATTGTCGCTGAATACATTAACTGTAGGAATAGAAAGTGTGAACATTAAAATATTGGCAAAACCGTCGGGTTGTTTAGGCAATGTAACTCATCATGAATATCTTTATATCGTCAAAGAATATCTCCTGCATATCATTGAATCGATTAGCGATGCAAAAACAAAAGTTTGTACTTCTGTAGTCAGAAATATTGACGGTAACGCTAAGTTTCATCCAGTTTGCTACGGCGTTCACAAGAAAAATGGATCAAGAAGTTGTAATTATTTGGAAACTGGTCGTTGGTCTTACGGTTTGAGCATATTTATATACACAATCAAAGTTATTGCCATATTGTTTTGTCCGATATTAATACCTGCCAGTATATACAATTCAAAATATCTTGATAATGCATATCGTGTAAGCCTTGATCAAAAGCTGCCAATTCAAGTGATGGTTTCCGATCGAAAACTCCCAGAAAATGCCAAAAATTGGAAATTTTACCTACCAATATCTTACTTCAAAAAATGGCTAATTTTTAACCCGGACAATCTGGAAGAAGGAGTCGTCTACAATTTTGAAGTAACAGCTTTGCACCTGGGGGTCAAATCAAACACACTCGTTTCAAAATCGCACGTTCCAGCAAGTTTAACTGATTTAATATATGAGAAATGTTACCTGTGTAAGATCGGTCACGATTTAGGTTTCAGATGGTGCTGCTACAATTCAATTTGTCCTCAGCATATGCAGTTTCAACGCAGTCGTAAATATACTTGTATGTCTTGGATGAAGTGTTGTCAAGGATTGATGAAACTCGTACTAGTAATGATGATTCCTCAGCCATGGATTCTTCGATTGATAGTTTATTACTATTATGAGAAAATCGATTTTGAAAGTCGACGCTTAGCTGCAGAGTCGCAAGGTTTGTCTTTGTCCTTCAAGGGATATCTTTTGGGTTATATTCCTCCAATTCACTGGTTCTTTCTTGCAATCTACGTATTGTATGTTATTGATTTGTTTATTTTTGGGACTCTAGTAAAGAGTGTCTTTCGAGAATTAGTAAAGATTATCAAAGAGAGTTTCCAGGATATGAATGCATCATTATCATTTGAAATTCTTCGATGGGGAACATCGCGTTATTTGGTACCTTTTAGTTACTTCGGCTTGCTTGGTATCCTCTTAGCACCATTTTATTGGGTTTTTATTACGCCTTTCGTTTTAGTATTATTTTGTTTCTATTACATTCCGTTAGTGAGCCTCTTTTTTCGCCTGTTTTTGCATCTCTTCTGGTTTTGTTTACCCGACTGTGCAATAAATTCCAAATGCTTCTCTTTTTTAAAAAACTACGCCGAGAAAACGCATCTGATATCACGTCACCTGAAGGTGAATACAATATCACCAGATCGAAAAGTAGTCAATATGGATAGACGCGCAGGTAACTGCGTTCATCGCCATTTTCAAATTCTCGTTGTTTTCTTATGTCTTTTTACAGTGATGGCAATTACAATACTTATTACCGAATGTATCGGCTACCTCATCGACATACTTGCCTTTACTCTAATAGGTATGATTCTTCACACTAATACTGTTTTACCTTATTTTTCTTTTGTCTTCATGATTGTCATTTATTTTTCAACATCTATTAAGGACGTCCGACTCACCTACTTAGATTTCAATAAAATCATTATTTCTGAAGTTATCAGTTATGCACAAGACCAACTGAAGCCAGATGCTCACTGGTCTAATACAGCTTATTTTATAAAAGCAGATGGTGACAGTCCCCCAAACAATGCACTCACGTTTGGAAAATCAGGGGCTATTTACTTCCACGCTGTTTCTTTGTTACTTTTTATCAACGAAGAAGATCATGCCTATATTCCTTGTGAATTTTTTTACAAGATTTGTGAAATGCCAGTCTCAACGTGTCCCGGTGCCCGCTCGGTGTGTTATTTTAAGGCTTTCGTCAGGTTTCTATACATTCTTCTCTTTCTTATATTTGTTATGATCGTGGTACTATCTTTTGGTGGTTTGTACAACATCTCATCGACCCATCAGATGTTTGCTGCATTGGCCGGAGGTTTTTTACCGTGGCTCTTCCAGAACGTGATACAACTGAACCCGGCGCCTGAAGAAGTGAATACAAGCACGTTGTCGTTTAAAAAGCATTTTTGGTCGGAAATCAAAAACTTCGAACAAATCTTCAAGGTTCGGGATGTTGAATTTCAGCTCCTATCAAAGAAAGATACTATTAACAAACGTGCCTCGACAACTGACCTGTCATCCGATCACACTGCAATAGAAATTCAAAGAAAATCTGAAAGCCATGATAAGTACAATTCAAATCGTTACGTCTATTTCGCAGGATCTTTCCAAGTGAACGTCTAAAACAAGCTATACGCGTTATCGTTGCATTTTGTGTTACTATGTATGATTTAATGGCAAACAATACACATTGCAGAGACATTCTTCAAGCAGTTCTTTTTCTTGGACACTAATAATTGTACATTATGGATATTTACGAAAATCTATCATAATTCGGTTAAAAACAATTAAGGAGAAAAATTGTGCGAGGAAGACTGTATAGAGCCAATTTTACAACTTGGTAGTAACCATCCTATCTTCTGTATTTCTCTAAATTCGGAAAAAGATTACTGGTTGCAATGAGAAATATACGAGTTTCAAACCAGTTAAACAAACTTTTTATTATATGGAAGCTGCCAGTTTTAATATGTAGCAGAATATTTCGGCATCATCCCAAAATAAATTATTTGAATTGAATAATTGAAAAGTTAACTTTTAAAAACATATCCGATATACTCTTCCTCCATTTTCAAGTCTACGTTCACGCCGTGGCTTTCAAAACTTGTTACGACTTTTTATTTTCCTCAACAAAAATACGCAGTTTTAATCGATACATTTAACTATTTATTGTCTGTTATATATAATATATCTAAAACATTTATGCTATTTCTGTAATGAAAAACCTTAACATGTAGTTTAACCAGATTAAAATTTCTATGTCAATTACAAGCAACATTTGACTTGAAAGAGTTTGCTGAGAAACCATTTGCTCATTAATATACAGGGGGAGTGGAAAGAAACGCCCTATTTAAAATTATAAACTTTATTGGTCGATTTTCAAAAAATATTTTTTTTTATTTTGAGTAATATAATGTTAGAAGTATAACAGACTATTATAATTCTACGTTTTGCATATTTATTTCCAATTTGGGTGTTGAAGGACGACCGTAAGTATTAAACACAGATCCCATACTCATTAACTTGGAATGACAATTTCTGATGATTTTGGCATCTACTGAAGCACAAGGGCCATGAACACTGCACCAACGTCTCTGCACTTGTACCACGAACTGTCACATTTCGTGATGAGTTGCTAGATGATCACGCTCATGCAGGTCAGGCGTTGTGTCATTCTAGGCAACACTTGTCACGATGGAATGCAAACACAAAAATTAACAATGAAATTCTACCACTTTAGAGATCATAATACATTTTGTTTCATGCAAATTTGGTGATAATGAAAAGTTATAAGTAATTTTCAATACGGATTTTTTTCCACCGACCCTATATATATATATATATATATATATATATATATATATATATATATATATATATATATGTATAAGAATTTTTAAAAATCGATTTCTTGTCAAGCCACTGAGATACAAGGGGTTACACGATGTGGAAAACAGAAATATTGCACAGGAGCATGAATAAAAGAGTAATTAGGGGACATATAGATAGCGATTCACAGTGAATGTAAATTCTTTCAGATTAAAGTTGGCTGGCCGATACACACACACACACACACACACATATATATATATATATATATATATATATATATTTAATTTAATCATGTTTCATTGAATTATATAGACATATATGTCTGTACTTATTTTATTTTAATCCTTTCTAGTTGTCTAATCAGTTTGTAATGGTATAATTCACAAAAAAATAAGTTGGCGGAGTTTTTTTTTAACCCAAGTACTTTCGACCTATTCTAAGACAAACTTAATATAAGTGCGTTAGAATCAGCATTCCGTAGTGATTTTTAAAAACACATGCGAACAAGCTCTCTTATAGTTATTTTAAAATGTTATATTTATTCTTTGTAGTTATGGGATTTTTGGCAAAACTAGCGATTTAATAGAAGGGATCTGATCGTGAATTGGCAGAAAATGTTATATTCATTTTAATATGTTGTTGCTTTATTCGTAATAAATTTTATTGAGTTTTGTTTGACTGATTTTGATATAAAGGGCTTCAAGGATTTGATGATTTTTTTATTATTTTCATGTTATAGTATATTATATTGGTGATGTCAACAATTATTTTCCTTTATTTTGATGTTGGGCAGGCATGTGTTTTTAGATGTTGTGCAACATATATATATATATATATATATATATATATATATATATATATATATATATATATATATATATATTGTGTGTGTGTGCGTGTGCGTGTGTGTGTGTGAAATATAAATGTTAGTAATATATATATATATATATATATATATATATATATATATATGGGGGGTATTAGCTCAATACATTACATGATGGTTTGTATAAGAACAACAGAACCTACATTTAACGTTGCAACAGAAACACAATACCTGGAAAATGTCGACATAATTTATCTGTCTATTGGTAATGTCTTGAACAAGAGTATGTGTGCTCTCTGTTACCTATCAAAGAAATGTTCATCGAATTTCGTTTTCGATGAGGGTTCTGTACTAGCCTTCGGCCAAACGAAACGTCTCCTGGCAATTCCAATCTTGTGACAGCAGGTGTCAATTGAATTTTTTGTGTAACTCGTGGGCTACTCTGACGCCTTCCCATTGCATGAAGTGAGCAGTTTTTATCCTTGCCCACAAGCACTTTTCAAGTCGACGCCATTTAAACTGATCATTAGAAACACAACTTGCTTTTTTAAGGTAATCGGTAAATATCAGATGAGTGTGGGATACCTGGGAAAAATGTTACACTTACGCACAAAATCAAATATATATGAATGGATGCACATTGCATGTAGATTATGGATTTAGATGAGATACAAATATTGTTCATCTACTGTTTATAGTTAAGTATTAGATTACTAGATAAGTCAACTTCACAGTAATGATACTGGAGGTTTTTTTTTAGGAAAAATATCTTTTATTTGCTGTCAATCAAAAAAAAAATGACCGTATATTTTGTCGTTTAATATTTCTTCTTTTTGAATGTCAATGTGACATGTAATTATGAATTGTCAATAAACAAGTTAAAATAAATTTAAAAAAATCATAAAAAATACTTGCTTTCAGATTTTGGGATGAAATTCTTCTGCAGTTACAAATATTTTGACGGATTTTCTTCCATTTTTGTTATTTTATTTCAATGTTTTTTTTTATTGAATTGATTAATGTTGGAACCGAAAATAAATTAATCGATTATGTGAAAAAATTCTCTAACAGCGTCTTTTAAATCGAAAAATGATTAAATGTCATGATTTTTTTTATTTGTAGCATTCAGTAGTGTGGAATCAACAGCCATCTTTCTATAATCAAGGAGAGCTAGTAACAGGATATCATCTGTGGTCTTGTCTGGATAGGCATGAACCCCGCTAGATCTACTCTCTCCTAGATCTGCAATGAATGAATGAATACCTCAGTGAAAGGAGCTGATCAAGTGTTCATCTGCGCAGCAAACCTAAAAACAAGGACTGATGATAATTGTGATTTTGACGTCACTAATCTTTTTCTTCGATTTTATTCCAAGCTGTATTGTTGACTAATAACTGTAATATAGTTAATAATGTGTAATGGTATGAGATGCAATTTTGAATTTCATCTGAAGGTAGATTTAAATGTCAAATTACTTATCATTTAATTGCATATTCGATTGGAAATAAAATAGAAATTAAAATTGGTCAAAATGTTTGTAATAGAAACATTATTAAACGTCACGCATTTATTTAACCTTGGCGGTATAAAATCAATGGCTTAAAACATTCTTCACAGAAACAACTGATATATCCATTGAACGACGAATTACAGCGGATGAAAGAATATTCTTGATTATGGTATGAATGTTAAAAAGTAAAAGAAAAAAGAAAGAGAAAAAACCTTTTTAACCTCCCTGCAAATGACCTGATGAAGATGTACTCCAATCTTTATACAAATTATTATATAAGATGTCGTTTTACAGAGGGATACTGGGTTTATCATGGTCTAAACATGAAATTTTAGCGAAAATGGAAACAAAATGGACACTTATACTTAACATCAGAAAGAGATAATTGCAATTTCTAAGGCACATAATGAGGAAAGAGAGATTCGAAAATTTGATACTCACAAGACATATCGAATAAAAGAGGGACAGAAAAACAGCACGTAATCTACCTATCGAGCTTGTGTAAATGTTTGGCAGAACAGGGATTATGACAGATAGCAAAAATGCAAAATAACGCACAGGATATTGTGGAGAGTTATGATTGCCAACCCTTTGGAGGGACACTGCATATAGAAAAAAAAAACGGTTTATTATATTAGGTTGGTGCAGAAATAATGTCGTTTTCTCATATAGTAACATATGTGAGAAAACGACATTATTTTTGCACCAACCTAATATGTAGTGATACAATGTGAAAAATTAGTAATTTTTATTGTTGATTTATGCATATACTTTAAATTTAAATTACAACTTCTTCATTTAGCATTTAAAGGATTTGAATTGGTTCCAGTCATTGAAGTCTCTTACCAGTTATTTTCCAGTTATTCTATTCCTGTCGTTTCTCTTATTTTCTTGGCAATTTGTTTCCTTGAAGCCAGATCTTCACATTTTTAAGCCTTCATCTTTTTACATGAGTGAAATATGTGCATCTGCTCTAACATGATTTTTTTTTTTTTTTTATCTCTAACCATTTATTTTTTTTTCTTACCTACAAGTAGGAGAGAAATTAAATAATATAAAGCTCCGATATCCACAAACATTTTTCGAGCCATTAGCCACAACTTAATGGTTTAGGTTTTAATCATTAACATCAGTCGTAGATCTCTACGTTCTGTAATGTAATCGATTTTGACATGGCATCTCGACTTCAGTCAATTCTCAATGTGTCTTCTCTCTGTCATTTCTACACATTTTCATAGCAACTATTCTAACGAACTTTTGCCCTGCTACCCCGACGATATGAATTTAAGGGTGCTACTAGATTGGCGACTCGGTCCCACACTTTTACTCTTGAATAGCTGAATGCAATCACCACTTCTACTCAAGCAGTTTCTTTTCTTATACTTCCAGCCTGCTGAACTCTATTCCATTTACTTGCTTCCCTGAAAATTACATTCTTCAAAAATTTAAATGCAATGTCAATCGTCATCTTCTATCTTCTTGAATCTCGTTCATCTTTTGTTCTTTTCTCAATGTTCCCATTCTCAGTATTTTCTCCCTCTTGCACTTCTTGTAACCCACCCTCTCTGCGTAAGAGTGACATTTCCACATTGCTTGGACTGAAATGATAAACAACAACAAAACAAACATAATAAATAAAAAAAGTGCAGCTCAACCTTGTGTAATGCATAGCAAGCTTGTCTCGCGAGAATAATTAAACCTGAGTAGTGAGTTTGATCCTCACTGGGTGCCCCATACTTTCGTCCTTGTTCCACTCTAATAAACAGAAAGGAACATATGATGAAGTACAATTACATAATTAGGATTTCTGTGAATAAATGTTTAACAAATATCAAGCAAAATCTCTTTCGGGATTATCCGTCATGTTGGATCCCTAATACTATCTATCTATCTATCTATCTATCTATGTTCATATCTATATTTGTTCATGTCTGTCTATCTATCTATCTATCTATCTATCTATCTATCTATCTATCTAACCGAATCTTTATATCCTATAGCTTTATGCCGAACCCTTATTTTCTTTCTAAACAATGTTAATTTCCGAGCCTCTCTAACATTGTTGTCTGCTTTCACTAACTTAGGTTTTCACAGGTATGTCATTTTCCAGTAGTTGTCTATATATTTTCACCTGCCAGTAAGTTATTCTATCTGTCTAGGTCTATTCGTTTCAATAACTAAATACCTTTATATGAATTACCATATTTGTTCTAATTATTGGTGCTGACTTGCTCGGCTACTACTATTAATAATTGATTTCCTCATTCACAGTTTCGTTCAATAATGCAACACGCCGTTTATTTGAGATCAGGAGTAAAGGAACGACTTTCTTAGAAAGTTATTGAGCATATAATATTCAGTGTTTTATAGGTGGCTATATAACCTTTGCTAATGCTCCTATTGTTATTACAAAAAATGGTTGTTTAAATTTAACATTATTGCAGTTTCAATTTCCAGATTGTTGTATTTAGTCAACTTCTTTTGATGTGATGTTATTATTAACTTTATTTTCTCCAGTATAATGCGTTAACTTAATATAAGTATCATATTTTCTTTCCATTTCTACTACTCTCCAAATAGATGAACAGTTTAGCACTGTCGACTGTAATCGGGATCAATGCGAACGATCCTTTCCATAGTACGTTTTTTCGTCAGGTCTTCATACAGTTTTGAATTAAAAGTTTTTCCTTCTCCTAAACACCCAAGACCATAGAATTCAGAATGGCCTACAATATACCCAGAGTTTGAGGAGAGAAGAGTTGGATTCGTGCTTTTTCCATTGGTATTAGCAAGTAAGGGAATGTAATGAACTCGACTGGAATTCGAACTCTGCTCTCCAATTCCTCAGTCCGTGCCTCCTTCTTACAAACTGTTTAAGCGGGCATCTTGTTAATTTCATTGTCCATGATTTTTGGTTGGGCCGAAAGGTTCACTTATAATTGTAACAGTAAATTTAAAGTGACTTATTTTTAAAATTTCACTTTCAATATTTACATATTTGTTTATTTTGTCTTCTTTAATAATAATAATAATAATAATAATAATAATAATAATAATAATAATTAGTAGTAGTAGTAATAGTATTTCATTTGATTTCTATTTGCAAAAGCAAATAAAATATTAATAACAGAAATGTGGTTGGAAAACCTACTTCGATTCAATTGAAGTGGGTTTCAGAGATTTTGTGGAATTGAAATCGTAGGGGCAGCAAGAAAGAAAGAAAGAAAGAAAGAAAGAAAGAAAGAAAGAAAGCTTTGATGCAGCTGAAGAAGAAACCCGGTGGATATGGCTAAAAATGACTGACCTGTGGATTAATGCATAAATAAGCCTTTACGATGAGTAAAACTGCACATTTTACCATTTGTTACACAAATTAGCTTGTGTGTCATTGAAGTCAACGGTGGGTTTTAGCTTTGAACACCGTAGTTAGACATTTGCGGAAGGAACAAACAAATGATTTTAAATATTTGGACCAGATGTCCCCCACCCTACCCCGAAGTAATTTTTTATACTTGTTTTCTTGTTTACCAAAAAAATTGGCCTCAAATAGCCTTCGAATCCACTAAGCCAACGGGTTTATATTAATAGAATTTAATATGATCCCCTCACAACGGAACATCGAAGCCTGCCCTGTTGGTTTTGGTTTTCTATAACACGAAAGGACAGCGGTATAGAATTCGCGTGTTTGTTAAATGTAATATCAGTTTTGTTTTGTTTTATTTTTTATGTTTTTTTTTAGGGGTGGGGGTTACATTAAGATCTGCTGTGAAGTTAGTAAGTGAATGCATGAATGTAGGTTAAAAGGGAATGTACTCCAATATGGTAATTAATGTTGCATGGATATTTTATTTAATTATGTGTGAAGCAACTTACCATAATGTCGGCGGATGTACAGGAAAGGCAAAACCGGAAAGCGGGCGCAATTCACACCGTTGAACTTATAGCTGTAGACAGCCTGCAAAACAATATCTGATTGGATAATGCAAATCTCGACACCATTATAATAGTGATATATTTAATAACTGATTTTCTAAAGGTACATCGTGGGGCGAATTATGCGGGTAGGTGGCCACATGACAGGCCAGTTTACCTGGCATAACGGATCTGATTTTGCAATGCCTGAAACTCGTGATGAAGCCAGGGTGACATCACTGATGATCTCTACCGTTTCATTTTATAAATGTATTTCAAGAACTGTCAAGCATGTCATGAATTAGAACGCTCTTCAATAAATACAAAAGACTCTTACAACCCTTTACTGCGAAAGATAATTTTTAAAGACTAAACAAATGTAATAAAAAAAGATAATATTGTTGTTAAAAACAAAGAAAGGATTACCGAGCTACGATGTAATCGGAATCCTTCTATGGACAGAGAAGGGACATTATGGATGAATTTATAGATTTCACTGATAAGCAGAAAAAATTCAAATTAATTTAATTTCAGATTGAAATACACCAAAATTCTTTGTATTGCGAATTTAATCTATTAACATGGAAGTAAAACTA
>OZ010572.1:145606439-145778939 GCA_963932145.1 Acanthosepion lycidas
GTTCGCCAATAACACACACTTGGCGACGAGGTATTCGGATTCATACGGTGGAAGAGAAAAAGAAAAATTCACACCCCATAACAAATTTGGCCACGACAATTCATACTCATACGGAGGAAAAAAAAATTCGTTCGCCACATAACAAATTTGGTGACCAGGAATTCGTACTCATACGGAGGAATAATAAAAAAAATGTCAGCGCCATAAAAAATTTGGCGAAGTGATTCGGATTCATATGGTGGAAGAGAAAAAAATAAATTTCGTTAGCCACAGTATAATTTGGCGAAGGGATTTGGATTCATACGGTGGGAAAAAAAAATTCGCTCACCACAACATTTGGTGACGAAATTCGTACTCATACACAGGAAAAAGAAAAAAATTGCTCGTCACAATTATTTCGGCGACAAAACTCTCGGATTCACATTA
Organism: Acanthosepion lycidas; assembly: GCA_963932145.1. Lineage (NCBI taxonomy): Eukaryota > Metazoa > Mollusca > Cephalopoda > Sepiida > Sepiidae > Acanthosepion > Acanthosepion lycidas. The sequence goes on from OZ010572.1 coordinate 145,606,866, forward strand.
AAAAAAAAAATAAAAAAAATAAAACAAAATTGGCAAAGTTTTTCGAAAGACGAGACATCAACTTAGTGACGACAAAATCAGTCGTATTCTCAACTGAGAAAACATTTTTTTTCTCTCGATAAGACAGTTTGCTCAAATAGGTCACGAATTGCAAATTCGTAGGACCCCGCTCTACGATATTTAAGCATTGTGTAAACTTTTGCGAAGATGGAGGAATGTAAAAATATATTCCAGGAATTTTTTAAGTTCCAGACGGAACAACGGAAGACATTCCAGATGCAACTACAGGAGGAAACTTTTAATAGACAAATGAAGTTTCAACGAGAAATGAAACTGATGCATAAGGAGTTTCAAAACAAAATTCTGGAAATAACTGAGAAGAGGAAAGAGAAAAATTAAGCGGAAGTCGAGTAAAAGTTACTAAGTCAGATGAAGATCAAGACCTGGATATTCGAAAATACCTACATGTAAAAATGTACAAGAAGGTTAAAATACAACTGGATTCAGGATCTCACATTTCGATTATTAACACACAAACATGGAAAAATCTAGGAAAGCCAACTCTGCATTTTAACCTTCTTGTTGTACATTTTTACATGTAGGTATTTTCGAATATTCAGGTCTTGATCTTCATCTGACTTAGTAACTTTTACTCGACTTCTGCTTAATTTTCTACACTTGGACATCTTATGTCCTACTTTCTTGCAATTTCTGCAAGCTTTATTTTTATATGGACAGTCATTGTACCAGTTTCCACTGGCCGGATCCGTCCAACAAAATAGCCAGGACGGTAACTGGAAAAAAGATCAAATTTGAAGGTGAAATATGGATGAATATAACCTTCAACAACAAGACTATAAAAATGAAAACTTTTGTAATGAAAAACACGAACAACCTGTTTGAGAATGACGCAATCACTAAGTTCAATCTATGGGACTTGCCCATTAGTTCTTTTTGTAACAATATTAGTGAAAGCAAAGATAACATAAAAACTTTACAAACAGAATTGAAAATAGCATTCCCCGAAGTTTTTGCTGAAGGACTTGGACGTTGCACTGAAGCATCAGCAAAAATACAGCTGAAGAAAAATATTCAACCAATTTAAAAAAAAAAAAAGCGTAGCATCTCTTTTGCCGCATTAGAAAAAATTGACCAAGAACTCAAAAGACTAACGAGAATTGGTGTGATCTCGAAAACGAAATACAGTGACTAGGCAGCTCCTGCTGTCTACGTAAAGAAGAAATTGGGCGAAATTCGCGTCTGCGCCGATTTTTCAACCGGGTTAAACGACGCAATAGAAGAATATTACTATCCACTACCAAGTCCCGGAGAAGTGTTCGCAAAGTTAAATGGTGGGTAAATCTTTTCGAAAATAGACTTTAGCGAGGCATACTTGCAAGTACCCATGGGTAACGAAAGAGCAAAGTTGTTATGCATTAACACGCATAAAGGCTTGTTCAGATACGAACGTTTACCGTTCGGGGTGAAGACAGCACCCGCAATATTCCAGCAAATAATGGATACTATGTTATCCGGTCTAGACTGCACGATAGCATATCTCGACGATATACTCGTGAAGAGTGAACCGGTGAATGAACACAAACACCATTTACGCAAAGTTTTCGAAAGGTTAAGAAGCTATGGGTTTAGAGTGAACGAAAACAAATGCGATTTTCTCCTGGAGGAGATCAAGTACCTGGGACATATAGTAAATAAAGAAGGGAAAAAGCCAGATAAAAATCGAGCATCAGCAATAAAAGATATGGCTGAGCCAAAGGATATTAAATCCCTACAAAGTTTTTTAGGCTTGGTGTCATATTACCAGGATTTTATCCCAGACCTCCACATTCTACGAGCTCCCCTTAACGAACTACTAAAAAAAGAAAAACCTTAGACATGGACAAAATACTGTGAGCAAGCATTTAAGGATATAAAAGAAAAGTTGACATCAGATTTATTTCTGGTACATTTTGATCCAAAAGTAGATATCATCGTGGCGAGCGTTGCCAGTACACACGGCGTAGGTGCGTGCATATTGAAAAAGTGGAAGGAGGGTAAAGTTCGACCAATCGCTCATGCAAGCAGATCGCTACTACCTGCTGAGCGAAACTATTCACAAATCGAAAAAGAGGCATTGGCGATTATCTTCGCTGTAACAAAGTTCCATAGATACTTACATGGCCGGTATTTTACGCTGCAGACAGACCACAAGCCTCTGGTAAAGATATTCGGTTCGAAGAAGGGCCTGCCAACATACACCGCAAATAGATTTCTTAGGTGGGGGACAATTTTGCTAAATTATAACTTTAAAATACAATATTTGTCCACCCACAAAAATCTGCCCCATCAAGCCTATCACCTGCGGAGCTAATGTTTGTAAGGAAGATCAGATCTGCATTTGATAAATTGATACCTAAAAATAAGATACACACACCAGTCGCTATGGTTCCTAAGCGAAAATTTTACACAAATGAAAAAATTTTTTTTCAAGAATTATAAAAATAATACGACATCGTGGGAACCAGGAGTCATACAAAAGTGGATTGGAAATATGGTGTACATTGTAAAAGGGAAAAAAATTACCCATAAAAGGCACATCAACCAGCTCAAGAAAAGGAGTACTGAAGAATCGGAAGAAACTCCGCAAGTAAAAGACGAATTATACGAATTATATGATACTTTTGATTTACAAGTACCACAGACAGAGCAAAAACAGGGCAGATCTGGTAGAAAGCGAAAAGCGACGCAACAATTTATGATGGAAAAGGAAAAAAAAAAATTTAGTGGGGGTGTTGGGGCACACCCACCTTCTCAGCAGAATGGACTGATCTCTCTACTACTAATAGGACAGTTCTATAGAGTTCTGGAGGAGGATCAGGTGACCATCACACTTCCGTCTCTCTACCGGAAGATACAGTTGGACTTTATACTCTTTCTGATTGTTACTAACTAACCTGCGTTCGTTTGACTACTAATCTCTCTGTTGTAAATACCTCTTCGAATATACCAGTATTTTTCCCTACGTATGTGTTTGTCCTTATTTCAATACACGCACGCGGAAACACTCAACATCTCAAGAGTTAGGCTTCTTTTAAGCAAGTTAGGAACTGCTGAGCGTAACAAATTGGTAAACTACATTTTACCGAAAAAAAAACTAGCGAGTTGACATTTACCGAGGCGGTAAATATATTAAGTGAATTATTTAGTAAAAAGACATCTTGGTTTCACAAGAGGTGGAAATATTTGAATCAAAGATGACGAACAAGACTATATAATGTACGCAGCCAATGTGAATAAGCATTGTGAAGAATTCAAGCTAGCAGAGTTAAGCGTTGACAATTTTAAGTGCTTAGTGTTTGTTCAAGGGCTGGTATCGGAAAGAGACGCAGAGTTGAGAAAATTAGTGCTGTCAAAATTAGGAAACGAACCAAGGATTTCGATACAGAAGTTGGCAGAAGACTGCACAAGATATGTTAGCGTAAAGAAAGATTCGAAAAAGATAGAACAGTCTGGCTTTTCGAATGTAAGGAAAATACGCTACAAAAAAGAAAGTCACTCTACCAAAAAGTATTCTAAAATTGCGGATTATCAAACAAAAAGTGAAATACCAGAGAAAAATAAACAAAAAAACTCCCGAAGCCATGTTTTTCTTGCGGTGAACTTCACTGGTACAGATATTGCAATTTTAGGAATAAAAAATGTTTCAACTGTAAAAGAGTGGATCATAAAAGCTCGCACTGCAGGTCAAAAAATAAAGACAATAAAATAAGAAAATTAAAGTCCGACGAGGTGAACGATGGAATAACCAGAAAATTTGTTACCGTCGAAATAAGTTATAAAAAAAATAAAAATGCAACTCGACACTGCTTCCGACTTATCTATCATAAATTTGCATAGGTGGAAGAAGTTGGGGAAACCAACTTTAATGAAGACAAATAAATTCGCGAGGTCAGTGACGGGAGAAAAAATAAAATTTTTTGGAGAATTTGTTACAAACGTCACGTTAAATAATAAAAAAAAAAAACAAAACACGAAAAGCTAAACTATTTGTCATAGAAAATACCACGAACTTACTTGGTACGAATTGGATAACAGAATTTCAATTATGGGATCTACCGAGAAATTCTTTCTGTTACAAGGTTGAAAGTTTAAACCCAGAAGCCCAAAAATTAGTAAGGAAACTTAAGGAAACATTTCCTACTGTTTTTTCTCCAGGTTTGATCTAACAACGCCTGCAACAATTTACCTTTTACAATTTTATCCTATACATTAATGCATATTTGGATAGAAAGCCCTCGTTAAATATGACGGCTAAGAAACATTTAATTAATTTGTTACTTAGTTTTACAGCGTTCTTAGATTTTCCATTTGGAGGGCATAAGAGAGTGCGGAAAGTGTCCATATTTTCCATTGTCCGAAGCAATTTTGGCCAGGGATTTAGCCATATTCAAACGGGTTTGTCTCAGGAGTTGTTTATTTCTCTTTATATTTTTTATTGCTTTTTGATGTATTTAATTTTTGTGTTGTTCTCAATAATAGTAGGATCATTAATTCAGAGCCTTCTAATGTTGAACTCAAATGGAATTCGAGTGAGCATCCTTCTATTAAAAAAACAAAAACAAACTTACACTCCATTCACACTGATAAATAAGGTGAGGTTGATAGCGGATAACATACAGGGTCTCCCTTATAACGAGTTGTTTCCGGTAATGAGATCTGTATAGAATTTTGTATACAATACCAACCAGGGCGAAAGCCCTACTGAGATAAATAATACATAATAGAAGGCAAAGAAATAGACACAGGACTGTTGGAAGACATCACTGTGGGTGTATACTTATTGACAATGTCTCATGCTCTTTAATGGCGCAAACTTGTTTTTGTAGTCTAGCGTGGTTAACAGACAAAATCGATAAAATATTAGACAGGGTCAATAAATGACATCACAGAGAAATATTGAAAAAATATTTTAAAAAACGTAAAATTTACAGTTTTGCTTAGGGGATTCATAAACATTTCCGCAGCATGTTTTACGACAATTTTTATGAATTTATTTCCTTGTATACAGTTGCGTCCAATTTCCTTAAAAATATTTCTCAAGATGTGAGGCAATCTTTACAAAGGCTTGCATATACACCAATGCACGCACCCACCTGAGCAAGTACATATACACATGCACCCCCCAGCCCAGACAGATAAAATCCCATACATAGTTAAATATTAAGACGCATGATATTTAATTAATCAACCGTGACATAGCAATTTTGCAACGCGTAAGATATTTGGTGATTCAGTCACGTTCACATTACTCGTATCATAATCACCGCTGAAAAGGTAATTTCGACTTTTTTCTTATTTGCGATTAATTTTTCTTTTCACTTATACAAAATTTCTGCAAAATTAACTCCATATCAGCATTAGGCATACACCATCTTCGGTTGTTTTTAACGACTTTTTTACTGATATTTTTTTCAGGACTTAGACGTGCATGAGTCTCTACAGATTCATTTAGTTTACTTCTATCTACCAGTTCTTTAAAATGTCCTTGCTTCTTTCTAAAGTCTCATTAAATCTCGGTGACTGATGGCGTCTTAGTAGCCTTATCACCTTTCTTGGAGTGAAATGATTTAAAAATAATTTTTCAGTTGGTTTTGACTTCAGAATTTCATACTTTTCAACTGCTTCTGAACCCAGTTTAAAGCGTTGACTACCTTGCTAATTAACCCATAACTCTGATAAGAAGAATGAAGTTCATGCCTTATCATTTATATTAGTTGTTAAATTGATGTTGGGTGTGTGTATATATATATATATACACACACACACACACACACACACACACACACACACACACATATATATATATATATATATATATATATATATATATATATATATATATATCCAACATCCATTTTATTTATGATGTCAATGGAAATGTTAAAATTTCAAAATGATGTCATTATATATCTTAAAATGTATAGTGATTTATTCATCGGAATTTTTTTGGTAAAATAATAAAGAAGCCGTGTGTTCAAAATAATCATGTGCTTAGGGTTATCCATCATATGTTATAATTCGTGAAGCTTAATAAGATACTGAAATTTAAAAAAATCCTGATTATGTTTCCTAACCGTTCCTCTAACAATACAAACATTTTCACTTGAAATTTTCTTTTGAAATTAAATACATACTTTACATATCTAAAATCTTTTTAGAAATAAATCTTTCGTAAAAAATATTAAACTCTCCATTCCCACTGTTAAAAGAGGGGAGGTTGATAATGCGAGAGAGATGTTTAATATAGACGAACACTTATAGCGAGGTGATTCCGTAATGTGATTTGTATAGAATTTTAGTGTTTTCGACGAGAAATTTTCTTAAAGTTTCATGTCAATTGTCGGTAGGTAGGTAGATGGTTTTCTTTTTTTTTATCGCGCTTTGATCTGATAGTTGACATGTAAGGCGTTTTACTCAAGGAGGTGTTAATATGTCCGATATAGGTAATTGATTTTTGACAATAAATACATTCTTGGTAGTGAAATTGAGAAACTATATTAGCCATCGCTAGATTTCCATTTGTGTAATATATATTGTTTTACAGGTTTTTCGAAAATCTCTGCAGAAGTATGGTGTTTAACGATTCTTCGTTTAACATCTTATAATTATTGTGCATCTAGTTGCAGTAAAATATGTTGAAGTTTTCTTGTGTGGTATTTTTAATACTGGTGTCGTGTATCTTTTGTAAGAATAAGTTTATTGTTTATCAATGTCGTAGGTTGTAAAAGTAGTTTTGATTAAAGTTAGATTTATATTTTTTCTGTTCACGCAGAAATATTGTTTCGAAAGATGCTTTTAGGTGTGTTCTATTAAGGAAATTTTTTATCACCTCTATCTTATATTTCTCCAGTAATTGGGTGTTGGGGTAAACCCTCCTACAGTATAATGAACTATTCCTCCTCTAATAAATACAAACTGCGAGATTCGGATGTAAAGAAGGTGAAGAGAAGTGAAGTAGTAGATCTACCTATTACTAACACTATTGTTTTGTATATATCTTCAATATACATTTTCAACCTACCTTCGTCTTCCGTGTCTTTCGTTCTGGCCCCTAAACAGGCCACAACATTGAGTATCATTGTTTAGAAGAAAAGCGTTTATACTGATGTTTTTATACACATAGATGGCGAATACTTGACTTTTAGTTCTATATCAAGAATGGTCAAGAATGGAATTTTGTTATTAACCAGGTGTTCTTCTGAAAACCTTAGTGTTTTTCTTTTTCAAATGTTGAATTTGGATTTATAATTTCGTCCTTCAATTTATCAATACAAAAATGTCGTCATCTTACCTTGTGTAGAATTAAGGATTGTCAGATGTTTTAAACACTTTGTTTTCAATTTAAGACATACCTATGTTAGAGAATGTAAGAATTCATGTTTCCCATGCTGATGCCATTATTGTGACTGTAGGTGTTGCTATGATAATCATAGACATAGGCTTCGTTGTAGAGGCGAGAAATAGCTTCCAAAATGTTACTGCTCGAATTTTGGTAGGAGGGATTGACAGGTGTTTATAAATGCAGTCACTATTTCTGTTGAGTGTATCTTCAACTGGGAATATTTTTAATCGGAATTTTGGGACGCTTTTGTGAACTTTTCAACGTTTATATTCCGATTTTAAAATCTTTCTCTTCATGCTTCTTTTTACTAAAAAAATATCTACTAATATATATAATACATGTCATCAATACTATTGACAATAGAGTTAACATTTTCTTGCTTTTAGTTCCTCAAATTTCATAAACCGGCCTATTATTCCCCATATTATAAGAATCATACATGAACAATCTGTCGTTTTAATCACAGACACACACACACACACAGACATATATGTATATATATATATATATATATATATATATATATATATATATATATATATATACACTGCGTTCTGCTTGATTATGCAAAGTTAATTTTTACCTGAAAATATCCAAGTTAAGTAATATATTCTGAAGAATAAAAGCTAAAGTGTGGTTGATACTATTTTATTATTTTGTCAGACATTTAAGTTGTCGAAATATACAAAACGTGCTTCTTTTTTATGAACTTAAGCCCTTATTTAGTGTTCACTTTCATTATGCAAATGGAAAATAAAACAAGAAAAACACATTTTATACTAAATTTTATTAATTGAATTGTGGCGCATATGACAATACATCGTGTGTTCTAAGTCCTACATTACATAATACATATGTATAGCAGGTTAAACAAAACAAAACAAGTCTGTTAATGCGGCTACGAACAAACATGACATCCTCCATTCTTCAAAACCATTATGAGGCGTCTGTCCACAGCTGACGTTAATGTTTCAATTTCAGAAGGTTTGATTGATCGGCAAGCACTGACAATTGCTTTCCACAGGACTTCTAAGCTGGTGAATTGCTTGTTTTCAGCATTAATCCGCCTCTTGACCATAGACCACAAATTTTCTATTGGATTTAAATCAGGGATGTTTGGATTAAATTTTGCCTTTTGAACCCATGGTTTGATAGCCAATTGGTGGTGCTTCTTGATCTATTCGCTGGAGCATTATCCTGCTGAAATATCAACGGTCTTCTTTTCTGAATTGGTTGTTCATCAAGCCAGGGCAGGAAGGCATCTTCCAAAAGCCTACAATATGAATTTGAATTTAGCTTAAGCCCTTTGGGTACTTTGTGTGGGCCTATTAGTTCATTTCCGCGGATCCCAACCCAAAACATCACTCCTCCGCCACCCTGTTGTTGACGAATGCGTACTCCTGCTGGTCGACCATTTAACACCCATCCAGATGACCACTCATCAGGCCCATCAAGGGTAGCACGGCACTCGTCGGTGAAAATCACATTGCTAAAATTGGTCTTCATGTAACTGTGTGCCCATTCAACTCTTTTCATCTTGTTTGCTTTGCTCAATGGGGGCCTCTTGATGGGACTCTTCACTTTACAAGGGTGTTGAGGACCTCACAACGGGTAGTTTTACCAACTTTGGGCACTCCAGCGCTTTCAAATATTTTTTTACTAGTTTCATGCGGTTTCTTCGAGACTTCATATTTAATTTTACGAAGATTTCTGGCAGTTAACTTTCGCAAATGCGATCATTTAGGTGTCTTTCTGCATGACTTACTGCCTAAGAAGAATGCTTTGATTGTACGGTGGTCTCTACGTAATCTTTTTGAAATTTCTAGCATTGACAGACCACTTCCAAGCATGCGAGTAATTTCAGCATGATCGTTTTCAGTAAGACCCTTTTTCTTACCCATATTAAGGATTTATATGGTGATTGCTTAATCAAACCGAACACTTGAAACTGTGCCTTTTTACATACTTTGAGAAAATGAACTGTTACTATACAACTTTTTTTTCATTGACCATATTTACTTGTCTGAAGTATAATTTATTCTGTAAGAAGCACCAAGTCTGAAAAAAAAAAGAATTTATTGACACGTTAGATGAAAACATTACTTTGCATAATCAAGCAGAACGCACTGTATATATGTATGTATGTATATATATATGCATGTATGTATGTGTGTGTGTTTGTGTGTATGTATGTGTGTGTGTTTGTGTGTGTTCACAGAAACACGATACTAATATCTTAAATTATTTTTTAAAATGAAAAAAATGTTCTTGAAGCTTTTATTTAAGTTTTAATTTCAAACTAATAGAATAAATTTAATATTTCTAAACTCTGTTTTCAAAACTAATTGACTGGAAGAGGTTTTTATCTTGAGATTGCTAAACAGATAAATAGAAGTCCGTCATGACGATCTAATTCTCTTTATTAAGTATATTTTACAAACAAAACATACTTTTCTGAAATTTTATTTGAGTATTTAAATTTTAAATAATCTGGTTTGGAACAAATATTATTTACTTTAAGTTTAAAATATCGTAGGAAGGCATTTTGTAACTGCGTGGTAGGCGTTTATTTAAGGTGTTGAAAGATCTATTGAGAGCATTATATATTACTGACAACCGGAAATTTAACTAATTCTTTGTACGGGGGACATATCTGTAAAAATTACTTGACTAATTTAATGCGAGCGACTTCTTTATATAATTTTTAATTTTACACAATAATCTTTGTAATATAGGAAAATATTCTCTGTAATTTAATGTTTTATTGAAATTTTAGCTACTTTGGTTTTAAATATACTATATTTATCGCTTTTGCGTTCTGATAATATCGTGTATGGATATCCTTAATAACAAAATTTGGCACGTTAATACACAAAGAAATAAAAAAATATTTTTAAAATATTGCTGAGCAATGAATTGTAGTAAGCTTTTCCATTTTTGATTAGTAAATATAGTTTTTACTTAATAACAATAATATGTAACGGTGACAAATTAATACTGAATTATAAAAGATTTAAAACATTATAAATTAATCGAATTAAAATTTAAAATAATTCTTGTAATAATTCATTATTCATCGAAAATCAGTTTTTTGAAAACAAGAATGCCCATCATTTGTTATATTAATAAAAGCAATTAAAAACTTTTCTAGTTAAATGATGTTTTCGCTTCATTGCATGTTTTATTTTATGATTCAGAGCAGATTGGCAATACATGGGGGTTACAGTTTTATAAAAAGAAGTAGATTTAAATTCTCTAATGTGTTCTGCTTTTAACTAATATAAACTTTAAAAGGTGCACAATTTTCTTTCTCGAAATTTCATAAAATTAAACAAGTTGGTGCAAACAGATGTAAAAACGCATTTTATCAATATTTCCTAAAACAAAACATATCTGAAATAATTTCATTCGTTTGAAAGTAAGTTTTGAAATTCCACAAATATATGATTTTGGCAAGAACTTCAAAATCAATATGAAATAGAAGCTAAAATGTCCTATACTAATTTTTGACCCCCGCTATATATATATATATATATATATATATATATATATATTGTTTAAGATATAAAATAATTGAAACACTGACCGTTAACACGCATTCAATCACTGTGGTGTCATCAGGTAGCAAATCTATGTGCTTCATTAAAAAAAGAACATTCTTATATGCGTGTATGTAGTGGCAAGTGGTAGCAAGAAAGAACCAAAGTGGAAAGGAAGAGAGAGAGAGAGAGAGAGAAAGAAAGAGAGAGAGAGAAACTAAAATACAATAAGAAAATAAAAAATGAAATTAAAAAAAAAATATTTATAAAATTCTAGCTTACAAAAATACTCTTACCCATGATCGTAACTTGATTGTAGAAAATTTCTTGCGTATTGGCAAACCTCCATAATTTCCCATCTGAAGCATTAAGGAGATTGTGCTAATCAAGGTACAACAGGGAATTCTCTACGAGGTATTGTCTCAAATGTTTTAAGAAGATTTTATTAATATTGTTATTCATCTACAAATTAATGGTTGCGGGTTAAACAAAATAATGTTTCGTTTTGGCTCCCCATTTTTGATGTTACAACTCGTCGAACAACCCGCCCCGAAAAGATTTTAATGTATTTATGATACACTATATATATATATATATATATATATATATATATAGCTGGCCCTACTGAAATAACTGCTACACCGCACAATGCAAAGAGATAGAGACAAGTGGGTTGAAAGGTAGCTGTTTGGGTGTATTGTTACTGAGAACGTTTCATTTACTTCAACAGCGCAAACTTCTTTCGTACGAGCGGACTATATAAAGAAAAAATTGGATAATATATACACAAATGCACGCACCCACCCGAACTGGTAGATACGCACATGCGGATGCCCCTGCTACATAAACGCACATACATAAATGGCAGTTAAATACTTCAGAAACATGATATTTATTTAATCAATCTTGAAAATTTCTATATAGCAATTTTGTAACGTGTAAGATATTTGGTGTTTCAGTCACGTTCACATTACTCGTATCATAATCACAGATCTTTTGTCCGCTGAAAAGGTAATTTCGACTTTTTTTCTTATTTGCGATTAATTTTTCTTTTCACTTTTACAAAATTTCTGCAAAATTAACTCCATATCAGCATTAGGCATACACCATCTTCGGTTGTTTTTAACGACTTTTTTACTGATATTTTTTTCAGGACTTAAACGTTCATGAGTCTCTACAGATTCATTTAGTTTACTTCTATCTACCAGTTCTTTAAAATGTCCTTGCTTCTTTCTAAAGTCTCATTAAATCTCGGTGACTGATGGCGTCTTAGTAGCCTTATCACCTTTCTTGGAGTGAAATGATTTAAAAATAATTTTTCAGTTGGTTTTGACTTCAGAGTTTCATGCTTTTCAACTGCTTCTCACCCCGGTTTAAAGTGTTGACTACTTTGCTAATTAACCCATAACTGTGATGAGAAGAATGGAGTTCATATATTGGCGCAAATTTGAACGGAACAGACGAATATGGAATTTGAATTCGTCTGAGCGATTCCAAATTCTACTCTGGAAATTAGGAATAAAAATTAAATACACTTCATAAAAAAAACAAAAAAACAAAACAGACTATAAAAAAATCTCTTGTGAAGAGAAAATGCTTGTAAAACAAAAATCAAATAGTACTGTTGAAAAATTCAAAAGAACATGTACCACATAAAGGAGACCAAAGTTATTTATAAAAAAAAAAATCATTATGTCTTATGAAAGACGAAATTACAAATAAGATAATAAATAATCAATATTCAAATTTACCTTTTATTAAATAATAAAAAAACAGGAAGTACTATAATTCGGTTTTACTTACAACTTATTTTTTACTTAAAAAACAGTGTTCGATAGAAAAACAGTAGAGCAAAATATTATCTTATTATATTATGATATATATATATCCATATATATATATATATATATATATATATATATATATATATATATATATATATATATATATATATATATATATATATACACGCACATAGATATATATACATGACTGTATATATATTACAAATCTTATACATGTCTATATATGTATATATTTATGTATATTAGTGTATATAAATAGATATAGATAGATATGGATATTAGCATACTAGCAGTAGAGACCGGCGTTGCCCGGGGATGTAACAGTAAGAGATTGATCAAGTATCGACCATCATAAAGACTGAAAATTAAAATTGACAAAGATTATTGTTTAAGGTTGACGGACACGCATGTCTTAATTAGTTTTTTTTTTTACGAATTGGTCAAACCCAAACTCAAACAAAAACATTGTTTTCAATCGTTATGAGTCTATCGATTGAATAGAATTTTATTATAAACAATTGTCTTGTAAATGGAATTTTTAAAGCATTCTGAATGTAAAAATAAAGAAAAAAGTGTGCAAGACAATAAGAATCACCACCTACCAAAAAATGAAGTTTTGTTGAAATCGGTTGAAAAACGTAGGAAATCCTATCCCATACATAAACGAACACACACACACACACACACACAAACAAACAACCTGGGTTTTATGATGAGTATAAATCGATATGAGTTGCCCCCCTTCATTCTGGCGACAGAATCGTGTTTTAAAATTGATTTCATGCAAAAACAATTGTGTTTTTCCAATTGTTGGCGCTGACAGAACCACCGCAATGTAATTTTACGCAGTCCTGTGAAGTTTTGTTGAAATCGGTTGAAAGATGTCGGAAATCCGATCCAATATATAAACGTACAGATACACGCACACAATCTGCGTTTTATAATAAGTAAGATGTATATATAGAGAAAAAGGAAGAGAGGGAGAGAAAGATAGATAGATAGATAGATAGATAGATAGATAGATAGATAAAATCAGGGATAGACAGACATCAACGTAACAGTTACACTGTATGTTGGCCTCTCGATAGAATATTGGTAACTTAAATCAACGCTAACCTGCACTTAATTGCAATTACATTTCAGATTTGTTTATATATTTATATTGTGAATATATATATATATATATATATATATATATATATATATATATATATATATATATAATTTTTATAGTACTATAATTTTCCACTCTTTCAAAAAGCAAAATGATAATTGATCTCTCTAACTATCATTTTATTTTTGATGTCAAATGTAATGTTACAATTTCAAAATCAAAAAGTATATATCTTAAAAATAATTGTGTTTTTTTTGTCACTGGAATCTGATTAAATGTGAACTGTTTCGTTAAACTATTACAGAAATAGGGTAGACAAAAGACTATGTGTATAGGGGTCCCAGTCAGATGTTATAATCAGTGAAGTTTAAACAAATAGTAAAATTTAAAGAATCCTGATTATGTTTTCCAACTGATCCTCTCATAAACCGAACAATTTTACATGTTATCTTATTTTTTTATTTTAAAATTAATACATATTTTATGTTAATATATTCATTTTAGAAACTAATGCTCCGTAAAAATTAAATACATTATTTGACTTATTCTTATGTTTTGTCTTTAGTTCGCACACCCAACCCCCAGGGGTACCTTTGTGCATGTAAAAAGAAATTATTTTATCATGTTAGATATCTCTTACATATTGGCTAGCTTAACATCCCAACAAATGTTGCATTACATTCTTTAAATGAAGATATAGCGTTTTTTTTTAGATTTTTTTTTATAAAAAGAGGACATATAATAGTTAATCTTTAGATTAAAATTATATATATTTTCGAAGAAGCAAGAATAAAATAACGGTGAAATCTTGCGTTTTCACAGCAAAATTAAACGACACTAATGAGTAATGAATTCTTTTATTTCAGCGAATATGTTAAGCTTTTGTCATATTTTCCGAAATTAATGAAAATCACTATATGCTAAATTTTTCAAGAAAGTAATTTTTGAATTAATAATTATAATTCAGTTAATTATTTTTAAATCTGCAATTTTTAGCATAATTTGAAATAAATTAAATTTAATATTCTAAACATAGAAAAAAAATAATTTTCTTAAATATTTCATTTTAGTTTGAATAACAATTCCTTTTAATTCAGTTATTTTATGGAAAACAATTTAAAATAACATTTCAAATATGTATTTATTAAAAAAATACTTTTTTTTAAGAAAGAATAAACTAAATTAACTTTCAAATGAAATTCATTTTATTTCAATATTGAAGAAAGAATTTAAATTAATTCTTTACGATTAAATGTCAGTTGAACAATTTCTTCCTATTTAAAAATACATTTTTCTCCAGGTTCTTTATTAGGAAATTTATCATTTTCACCTTCTAATATTTATTTTCGGAGTATAAGAACAAATGTCAAAACTGACTAAAAACAGAGTTTTGATAAAAAATAATTTTTGTACATTAATTATATAAGTTAGTAGGGTATTTAAAAAAACAAAAAAAACAATTTTTTTCTACAGAAGGATGCTGAGGAGATAATCGACCGATCATGTGAGCAACGGTGAGGTCACGGAGAAGATGCAAACAAGGAGGAAGCTTATGCTTAACATAAAGGAGGGGCAGATGAAATTTCCGGGACCCGTGATGAGAAAGGAGGGCCTGGAGAATCTGATACTCACGGGAAGAATAGAGGGAATAAGAGACAAGGGAAAGCAGCGCATGATATACGTGGCAGGTGGATGGCGGAGTGTGGCCCGGGGGAGTTGGCAGAAACACAAAACCTGTTGAGAGCCACAAGGGATAGGGTGAATTGGAGGGTAGTGAGCGCCTACGAATTGAAAGGACACGGCACATAATGTTATTGTCTGGTTCAAAACTCTTCATCGTCTTTTTAACAGGGATAGAGATTTTTTTTATTTCCTGTTTTAGGATCTTTCTTCTTTTTCTCATTCTCTTTCACTTACAGTAGACCCTTGCGTTTTAATGGTATTATCGCTTTGCTTGAGGTGAAATGATTAAATAAAATATGAACAAATGCTGAAACTATTTGGATTGTTAAAATCTTTCACGTATTTACAAATCTTACAAGCTTTTTACGATAATTATAAATGCTTGAATAATTACGCAGATTTGTTTCCTTCTCAAATTTCATAATTTTCCAGTTTTTCTGACGGAACTAATTCAGAACAGTACTCATGCGAATTTTACTTCGGGTATTTCAGAAGGTGTTCGTAATACAAAATGCCACTCCACCCGCAACAGATACACTGTATTACCTTCTTCGGGTGCAGATCATCTTTTTGAGTGGTTCACGGTAGTTCATTTCGTTATTCTTGTTTTTTTTTTTTACACAAGAAATTTTGGATTCTACAATGATGAAAAATCTATTTGACATCACCTATGATCATTATTTTCAAAAAATAGGCAGTCTTTTCTTACGTTTCAGCAGAGAATCGCAGATAAAAATGCATTCAATATGTTACCATTTAATTTTGACGCACATAAACATCGTTAAAATGATGTATCCAAGTGTAGAAGATACGTGATTTACCTCTGCGATAGCCATTGTCGATTTGGTCTTTTTTAACATCCGCTACAACGTTCCCGGTGTTCCAGATATGTCCACTTCTGAACTTAGAAAGTCAGTTACCAACACTACTCTCAGCTATAGCATTATCTTCATACAAGTTACGCATCTTTTTATGTTTGTACAGTATGTTTCACTTTCCGGAAATAAAAGTTTCTCAAATGATGTGTATACATCTAACTTTCCTCCATTTTCAATTTTAACGAGAACGTATTTGAAAATCATAATGGACATCCGAATTGTATTTTAGAAAATAGAGTAATAATTCCTTCTGTGTTCTAATCTAAAGACAAAGTTTCGTTCCGACAGATTTCCTAAAAACTGATACATTATGAAAGATACTCAGGTCTAGCTAATTCCCCGATGATTTAATCCTGCCAACATTAAGTCAAAGATCAATCCACACCTCTCTTCCTTGTCATCATAATCTTAACTTCATATAACTTTCTCTTTTATTCATGTCAAACACATCATTCATCATTGTTATACCAACTGTAATATTCGACAGCAAATGGATTTCATGTCTTGTATTAGATGGAAATCAAGTGTACAGTTTAAAGTGGTGAGTATAATGAAGGATGAGTTGAACCTTTAAAAAATCTTGCTGATGGTTGAGTTCAATATTGTACAATAGATTACTAATTCCTTCTGTCTTTTGAAATATGCGATATCTACAAGTGTTGCTCTTGCTATTTTTGCAAACAAAAATTCAGAGGGCAAGGATTTCTGAGATTTCAATTTGTAATTTCCGTTTCTCGAATTGTATAGAAAAGAAATGTAACTTTTCAAATCATATGTATCATAAATTTTAGGCATGTTTCAATGAATGTGCGGGTGATGTGATGGCTAACGTCTCAGAACGAGAAATCGGGTTCCTTATGTTATTCGAAAATAACATTGGAAATCCACACCCTGCAGCTATGGGTCATATAGTTAGACTTGCATCTGTAAAAAATCATTGTTTTTTTTTGTTTGTTTTTTTTTTTTTTTTTAAAAAAAAGAATAACTCAAATCCTAAATACGTTTCGCCTTTAAATAACTCAGAAATGGTTGAACCGATAAAGACAAACTAGTCATTCACTTTTGTGTAAAACGACATCCCCTGTTCAAACGCCTACTTACCTAACAGAAATAAATACAACTTTCAAACTGGGTACCAAATTGGGATGGTGGTGGACTGCTCTTAAACGATACCTGCCTCCAATACCGCCAATAGACGTTGAGGCAGGTGATGTAGCAAAATTATCGCGACTTCGAAACAGAAGAGTCCTTTCCATGAGATAGAAATTAAAGATTTTAAAAACATCTACAGTCTTCGAAACAGATGGTCAACTATACCACGTTTGTCCTATGGCATTCTCGGTTACTTGCTCGCTTGCCTAATTGTAATCTTAATCTTAACCTTTTCCTTATAAGGAAATATTTGGCATCCATTGACCAAGCAGTCACTTTCAATGTCAGTCGAAATTTGTAGAGTCTTTCTCTTAAAGTAACCTTTCGGGAAAATGCGTTTCTCAAGATGAGTCCTTTTTATCGCTCTTTCCAGTATTGATTGGTATTTACTTCCTAACCCTTTGTTCGAAGTAGCGTGGAAAAGCAACATCTTGATTATGTCATTTTCTACTCTTCGAGTTACAATTGACAAATATTTTAGATTTTGCGGCTATCGAAAGTCCACAAGTTATGTCGTTTGTGTTATTTGATACAACTCTTTACTTGTGATTCTCTAGAGCCACTCTATGGTGTTCGAAGAAGGATGGTCCTAACAGAAATCTACAGGTTACATTTATTCAAAGCCATTGTTAATCATTGATTTGAGAGAGCGGTTGAATAAGGCTTACAATGCAGATACTTATGAATGGATTTGACACCATGCATAACATCCACAGCGGCGTCTCGATCTGACGAGGTTGTTGATGTACAGAACTCGAATCTATAGTTTAATGTTTTGGTTTTGTAGCAATTTGAAGTATTGTATGAAACTACTCAAAACAGCGCCTCCATTATGTTGTATTTCTCTATTTTTCTATTTCCTATACTAAATATGTGATATTTGATTTATACACTGAGGCATCTGAAAAGTTTAATATTTACTAAAACCTATCCTGAATTTTTGATAGATTGAGGATACATGCCATCACTTCTTTCAATCCAATTCCAGATCATACGCAATATTATCGGTGCTGACCTGGCATTTCGGCTTCAGTCTCTTACCCACCACCGTAACGTTGTTCCGCCGTGACTTTGCTATAAATGTCTTCACAGTACTTATTCTGAAGAAATTTTCTTTTTCGTACTAGACATTAATTTAATCACATTATTAGATTGTCAGCAATATCTCATAATTTTACAGGTGATATCGGTAGATGTTTCTATGATAACAGTTTATTCTCTCACACTTCTCACTTGTTGAAATCTCTTCGGGCTTCTTGATTTCCAGTCAAATTTGATCTTCAATCTAAATGTAATGTCATTGCTATCTTCCGTTTTCTTAATTCCTGTTCTTTAAAAGTTCTCTCTCCTTAATAATGTTTTCGTTTTCTCATATTCTCTGACACTCGATATCCACCGCCTCGTATCTTGTATATATAGAGAGAACGGAAGAGACGGAGAGAAAGATAGATAGAGATAGTTGCAATTCTCGCTACACTATCGTTATTTCTATGGCAAACTAAACGTTTGCCATAGAAACAGCTTCATTATTTGCTTCTTTATTGTTAACCAAATCAATCATTTAGAGAGGAAAATCAATATTCCTTCCACTGATTCGATTCACTCTGATACCTCCGTAAACCTGAAAGTCTCGTTCAGATAGATTTCCTAAGAACTGATATATTATAAACAATACTCAGGCCTGGTAAAGTCCCTGTTAACTTTAATCCTGCCAAATACAGTTCAAATATCAATCGTTGTTTCCGTTTAGTCCTTATAATTTTCACTTCTTATCACTTTCTATTTCATTGATATCAAACACCTCATTCATCATTGTTATATCAACTGTAATATTCGACAGCAATTATATTTTGAGCCTTGTATTTGGTAAAAACCAAGTGTACAATTTAAATTGGTGAGTATAATGATGGAAGAGTTGAATATTTAAAAATCTTGCTGATACTTGATTTCAATATTGATTTTCAGTAAATAGAATAATAATTCCTTTCGTGTTTTTTTTTTCAGAAATATGCGATATCTAAAAGTGTTGCTCTTGATATTTCTGCAAATAAATTCAGATGGTAAGAATTTCTGAGATTTCAATTTGCAATTTCTGTCTCTCTAAGCATGGGCAGCTGATAGATTTTCTTTTCGTAAATGTAATCTTTACGTAGAAAAATGTTTTCTCTGTGTGATCTTTAGCATACTTTTGCTCCAAAGTGATTTAATTGATGCCAGTGAAATTACCTTTCAGTATTTTTCCAACTCAAAAAAATATAAATTTTAGCTGAAACATGATACATCCCACGACGTCCGTGGAGGAAGTTGATGTAATTGGAGACGTGATGGAAATTACCCGAATTATCGCATAATACCTCATCTGTTATCTATAATTAACATTACATATAACAGATGAAACGTAGACTGACAAAATTACGTATGACATGAAAATGGAAGCAAAGTAGTGGCATATTTTTTAAACTAATTCACTCCAATCAAATCGGGAGTGCCACTAATACGCAAGTGGTTACAGATGATTGAGATCGAGAGTAAAGAGGCGAGTTTGGGAAAAGAGAAGAACAGGGAACACTATCAAGGTATCAAATGTCGAGTGACATTCAGTCAGTTATGTACCATCCGTGATACACCCTTAGGCGATCCTGCATTTTTCGATACATGACTGACGAGGTAGATTTTTTCCCGCAGTAGGTTGCTATTTCTTTCTGCGGTAGACCAGCTGCCATCCGAGGCTATAGAATCCGGTCTGTTCTACTATTTACCTATAGCTTTGAGAAGAAGAGGATTCATACCATTCCCAAGAGTTTTAGCAAGTAAGTGAATATAATGGATTCGACTGGAATTCGTTACTTGTCTCTCCGATTCCTCAATCCGATCAGGCTGACATTACACTTGAATATTTGAAGATTGTAGTTATCGGGGAAACAAGCAAGGGGAAGGAAGTTCGACAGACGGAAAGTGTGAGAGAAGAAGCTGTTTGAGTAGAATAGGCGTACACATTTCATCAGTGAAAGTGGGGTAACGAAATGCCAGCCTAGTAGCTCGCTTAAATTCATGCAATCTGCGAACAAGCGAAAATAGCTCGTCGAAACAGTTGCCGTGAAAATAATCGAAGAGGAGGCACAGGGGATTATTATTGAATTATTATTATTGTATTATTATTATTATTATTATTATTAAAGTCTTATTGAACTCTTCAAACCTAAACAATTGGTCTAATAAAAATCCCGAAATTCTTACGGAATGTTTATGAAGATGACAAATTGGATATGTGCGGAGGCGCTGTGTAACACTTTATAGATGCTTACGATAATGACATAAGTCATGAAAATGCATATCCAGTGGATGTGACTATTACTTAGTCATGTAATTATGATTCGTCTATATTGCAGTTCACGTGGAAATAAATAGGGGTGGGGGTCATTATTTTCGCGGATTCATTCCTGGATACAAAGGACGATGAAAAGTCCAATTCCAGATAATTCAACATAATTTAAATTTTAATAAAAAATATCTCGTTAACACAATGCTGGCGGTTTCCATATATTATGCGAGGATTACTTGTTATATATATATATATATGTGTGTGTGTGTGCATGTGTGTGTATGTATGTATGTATGTATTATGAAATGGACGAAGTCCAACAATTATTTTAAGATATTTTTATGTTTATACATTCTTTTTATTGATACAAATATTTAATTAAATGATCTGTTTATAATAAACAGTATTAAACAACATTTAACGCTTGACTGTGAAAAATTTCTCGGACATTCAGGCCGGTAAATGTTTAATACTGTTTATTATAAAAAAGCATTTACTTAAAAATTTGTATGAATAAAAGGAATGTATAAATGTAAAAATGTCTTAAAATATTTGTCGTTCTTTGTCTATTTCAGTATATATATATATATATATATATATATATATATATATATATATATATATATATATATATATAACTTAGTGTTCTTTAAGTGTTATAATTTAAGTGTTTTAATTTTTCTACAAGGCATAACTTACATCTATCGCCTGAAATCTGTCATATTACATCGGGCTCTATTTTATTTATAGCAACATTTTGTTTCCTACAATCTATCTATCGATCTATCTAGGTAAATATTTCGATATAAATAAATAACATTTATCTGTAAAATGACAGTATGAATAAAGACAAAGACATCTTTTTTAACAACGCGTTTTGTCCCCTGAAGAAATTTATCAAGACAAATGTAAGAATTTAATTTTGTAATAGAAGTAAAAATCAAAAGCTTTTGAAAATTTATCATTTTAAGAAGATTTTCTTAAAATTTACTGTGCAAGAAAATGTAAACTATGGTGCACACTAAGTGACATAATTTAATATCTATTAAAGGCAAATGACAACATGTTTTAAAGTTGGTGAGTTATTATTTTATTTATTTAATATAACAGTTTTTAATTTATAATGTAAAATAATAAAATAAAGGCGTTAGCTGGAAACCTTATCGCCAGATGAAAGTTTTATTAAAATGAAATAAATAAATAATATATTAAATTAAAATTTTCATTTGCATTTCGCCCTCTTTGTATATAAATGACTGATTTCATCAACAAAATTTTATTGTCATGAAGATTCACCTGCAAAACGGAAAAGGTAATTGAGGTTTCATTTTTCTCATTCCCATACCCACAATTTGACTAATATATATATATATATATATATATATATATATATATATATATATATATATATATGTATGTATGTATGTGTGTGTGTGTGTGTGTGTGTGTATGCCATATTGTGCTATATCCTTAATATTTATATGTACATCTATATATATATTTTTAAACAGGTGCTTTTGAAATGGCAAATACCTATTTCAATTCTCAAAAACAGATGCTGAAAAACACCAACATTACTTTGTATCCACAATTAAAAAAATCCAGAACGGACAAGCGATATTACAACGACAATCGTCCAAGTCCATACAACTGCACTTTATTGATCAACGAAGAGACATTGTGTTCTCAACACAGGAAAGTATTTCTTCTAATTGCTATAAGAACAATCTATTCACATATTGAAAGACGAAACATATTACGAGAATCCTTTCATCTTAAGCCTAATTTAGGTTTAAACGATGAGATTGTAGTTAAACACGTATTCCTTTTCGGGAATACCAGAAATCCATCCGTGGAAAACCTGATAAGAAAAGAAAGCAATGAATACGGCGACATTCTTCAAGCAGACTATATTGAATCATATAGCAATCTTACTTACAAGTCAGTCATGGCGTGGAAATGGAGCATTGATTATTGTCCGAACGCTGAGTATGTTATAGTCATGAATGATGAATTATTATTTGACATGGGGAAGGTCCTTTTATTTTTGATTAATGATCTAATCAGGGGCCATGTTGATGACCATTTTGCTATCTGTTTTCCTATTGGAAATGGAGCGGTGATTCACTTCAGAATGAAGCAGTTTCAGGTATTAGATCGCAAAATTATGTATCAAGGAAAATTCACCCCAATTTATTGTCATGGTTTTGGATATGCGGCACACATAACAGTCATTAACAAATTGTATAAATTATCCCAAAGAAATATATTCTTTATGCCCGATGATATATGGATCGGTGTTATGAGTGAAAGACTCCGACTAAAAATACCCAACCACCGTCACGTCTATGTGCTAAAAAATATAGAAAAATATTTTGCAGCAGAAGACTACGCTTTGAAACCAGGAATGTTTGCTGTGAGTGATTTTGAAAAACTTAAAGGTTCTGAAGGCAGAATTCAACAGAATGTATTTTTTCTTTTGCGGAAACATTGGAATAAATCAATGAAAGTTTACAATGATTGGCAATCAAAAGCTGAAGAAGTTTGCGTGTCAACAACCTTGATTCTTTTTGTCCCTTTTATTATTTTTATATTCTTCATTCGAAGGCATCTGAGATTATTTAAAATTCTATTAATAATAAAAAAATAAAACTCTTCCTTATTGATGGAAAATAAAATTGTAACTCTCATAAAAAGTCGTTCAATTTCTTAAAGATGAAATGTGTAAATAATATGTTCGGAAAAATGTAAAGGAACACATATTAATATAATGTTTCTTTACCATAGGCGTAAACACAAGTCTACATTCAGAGAGTTATGAACGTAGTGATGAATATTATAATCTTGTAAGAGATTATTTCATTCTTCATGCACCTGTATAGGTAATTTTGTAGGTTAGCTAATTAAAAGAACCAAGTTTCATCCCCAAAATGGAGTTGATCAAGGAAGATATTAAGTATATTGCAAAACATGTTGTGTTATACGTAGATCTAGTTGGCGGATATTACCATGTTTCATTCGCACCATGTCTTTCCGTTGCAATGACGGAAGTAGAATTATTTCAGAAATGTTCTAAAATTAGATGGCATTTTTAAATATTTCCTCCACAAATATCAAAGATGAACGATAGTTTTAATATATTGCAAGTCACACAAAGAAGTCAGTAGATTGTAGTTTAGTTAATTCAAAATGCGAAGGAATTTCACAAAAAATTATTATTCAGTCTTTCGTAGGTCCTGAATGCGAAACCCAGTAATACAGCTCTCAATAACAAAAGCAGTATATGAGCGTGTCCTTGAATTGATCCTTGAATTCTTTCAACATATTGTATCATATCTTGGGACCTAAACCTTTAATCTCAAGCATAAATGAGGAACTGCTATGAATTTGAATATATATGAATATCTTTTTAAGCGTTTCACCCCAAGCAAGGCGGGATGTCTCTAGCTCGCAAGAGGTTACAGAG
This sequence comes from Acanthosepion lycidas, assembly GCA_963932145.1. Classification (NCBI taxonomy): domain Eukaryota; kingdom Metazoa; phylum Mollusca; class Cephalopoda; order Sepiida; family Sepiidae; genus Acanthosepion; species Acanthosepion lycidas. Next base: position 145,631,227 of record OZ010572.1, read on the forward strand.
AGCTAGAGCGACAGCAAATAGATTGAGGAAAAGCATGACTAGAAGGATAGGGGATAGATCAAGGCATCTGGAGACGTCGTTTGACAATACATTTGAATAGTTGGAGATTATAGCTATGAGGGAAACAGGAAAAGGGGAGGGAGTACCACAGGCGAGAGGTGCGAGTCATGAAGCTATTGAAGTAGAAGAGACGGCTACATTTAACAGTTTCGACAGCAATATGTGTGCAGACTTACAATTTGATCAGAACAATTCTATAGTATGAACATTAAGCAATTATGTTAACTAGTATTGCATATTAAATTTTTCTAAATGTTTGTATGTATCATTTTTATCATTTACATTTATTATCCGATTAACAATAGAATATAAAATACGATATTATACAAATTAAGTTTAAATAAAAAAAAAAAATCTCAGTGTATATGAGTCTATATCTACCGATCATACATTAGGAAAATATTAGGAAAGTCTGTCACTTGATATATTATTATATATATCATTAATTTTGTCTACTTCATTAATAACATTTAATTTAAATCCCTTATTTTTCATGGAACCTTTAAGGTTAAACTTAAATAATGAATTACTATGAATTTTAATGTATCGCAATATGATTGAACTTAAAATATGATCAGAATAATAACACGCTGATAACAAGAGAATAAATAATATATATATATATATATATATATATATATATATATATATATATATAGATAGATAATTATTTATTCGAAAATTATAACATAAATATGTTATAAAATCACTAAAACAATAGCAATTTTCTTTCATCACTTCTGGTGCCTTATCAAGTGATGTTGTTGAATGTAGAATAAAGGGTTTATTCTACATTCGACACCATCACTTGATAAAACACCAGAAGTTTTTAAACAAAATGGCTATTTTTGTAATGATTTTATAACATATTTATGTCATGACTTTCGAATAAATAATTATATTTGCTCTACTCTGTATTGAGCACTCTTTTAAGAATAGTATTTTTTGGTTATTGGAATTTATTACATATACACCAATTCTATACTTTTACATATATATATATATATATATATATATATATATATATATATATATATATATATATATACACACACACAAAAAATTCATAATTATCTTATATGGGGTTGGGGTATAGATCTATTTCAACTAATGTAAAATATGTTAATCTTATTCAGCCCAGTTGTGCAGATTGTTCGTGTCGGAATTAGAAATTTAAATTTGAAATTTGGCAGCAGTCGGAAAATTGATACAGAATTTATCCATTTCGATGTTTCAGTCAAACGAAATGACCGAGATCTATCCTCACCTATATGAGGTAATTTTGACTTTTTAAATATGCTCTGTTATAATAAAAACATTGTGCTCTTTTTGTGGATCAAATTTTATATTATTAGGATCCACTTGGATTATATACCAACAGATTTATCACCTCTACTATATATATATATATATATATATATATATATATATATATATATATATTATAAGACATTTTTATGCTTATACATTATTTCTATAGATACAAATATTTAAGTAAATACTCTGCTGATAATAATAAGTGTATTAATAACATTTACCGACATGAATAACAGTATTAATAACATTTACCCGCCTGAATGTCGAGAAATTTTCATAGATAATATTCGTCCTCGGACAGGAATCAAACCTGTATCCTATACGGATACGTCATATAGCCACATTATCTTATTAATAATGATTATTATAAACAGAATATTTACTTAAATATTTGTATCTATAAAAAGAATGTATAAACATAAAAATAACTTAAACTATTTGTAGAACTTTGTCCATTTCATTATACACACACACACACACACACACACACACACACATATATATATATATATATATATATATGAAGAAATATAGTCTTAAGGTGTGCTATATTTATGGGATAAAGTGCTCAATATCAGAGATAGAGCGTATGTAAATATAAAAGTGAACATAGAAACACTTAGAGGCGTCAGTCTGTTTCATGCTATATGTAATCGTTAGGCCACATGTGCTTTTATTTTTCTCTGCTATTTATATATATACAGGTAAGTGGTCCATTGTGGGTAGTCTATTATGGCGGTTATTTTACCGGAAGTCGTTTATTTATTTGGGTTAAATTATTTTGCTTGTTTTTATTTTGTGTTTCTTATTTTATTTATTTATTTATTTACTTTTAATTTTTTTTTTTTTATTGGTGTTTTTATTATCGTTGTAAAAATTTGTTTATATCACTTACTTAATAGTTTTGTTTTGGTTTGAGAATTTCATTCAAGTTATTTATTCGATTTTCGGGTTGATTGTTGTAGTTTGTTCTAACTATTATTTTGGCAGGAACAGTTTTTAATTTGTGATTATTTGGGTTGATTATCTTTATTTGTTTTTTCAAACGGTAACTTTATCGGGATTGGTTTGTTTATTTCTTTACTTGGATGAATTTAGGTTAATTTATTTTACTTGTATATTTTCTCTTTTCGGTTTTTCGATATTCAAGTAACGTATTATTTATTTATTCATTTTTTATTTTTATTATTTTTTATTTTTATTTTTTATTATCGTTATAACAGTTATAGGTATTTTTTTCGTCCGATTTTTTGGTTCGATTTTTTAGTCTAACTAATATGTTGGTCATGATGGTTCTTTTTTTTGTTATTATTATTATTATTATTATTATTATTATTATTATTATTATTGGTCAATTCTAACAGGTGTGATTTGGTAATTTGTTTGGATTAATTAATTTTGCTTATTTTATTGTTATTTTGTTTATCTGTTTATTTATTTGTTTTTATTTTGTTTTATCCGTTTTCAATTTTTAAGCAACGTATTAAAAATTTGTTTTCATGTCTGCATTTTGATATGAGCTCGGATCTTTTATTTAATAATTTATTTTGGTCTGGGAAAGTAATGATAGCTATTTTTTCCTCCAAGCAAAGTTTGCAAGTTTTTGATTGATTGTTGTAGGCTGATGATCTTTTCCTTATTTTCCAAGATATTTTTGGTGTGATATGCGTTTTGTTTATATATATATATATATATATATATATATATATATATATATATATATAAACATGCGTGCGTGTTATTACTGTGTTCAGAGTGTTGTAATTTTTTATTTTTCTCTCAGTCTACGTAAGTATAATTTTTATTTTTTTCCACTTCAATAATAATTCGAATATAAAATTCAATATTATACAAAAACTAACGATCAATCAAAAGTGGCTCTAGTCATCCATATCTGCCTATTCTATATTAAGAAAATATTAAGAAAGATAATCCTAGTATATATTATATTATATTTTATTGATTTTGAACATTTAATTAATAATAACTTTTAATTTTGATCTCTTGATTTTCATTACATGTATAATTATACAGCGGAAAGCAAAATATTATATATATTAATATATTTTTATGTTTATACATTTTTTATAGGTACAAATATTTAAGTAAATGCTCTGTTTATAATAAGCAGTATTAAACAACATTTACCGGACTGAATGTCCGAGAAATTTTCACAGAAAATATTCGTCTACTGACAGGATTCAAACCAATATCGTATACGGAACCGTCATTTAGCTTGACGTGCCTTTACCGATTTGGCCACAGAGGCGCGTGTGGTGTGCAAGGTCGAATTTACTGTATTTGAACTACAATTTTTCATGAATCTCTCACGTACATTAATATCTGCTCATGGCGTATCAAATGAAAACAAATATATATATATATATATATATATATATATATATATATATATATATATTTGAACAGAAACAGACCACTTTAAAGTTCCATGTAATAAGTTATTTCACCACAACCCCTTTAACAGGGCTCTGGATGAATTCGAATATTATAACGGCACATGATCATACACACTAGACATTGTCAGTTTTTATATTTAATAATATATGTTTAAATCTCTCTCTGTATATATATATATATATATATATATATATATATATATATATATATATATATATATATATATCCTTGTGCAGGTATGCAGAAAATAGAAAAGAACACGTTGGGTGCATAATCCGGGGTTCCTTAGTATTTTTGTTTCTATTTTTAAAAAACAGTGCTCCATACAGAAGTAGAGCTTATATTATAATAATATTTTTTGTTTAAAAATATGATTCCTTCGCTACATAAGAGTTCTCATGTTTCAAAAACGTGAGCCGAAATCATCCAAATAATTAATAAAATTAAGTTGGATTGAGGTGTTTAGTCACGTTTCATCTTCAAGCGAAATTTTAGGAATAAGCTATCTCTCGGTTTACGTGTATTTTTACAGAATTTGTTATTGTGGGAGTGGCTATACTATTTTCCTTCTTTAAGTGGTCAGGGAGTTAATTCTTATCAGTAGATTCATCATCCTCTGAGAGGTTTTGCTAAGGTTGGGTAGGGTATCCATTTCAAGGCTAATGTTTACGGTCATCTTTTAGTTGGTTCCCAGTGAAGGATATTTTTATGGCGCGCCTACAGTCGTTCTGTGTCTGGAGAATTGTCTTTTATTCTTGTCTATCTGATTATCTATTTATTTATTTGTTTATTTATGTGGGTGTTTAATATACAGATCGCTTTGCATTGAATTTCGGTTTGTTTTTTTAGTTTTTTTGACGACGACAAAAAGGGGTTTTTCCTATTTAAGGGTTTGGCTGAGCTTTTTAGAATTTTACTTAGCTATGTTTTTTTATCAACCATCATAAAGACTGAAAAATAAAATTGACAAAGATTATTTGTTTAAGGTTGACGGACACGCATGTCTTAATATTTTTTTTTTTTTTTTTTTTACGAATTGGTCAAACCCATACTCAAACAAAAACATTGTTTTCAATCGTTATGAGTCTACCGATTGAATAGAATTTTATTATAAACAATTGTCTTGTAAATCGAATTTTTAAGGCATTCTGAATGAAAAAATAAAGAAAAAAGTGTGCGAGACAATAAGAAACACCACCTACCAAAAAATAAAGTCAAGTTTTGTCGAAATCGGTTGAAAAACGTAGGAAATCCGATCCCATATGTAAACGAACACAAACACAAACAAATAACCTGGGTTTTATAATAAGTATAACTCGAAGTGAGTTGTGCCGCTTTCATTAATGCCTCTTAATCGTATTTTCTAATTGATTTTGTGCAAAAACAATCGTGTTGTTCCAAATTTTGGTGGTGCTAGAATCACCGCAAGGTAATTTTACGTAGTCCTGTGAAGTTTGGTTGAAATCGGTTGAAAAATGTAAGACATCCGACCCAATATATAAATGTACAGACACACACACAATCTGAGTTTTATAATAAGTAAGATGTTACTAAAGGGGAACTCGAAACTAAAAAAGTGGAAATTTAAAAATGTAAACCAACGGTAAATCCAAAAGGAAATGGTGTTTTAGTACAATTGGCTAACGTGTGTAGGGTTGGGTTGCAACTATAAAACAAAAACACAGCTAGAACACGTAATTAACCAACTTGCGGTTGTCCGAAGTTGGCGAATGAAGTAAGGCAAGTACGTGCACCTGGGCAACAATAAACACAAAAGTGTGAAAGCACGCCCGAGTCACGCAGTAGAGATGGTTGACCTTGAGTGACGTTCCACTCTCTATTAAACAAATCGACGAAAGAGGAAATCACGGTAGATATCGCTGTCATTAAAGTAGGGGAAAGAATCGGTAACCTCAACAAAAACCTTAGGCGAATGGAGAGAGAGTGACAATACCCACTCTCTCTTAGCGAATATAGCGTATACTGTTGCGTTCGTGCGTGTAATGGAGGCCGTCCGTAAGGGGAGCAGGGGGATGACCTTGGCGCCCGAAAAGGAACCCACGAGTGGACAATTATTGAAGTTTAAAAAGTCAATTATAAGTCGAGGTCCACTGAGGAAACGACGAAAATTCTTGTAAACCCCTAAGCAAGACACAGACTCCCCTTCATAAAAGACTCACCTGCATGAACAAAAAAAAAATAAATAGAAAGAAAGAAAAAGGAATCAAGCAGAAAAGTCGGGTACAAGGTAAGTACTGTGTTCTTTCCTTAATAATTATCATCTTCGAAATATTTTTGTTTTTAGTCTATCAGATTTCTTACCTCGGCATTTTAAAATTGTTTCTTAATACTTTCTTTTAAATATTGAATTAATTTCAAATAGAACCAATTCCTTATAGATGCCTTGTACCAAATTGCAAAGCAAATTATAAAAACGGCCCTAAAGTACGTGGAATTATCTTTCCCTGAAGATAAAGAATTATCCAATGTTTGGATTCGTACAATCAGTAAAGATCGTTAGATTATTGTTTAAGGTTGACGGACACGCATGTCTTAATTAGTTTTTTTGTTTTGTTTTTTTTTTTTTTTTTACGAATTGGTCAAACCCAAACTCAAACAAAAACATTGTTTTCAATCGTTAGGAGTGGTTGAAATCGGCTGAAAAATATAGGAAATCCGATCCCATATATAAACGAACACACACACACACACATACAAACAACGTGAGTTGTCCCCCTTTCATTAATGCCTCTTAATCGTGTTTTCAAATTGATTTTGTTCAAAAACAATTGTGTTTTTCCAATTTTTGGCGCTGTTAGAACCACAGCAAGGTAATTTTACGTAGTCCTGTGATGTTTTGTTGAAATCGGTTGAAAAATGTAGGAAATCCGATCCAGTATATAAACGTTACAGACACACACACACACAATCTGCGTTTTATAATAAGTAAGTTATATATATATATATATATATATATATATATATATATATATATATATATATATATGTATGTATGTATGCATGTATGTATATATATGCCGGCAGACATTCGCTAACATATGAGCATGCACTGTGAAAAGATGCTCAAAACTTAACACAAAGTGTTTCGTCAAAATAATTGCGTGATGAAATCGAGGAAAGACCAACTTATTTTTGTTGTATTTTGTTGTATTTTATCCTATTTGTGAAATTGAGAAAGACATTGATTCGGAAATCCTTGCAAAATTACAATAATCATCGGACTAACACAACGTTTAAGACTCATACCCAAATTAATTTTGTTTAACATTTCTTTTTTGACAACTTGCTAAACTTTTTCTTTGTATCTATCTACCCCCACAAAAAAACCTTGTTTTGTAGCGCTTAATGTTTATTCATTAATTATAAAGACGAGTACTCGGAGAATATAAATCACTATTTTTTTAGTCAAAGAATAATACCTATAGAAAAACTGGGAGGAAAAAACAATGCTACATGTAGCAAAAAGAGGATAAAATTTGGTGGCGGACACGTGAGGTTGTATCAAAATAATGATAGAAGAAAATTGGTAAAAGTTGATAGGGATCAGAACAGTGGAAATATATATTACGTGTAATCATCTTCGAGGTTTAGAAGATGGAAAAATTTGTCAGCTAGCTGGTTCTCCTTGCATTAACCACATGGAAGGAAAAATAATTTTCTTGGGGATAAAGATGATAAACTTTTGGAAGAGTGGCCAACTCCATGTCTTATTCTTAACATAGTTGAACGATTGTGCTGGGAACCAAAGAAACAAATGCAGGAACGATAATCACGAAATATTCAAAAGCGTCACAATTATTATCAAGAAGAATTGGAAAAATTCGAATTGTTTGAACAAAATGGCACAACCTCACTCGATCTCGAATTTCAGAAAGTGTTAGAAAAAATAACCGTCATATTCGTAGTATTTGACTGGAAAAATAAGAAATAATGTAATCATTGACCAGTGAAAATTTCTGATTACACTAAGAGCAATGCTGCACGAAGGATTTAGACGAGAGATAGAGACAAATATACTGCATTGCTGCAGGGTGAGTAAGCGTGTGTCACTGGTCGGTGTATTGCGATCCTAATCACAATCAACTAAAGTCCAGAAGCATTCTTCACTGATTAGATTTTCCCTAAAACTGTCTGTACTGCAAAGGGTTTCAAGATGTTAAGGTCCAAATGCAACTCAAAAGTTTCGAGTTTATCGTAAAGGCATAAATAAACTTGTAACAAAATTGTATATTCAGTATGCATAGATATTCAGTGTTCATATGTTGCTTGAATGCCGAGACCCTGTGTCTAGATCAGGAGTCCATCAAGCACGGACAAGGGCTTACATGGGCGATTTAACCGTGACAACGGCAATTGTCACGGGAGATAGGAGGCTCTTAACGTGTCTCGAGGAAAATATGACTTGGGCCAGAATGTATTTTAAGCTCATTAGTATTGAAGAAAGGCAAGGTCAGGGAGAAAGTCTGGTTTACAGTCGCAGGAGAAACAATTCATACTCTGAGTGAAAAGCCTGTTAAGAGCTTTGGCAAGAATTTCAACAGCAGTTTGAATGACACAGCCGCGATCCAGCAGACCATAAAAGACCTTGAGAAGTGGCTGACGAAGATCGACAAATCTGGATTGCCATGACGTTTTAAGGCATGGATCTTCCAGCATGCACTTTTGCTCCGGATATTGTGGCCATTGCTCGTCTATGATATTCCGATTACCATCGTGGAAATGTTAGAGATAGCAACTAGTAATCGTTTGAGAAGGTGGTTGGGTTTGCCGAGATAATTAAATAGTGCGGCCCTCTATGGGAAAAGCAACGCGTTGTGCCTCCCCTTTAGCAGCCTCGTGAAAGAATTCAAAATCACGAAAACGAGAGAACGGCTGCAGTATGCAGAATCTAAAGATCCAAAAGTAGCAACAGCAGGAATTCAGACAAGATCTGACAGGGAATGGAGCGCTGAAGAAGGATTGCGAGTGGCGGAGGAGAGACTTAGGCATAAAGCTATATTAGGGCCAATAGCTAAAGCCAAACCGGGATTGGGTTTTTTTTCCCCTGCCCGCAAACCAACATTGTCAAAGGCAAAGAAAGACGCCAACTCATCCAAGAAGAAGTCCGTGCCGGCGTAGAAGAAGTGCGTTATTGTGAAATGGTCGGTTAAATCAGCAGGGAGCCTGGACAAAATGGGATAATGTAGAAAAGAAATGAATTACTTGGTCAGATTGCTGGCGGTCGGATTTTAGCGAGATTCTATTTCTCATCAAATCAGTATATGATGTCCTACCGAAACCAACGAACCTACATATATGGGGAAAGAGCGAGACCAACAATTCCCAACTATGTGCAAGGAAAGGATCCTTACAACACATCCTCAGTAGTTGCCCAAAAGCTTTGGGTGATGGTCGGTACCGCTGGCGTCACGACCAAGCTCTCAAAGCAATTGTGAACAAGGTGACTAAAACTATAATGGCTAGTAAGCATCAATCAGGGAGGAAATTGAATTAGATTATCTCTGTAAAAGCTGGAGAGAAGATACAGAAACAGAGGAAAGAGAGAACGAGCCTGTTATCTTCCGCAGACGATTGGCAGTTGATGGTGGACCTAGAGACCCAGCTGAAGTTACCCAGACATATAGCCGTAACATCGCTCAGACCGGATGTGATATTGCACTCCAACAACACAAAACAGTGCATTATTTGGGAACTATCTGTGTCATGGAAAGTATATATTATACTAGCTAATGAGAGAAAGAGGTCCAAATACCAAGAACTGGTCGAACAATGTCGGCAGAAGTCATGGAAGATATACTATGACCCCGTAGAAGTTGATTGCAGGAGCTTTGCTGGACAGTCGTTGTGCAGAGTCCTAGCAAAAAAAAAAAATAAGGATAGTGGGGGCCGTTAGGGCGAGAGCGCTGAAGGACATTACCAACGCAGTTCTAACTGCGTCAAAATTGATTTGGCTTAAGAGATCAGAGACATGGAAGAAATAATCAGGACGATAAGGGAAATCTCAGAATCATAATTAGGAGACGTGTTACACTTTATAACGGAATATTAAGAGAATATATTAAGTTAGGGTAGTCGAACTGATATGGATAGGGCTTGAGACTCGACGGCGTATGTGGGGGACATGGATAGGAATATTTTTTGTTGTTTTTTTTTTTCGCTTTATTTTTTTGCTTTTTCGGTTACTGATTGACATTATTTTATTATTATTTTTTGTTAGCGCTTACTCACTGTTTCATTATTAAAGCGTAATTGCATATTTCTTATGAATGGCATGGTGGGGAAGATATAGTTTCGTTGTAATAATTGTCTGGAAATTTAGGGAGTTGATGCTAGTACAAATTGAGTAGATTTATTGTGAGAAATATGTATTAGATTGTAAATATGTGTATAGTTTACTTAATTGAGTAGATAGCATATTTATTTATCTATTGTTATCGAATTATTTTAATCGGTAAAGGACAAAACGGGGAAGGAAATCAAGATAAATTAGTAGCATTTAATTTGTAGTGAATGGTTTCGTGAATCAAAGAAATTGGGGGCTAGAAGTTATGTACGTGAGTCAATACATGTGTGTGTGTGGGTAGTTACATTTATGTGTGGATGCAAGTATTTATATGCAGGTTTTTTGTGTCTGATTTTGTGTGAATAAGAGTATAAGTTAAGCGTTATAGATTGAACTGATAGAATAGCGAATTTCCTTTGTTTCGAAAGTGCTAGTAGGATAGATTTGGGTTGGTTACGGGTGTAGGTATAGGTCAATATTTAGTATCGTTATGGGATTAGTATTTGATATGTAAAACATGGGCTTAAACAATGCAATAACGATACCAGCTCACCTTGTTATGGAATCCGGAAGAGGTAAATCTAAACCGAATGAACTAAAAAGTCACCGCTATAGAGCAGAGGAGCGTGACAAGCCCTATTTTCATTGGCTGACGTTGAGTGACATATGTCAATAAGAACGGTCGAAGTCCAGCCTTGTTAATTTCTTATGATGAGTCTTTTCAGTTGATTAAACCACTTTTCTCCATAAAAAAGACCCCCCAGATAAAATCGATTCCGAAGAATACCCGGCATTATCAACAGTTAGTGAAGAGGCTGTTATTAGGCATGAAAAATTTGAAAAATTTGAAAAATATGGAGGCCGATAATGGCCAACCAAAAATAAATATGATGACCAATAATGGCCAAGAAGAAAGACACAAATTATGGAGGCCAATAATGAACAAGACAAAACAAAAAAAAAGTATGGTGGACATCAATGGCCAAAAAACATCTTCTAAAAATATGGTGGCAAATATCGGCCACCAAATATGGTGGCAAATATCGTTTAAATTCCGATTTTAAAATCTTTCTCTTCATGCTTCTATTTACTCAAAAGACCTGCTAATATATATAATAAATGTCATCAATACTATTGACAACAGAGTTGTCATTTTCTTGCATTTAGTTCCTCAAATTTCATAAACCGGCCCATTAAATCCCCATATTATAAGAATCATGCATGAACAATCTGTCGTTTTAATCATATATTAGGTTGGTGCAAAATAATGTTATTTTTTCACATATTTTTGCACCAACCTAATACACACACACACACACACACACACATATATATATATATGTATGTATGCATGTATGTATGTATGTGTGTTTGCGTGTATTCACAGAAACACGATACTAATATTTTAAATTACTTTTTAAAAATGAAAAAAATTGTTCTTGAAGCTTTTATTTAAGTTTTAATTTCAAACAAATAGATTAAATTAAATTTAACATTTCTAAACTCTGTCTTTCAAAACTAATTGACTGGAAGAGGTTTTTATCTTGAGATTGCTAAACAGATAAATAGAAGTCCGTCATGACGATCTAATTCTCTTTATTAAGTATATTTTACAAACAAAACATACTTTTCTGAAATTTTATTTGAGTATTTAAATTTTAAATAATCTGGTTTGGAACAAATATTATTTACTTTAAGTTTAAAATATCGTAGGAAGGCATTTTGTAACTGCGTGGTAGGCGTTTATTTAAGGTGTTGAAAGATCTATTGAGAGCATTATATATTACTGACAACCGGAAATTTAACTAATTCTTTGTACGGGGGACATATCTGTAAAAATTACTTGACTAATTTAATGCGAGCGACTTCTTTATATAATTTTTAATTTTACACAATAATCTTTGTAATATAGGAAAATATTCTCTGTAATTTAATGTTTTATTGAATTTTAGCTACTTTGGTTTTAAATATACTATATTTATCGCTTTTGCGTTCTGATAATATCGTGTATGGATATCCTTAATAACAAAATTTGGCACGTTAATACACAAAGAAATAAAAAAATATTTTTAAAATATTGCTGAGCAATGAATTGTAGTAAGCTTTTCCATTTTTGATTACTAAATATAGTTTTTACTTAATAACAATAATATGTAACGGTGACAAATTAATACTGAATTATAAAAGATTTAAAACATTATATTAAAATATTTATAAAATTCTAGCTTATAAAAATACTCTTACCCATGATCGTAACTTGATTGTAGAAAATTTCTTACGTATAGGCAAACCTCCATAATTTCCCATCTGAAGCATTAAGGAGATTGTGCTAATCAAGGTACATCATGATAGACAATCTTTCTTCTTAGCACACTTTGCACATACTGCTCCCGTTATTACAAGATAGGATTTTTCTCAATATATTCCATTTCATATTCGTGCGTTTATTAAAATTTCTTCCACGTCCCATACGTAACTACCGAGGTCGTGTTGTTTTGCATTTTGCTACTTTGAAGTTATATTTGTTATGCCACAAATATATACATTTTCGTGGTCATTTGCATGCTCTACAGGAGCCTTATCAACAACAGACTTTATCTGGCAGTTTAAAATTACAAAAACTTCTACCTCGGCAATTGCCCGTTTTCTCGGCTCTTATATATATATAGATGGCCCTACTGAAATAAATGATACACCGCACAATGCAAAGAGATAGAGACAAGTGGGTTGAAAGGCAGCCGTTTGGGTGTATTGTTACTGAGAACGTTTCATTTACTTCAACAGCGTAGACAGCGTAGACTTCTTTCTTTGTCGAATGAGCGGAGTATATATAGAAAAATTGGACAATATATATACACAAATACATATATATACACAAATGCACGCACATACATAAATGGCAGTTAAATACTTCAGAAACATGATATTTATTTAATCAATTTTGAAAATTTCTATATAGCAATTTTGTAACGCGGAAGATATTTGGTGTTTCAGTCACGTTCACATTACTCGTCTCATAATCACTGGACTTTTGTCCGCTGAAAAGGTAATTTCGACTTTTTTTCTTATTTGCGATTAATTTTTCTTTTCAATTATACAAAATTTCAGTAAAATTAACTCAATATCAGCATTAGGCATACACCATCTTCGGTTGTTTTTAACGACTTTTTAACTGATATTTTTTTCAGGACTTAAATGTTCATGAGTCTCTACAGATTCATTTAGTTTACTTCTATCTACCAGTTCTTTAAAATGTCCTTGCTTCTTTCTAAAGTCTCATTAAATCTCGGTGACTGATGGCGTCTTAGTAGCCTTATCACCTTTCTTGGAGTGAAATGATTTAAAAATAATTTTTCAGTTGGTTTTGAATTCAGAGTTTAATACTTTTCAACTGCTTCTCACCCCGGTTTAAAGCGTTGACTACTTTGCTAATTAACCCATAACTGTAATGGGAAGAATGGAGTTCATATATTGGCGCAAATTTGAGCGGAACAGACGAATATGGAATTTGAATTCGTCTGAGCGATTCCAAATTCTACTCTGGCAATTAGGAATAAAAATTAAATACACTTCATAAAACAAACATGACAAAACAGACAATAAAACAAATGTCTTGTGAAGAGACAATGCTTGTAAAACAAAAATCAAATGGTACTGTTGAAAAATTCAAAAGAACATGTACCACATAAAAGAGACCAAAGTTATTTCTAAAAGAAAAATTCATTATGTCTTATGAAAGACGAAATTACAAATAAGATAATAAATAATCAATATTCAAATTTACCTTTTATTAAATAATAAAAAAAACAGGAAGTACTATAATTCGGTTTTACAACTTATTTTTTACTTAAAAAAAACAGTGCTCGATAGAAAAACAGTAGAGCAAAATATTATCTTATGATATATATATATATTTATATATATATATATATATATATATATATATATATATATATATATATATATGTCTGTATATATATTATAAATCTTATACATGTCTATATATGTATATATTTATATATATTAGTGTATATAAATAGATATAGATAGATATGCATACTAGTATACTAGCAGTAGAGCCCGGCGTTGCCCGGGGATGTAACAGTAAGAGAGAGATCAAGTATTGACCATCATAAAGACTGAAAATTAAAATTGACAAACATTATTATTTAAGGTTTTTTTTTTGTTTTTTGTTTTACGAATTGGTCAAACCCAAACTCAAACGAAAACATTGTTTTCAATCGTTATGAGTCTATCGATTGAGTAGAATTTTATTATAAACAATTGTCTTGTAAATGGAATTTTTAAAGCATTCTGAATGTAAAAATAAAGAAAAAAGTGTGCAAGACAATAAGAAACGCTACCTACCAAAAAATGAAGTTTTGTTGAAATCGGTTGAAAAACGTAGGAAATCCTATCCCATATATAAGCGAACACACACACACACACAACCTGGGTTTTATGATAAGTATAAATCGATATGAGTTGTCCCCCTTTCATTCTGGCGACAGAATCGTGTTTTAAAATTGATTTCATGCAAAAACAATTGTGTTTTTCCAATTGTTGACGCTGTCAGAACCCACGCAAGGTAATTTTACGCAGTCCTGTGACGTTTTGTTGAAATCGGTTGAAAAATGTAGGAAATCCGATCCAATATATAAACGTAAAGATACACGCACACACACACACACAATCTGCGTTTTATAATAAGTAAGATGTATATATAAAAAGAAAGGAAGAGACGGAGAGAAAGATAGATAGAGAAAATCAGGGATAGACAGATATCAACGTAACAGTTACACTGTATGTTGGCCTCTCGATAGAATATTGCAACTTCACTTGATAAATCAACGCTAACCTGCACTTAATTGCAATTACATTTCAGATTTGTTTATATATTTATATTGTGAATATATATATATATATAATTTTCATAATTTTATTTATCATAATATATATATATATATATATATATATATATATATATATATGTATATAATATAAAATAATATAATATTATATAATATAATATATAAAAATAATATATAATTTTATCATAATCTTATTTGTCAATCCTGAAATGCTTTTTTTAAATACATTATTTGACTTATTCTTATGTTTTGTGTTTAGTTCCCGCGCCCAAACGCCAGGTACCTTTGTGCATGTAAAAAGAAACTATTTTATAATGTTAGATATCACTTACATATTGTCTAGCTTAACATCCCATCAAATGATGCATTACATTCTTTAAATTCATTGTCAAGAGATTACTATTTATTTAACTGATAAAAAGATACATTAGGTTTTCTTCAAACAATTCACAGCTTACGTGACGTTAAGGCATTGATAGCACAGTATTATTGTGACGTACATATGTTTTAAATTATATTTTTCGTAATTTTATTTATCATAATATATATATATATATATATATATATATATATATATATATATATATAATAATATAATATAATATAATATAATATAATATATAAAAATAATATATAATTTTATCATAATCTTATTTGTCAATCCTGAAATGCTTAATGACGGTTGATCATATGAACAGGTTTTTAAGACTGTAAATATATAATCAGCTAGTTCCTTCAATATATAAAATATTATAACCCTGGAAAGTACATATTAAATTGAAGATATAGCGTTTTTTTTAGGGTTTTTTTTTTTTTTTTTTTTTTTTTATAAAAAAAGGACATAATAGTTTAGTCTTTAGAGTAAAAATTATATATATTTTCGAAGAAGCAAGAATAAAATAAAGTTGAAATCTTGCGTTTTCACAGCAAAAACAAACGACACTATAACAAAATTAACGAATTCTTTTATTTCAGGGAATATATTCTTGATTTCCAGTCAAATTTTATCTTCAATTTAAATGTAATGTCATTGCTATCTTCCGTTTTCTTAATTCCTGTTCTTTAAAAGTTCTCTCTCCTTAATAATCTTTTCTTTTTCTCATATTCTCTGACACTCGATATCCACCGCCTCGTATCTTGGTGGAATTATTGCCCTGCTTCGGGATGAAATGATTAAAAGAAGGTAAATATTGTAGTCAACATGGTGCTTTTTGCGTTACCTGAATTTCTTTGAGGGAGAGAGTCGTACTGGTTGTTCCGCAATCATAATCTCATTGTTTGTCGGTACGATACTAATTAAATATAAATCTGGGAATTAGCTTACATTTAAAGTTTTTATCCTTCAACCGTCTTCTCGATATGATCCGTTCCCAAATAGGTATTTATGCTGACACCCCGACCATTTACTCCCGCAGGCAGCTCTCGAAAAAGATCTGCAATCAGTGGTTGACAGGAACAAGCAAGTAAATTTTAACACTTTTTAAAACAAAACTGTTCTCATTTACTTACGATAGGGAGCCTTTTCTATTTCCCATTAGCATGGTTAAACCTCCAGGAAAACAACACTTTACTCCTTCATGGGCTCACTTTTTCTACTGACCTGAAGTAGAGTGAATATATGATTATATTGAATCAATTGTTAAGTTAACTGCTATGAAAGTTAGTTGTGCGTGTCGTGAGAGACAGCTCTACTTGTCAGAATCCAACTTGCACATTCATTAATCTACTATTCAAGTAATACTGGAAACATGAACGACTCATTTTATCACTGAATTAAATATCTGGTTTCTCTTGCGAGGGTTTATCTTTACAAGAGAACATAAAAGCGTAATGGCTAGATTTACTCAATCTTTACTTTCCCGTCTTAACTAGGTTCAAAATGATTTACGTTTTCTCGTGAGCAAAGGTAATTTTCTCACTCAATAACCCCATTCATATAGAATCAGCGTTGCAATTCTCGCTACACTATTGTTATTTCTATGGCAAACTAAACGTTTGCCATAGAAACAGCTTCATTATTTGCTTCTTTATTGTTAACCAAATCAATCATTTAGAGAGGAAAATCAATATTCCTTCCACTGATTCGATTCACTCTGATACCTCCGTAAACCTGAAAGTCTCATTCAGATAGATTTCCTAAGAACTGATATATTATAAACAATACTCAGGCCTGGTAAAGTCCCTGTTAACTTTAATCCTGCCAAATACAGTTCAAATATCAATCGTTGTTTCCGTTTAGTCCTTATAATTTTCACTTCTTATCACTTTCTATTTCATTGATATCAAACACCTCATTCATCATTGTTATATCAACTGTAATATTCGACAGCAATTATATTTTGAGCCTTGTATTTGGTAAAAACCAAGTGTACAATTTAAATTGGTGAGTATAATGATGGAAGAGTTGAATATTTAAAAATCTTGCTGATACTTGATTTCAATATTGATTTTCAGTAAATAGAATAATAATTCCTTTCGTGTTTTTTTTTCAGAAATATGCGATATCTAAAAGTGTTGCTCTTGATATTTCTGCAAATAAATTCAGATGGTAAGAATTTCTGAGATTTCAATTTGCAATTTCTCTCTCTCTAAGCATGGGCAGCTGATAGATTTTCTTTTCGTAAATGTAATCTTTATGTAGAAAAATGTTTTCTCTGTATGATCTTTAGCATAAATTTCGCTCCAAAGTGATTTAATTGATGCCAGTGAAATTACCTTTCATTATTTTTCCAACTTAAAAAATATAAATTTTAGCTGAAACATGATACATCCCACGACGTCCGTGGAGGAAGTTGATGTAATTGGAGACGTGATGGAAATTACCCGAATTATCGCATAATATCTCATCTGTTATCTATAATTAACATTACATATAACAGATGAGACGTAGACTTACAAAATTACGTATGACATGAAAATGGACGCAAAGTAGTGGCATATTTTTTAAACTAATTCACTCCAATCAAATCGGATTAATACGCAAGTGGTTACAGATGATTGAGATCGAGAGTAAAGAGGCGAGTTTGGGAAAAGAGAAGAACAGGGAACACTATCAAGGTATCAAATGTCGAGTGACATTCAGTCAGTTATGTACTATCCGTGATACACCCTTAGGCGATCCTGCATTTTTCGATACATGACTGACGAGGTAGATTTTTTCCCGCAGTAGGTTGCTATTTCTTTCTACGGTAGACCAGCTGCCATCCGAGGCTATAGAATCCGGTATGTTCTACTATTTACCTATAGCTTTGAGAAGAAGAGGATTCATACCATTCCCAAGAGTATTAGCAAGTAAGTGAATATAATGGATTCGACTGGAATTCGTTACTTGTCTCTCCGATTCCTCAATCCGATCAGGCTGACATTACACTTGAATATTTGAAGATTGTAGTTATCGGGGAAACAAGCAAGGGGAAGGAAGTTCGACAGACGGAAAGT
The DNA here is from genome assembly GCA_963932145.1 of Acanthosepion lycidas. Taxonomy (NCBI): domain Eukaryota; kingdom Metazoa; phylum Mollusca; class Cephalopoda; order Sepiida; family Sepiidae; genus Acanthosepion; species Acanthosepion lycidas. Next base: position 145,649,635 of record OZ010572.1, read on the forward strand.
GTGAGAGAAGAAGCTGTTTGAGTAGAATAGGCGTACACATTTCATCAGTGAAAGTGGGGTAACGAAATTCCAGCCTAGTAGCTCGCTTAAATTCATGCAATCTGCGAACAAGCGAAAATAGCTCGTCGAAACAGTTGCCGTGAAAATAATCGAAGAGGAGGCACAGGGGATTATTATTGAATTATTATTATTGTATTATTATTATTATTATTATTATAAAAGTCTTATTGAACTCTTCAAACCTAAACAATTGGTCTAATAAAAATCCCGAAATTCTTACGGAATGTTTATGAAGATGACAAATTGGATATGTGCGGAGGCGCTGTGTAACACTTTATAGATGCTTACGATAATGACATAAGTCATGAAAATGCATATCCAGTGGATGTGACTATTACTTAGTCATGTAATTATGATTCGTCTATATTGCAGTTCACGTGGAAATAAATAGGGGTGGGGGTCATTATTTTCGCGGATTCATTCCTGGATACAAAGGACGATGAAAAGTCCAATTCCAGATAATTCAACATAATTTATATTTTAATAAAAAATATCTGGTTAACACAATGCTGGCGGTTTCCATATATTATGCGAGGATTACTTGTTATATATATATATATATATATATGTGTGTGTGTGTGTGTGTGTGCATGTGTGTGTATGTATGTATGTATGTATTATGAAATGGACGAAGTCCGACAATTATTTTAAGATATTTTTATGTTTATACATTCTTTTTATTGATACAAATATTTAATTAAATGATCTGTTTATAATAAAACAGTATTAAACAACATTTAACGCTTGACTGTGAAAAATTTCTCGGACATTCAGGCCGGTAAATGTTTAATACTGTTTATTATAAAAAAGCATTTACTTAAAAATTTGTATGAATAAAAGGAATGTATAAATATAAAAATGTCTTAAAATATTTGTCGTTCTTTGTCTATTTCAGTATATATATATATATATATATATATATATATATATATATATATATATATATATATATAAATAACTTAGTGTTCTTTAAGTGTTATAATTTAAGTGTTTTAATTTTTCTACAAGGCATAACTTACATCTATCGCCTGAAATCTGTCATATTACATCGGGCTCTATTTTATTTATAGCAACATTTTGTTTCCTACAATCTATCTATCGATCTATCTAGGTAAATATTTCGATATAAATAAATAACATTTATCTGTAAAATGACAGTATGAATAAAGACAAAGACATCTTTTTTAACAACGCGTTTTGTCCCCTGAAGAAATTTATCAAGACAAATGTAAGAATTTAATTTTGTAATAGAAGTAAAAATCAAAAGCTTTTGAAAATTTATCATTTTAAGAAGATTCTAAGATTTTCTTAAAATTTACTGTGCAAGAAAATCTAAACTATGGTGCACACTAAGTGACATAATTTAATATCTATTAAAGGCAAATGACAACATGTTTTAAAGTTGGTGAGTTATTATTTTATTTATTTAATATAACAGTTTTTAATTTATAATGTAAAATAATAAAATAAAGGCGTTAGCTGCAAACCTTATAGCCAGATGAAAGTTTTATTAAAATTAAATAAATTAATATTAAATTAAATTAAAATTTTCATTTGTATTTCGCCCTCTTTGTATATAAATGACTGATTTCATCAACAAAACAACAATATATATATATATATATATATATGTGTGTGTGTGTGTGTATATGTCATATTGTGCTATATCCTTAATATTTATATGTACATCTATATATATTTTTAAACAGGTGCTTTTGAAATGGCAAATACCTATTTCAATTCTCAAAAACAGATGCTGAAAAACACCAACATTACTTTGTATCCACAATTAAAAAAATCCAGAACGGACAAGCGATATTACAACGACAATCGTCCAAGTCCATACAACTGCACTTTATTGATCAACGAAGAGACATTGTGTTCTCAACACAGGAAAGTATTTCTTCTAATTGCTATAAGAACAATCTATTCACATATTGAAAGACGAAAAATATTACGAGAATCCTTTCATCTTAAGCCTAATTTAGGTTTAAACGATGAGATTGTAGTTAAACACGTATTCCTTTTCGGGAATACCAGAAATCCATCCGTGGAAAACCTGATAAGAAAAGAAAGCATTGAATACGGCGACATTCTTCAAGCAGACTATATTGAATCATATAGCAATCTTACTTACAAGTCAGTCATGGCGTGGAAATGGAGCATTGATTATTGTCCGAACGCTGAGTATGTTATAATCATGAATGATGAATTATTATTTGATATAGGGAAGGTCCTTTTATTTTTGATTAATGATCTAATCAGGGGCCATGTTGATGACCATTTTGCTATCTGTTTTCCTATTGGAAATGAAGCGGTGATTCACTTCAGAATGAAGCAGTTTCAGGTATTAGATCGCAAAATTATGTATCAAGGAAAATTCACCCCAATTTATTGTCATGGTTTTGGATATGCGGCACACATAACAGTCATTAACAAATTGTATAAATTATCCCAAAGAAATATATTCTTTATGCCCGATGATATATGGATCGGTGTTATGAGTGAAAGACTCCGACTAAAAATACCTAACCACCGACACGTCTATGTGATAAAAAATATAGAAAAATATTTTGCAGCAGAAGACTATGCGTTGAAACCAGGAATGTTTGCTGTGAGTGATTATGGCAAGCTTAAAGGCTCTGAAGGCAGAACCCAACAGAATGTATTGCTTATTTTGCGGAAACATTGGAATAAATCATTCAAAGTTTACAATGATTGGCAATCAAAAGCTGAAGAAGTTTGCGTGTCAACAACCTTGATTCTTTTTGTCCCTTTTATTATTTTTATATTCTTCATTCGAAGGCATCTGAGATTTTTTAAAATTCTATTAACAATAACAAAATAAAACTCTTCCTTATTGATGGAAAATAAAACTGTAACTCTCATAAAAAGTCGTTCAATTTCTTAAATATGAAATGTGCAAATAATATGTTCGGAAAAATGTAAAATAACTATTATGGGATCCACCCTTTTCTGATATAAATGGACTCGTCCTGCTGCCATAAAATAGCCACAGTCAGTCAGTCGTGAGTCTGATAGTAGATGAACAGTGTAGAGGAACAGGTGGAGGAACAGGGTGGAGAAACAGAGTGGAAAGTACATAGACACTATGATTGAGTTGACGTTAGAAGTCAGTTACAAGTACGTCCGACTCTAAGGAAGTTTACTTCGAGACTGTATATAGCGATCTTTGATTAATACTAACCGGCCTTCCTGGATTTTACTAACAGCATTACCTTTTGTATTTTGTGTAAATACATTTAATTTCTTAGCTTAAATACTTTCGTTTGTCATTTATTGGAGACCGATTTTTCACGCGGAATCCACAACAACTTGGCGAACGAGGATTCGAAACTCACGCGGATACCCCACAACAACTACTTGGCGAACGAGGATTCGAAACTCACGCGGAAAGAAAAACTTTTTGTGCGTCTAACAACAAACAACTTGGCGAACACACGCGGAAAAACTATTCAACAGAAGAAAAATCCTTCCCTCGTCGTTCAACAACAAATTAGCGACAAACAATTTCGAGGAGTAAAAATACATAAAATCATGGAAGATTTTAAAAATATGTTGGTAGAACTGATAAGACACCAAAATGAGCAACACTTACAAATGCAGAAATACCAAAATGATCAGCAGTTACAGCTACAAGAAAAATGGCAAAAGGAAATATTACAAACGCAAAAGGAAAATCAAGATAGACAAACAGAGCTCCAGGAACTAACATTGAAAGTAGCGGGCAGCAAGCAATTAGATATTGAAAAAGAAGCAACATTTTCGCAAGACGCAGAGTGGAATACCATAGAGATTTTCATATATTCTCTAGATGAGGACAAAAATTTTGGAGATTACTTCAGAAGACATGAAGACATCTTTAACATAGACTCTCAAAATTGGACAGAAGCAAAAAAGCTACGTCTATTGCTTAGAAAATTAGGAACTGAAGAATATACAAAGTTCGTGGATAATATCTTGCCAAAAAAGACGAACGAATTAAAATTTGACGAAGCAGTGACATGTCTTAAAGAACTCTTCAGCCCCAAAACATCACTCTTCCATAGGAGGTGGAAATGTCTTAACCTGCTAAAGGGCGATAATGATGATTATTCCACGTTTGCCGAAATCGTAAATAAACATTATGACGACTTCAAACTAGCGGAATTAACACCGGACAGTTTTAAATGTCTCATCTTTGTTCAAGGGCTAGTTTCTACAAAAGATAGCGAAATGCGTAGAAGAATGTTTGCAAAATTACAAAATGGACCGGGTCTAACATTACAGCAATTCTCAGAAGATTGCCAGAGATGTTTAAGCATAAAGAAAGACGCAAAGGACATTGAAAAATCAGCTGTTTCTCATATACGTAAGTTGAATAAAAGTCTACGTTCTTCTCCCTACCCAAAAAGAAAACTAAAATTTTACGACAATGAAAAAAGATTCTCACCCTCCCCAGAAAGAAAAATAAAATATTATGATAAGAGAAAAAATACAACATACAGGACATATTATGACGAATATCGAAACAAATATAAGTCCCCTCCATCAGCATGTTATCGATGTGGAGGATTACATTGGTACAAGGATTGCCGCTTCAGATATAAAAAATGTCATGAATGTGGAAAAAAGGCCACAAGGCATCCCAATGTAGAAATAGAAAAGATACTAATAGAATAAGAGCTACAAGGATGAATAATGATGACAACACCAATGTAAGGAAATATGTAGAACTGGAAATTTTAAACAAAAAGATTAAATTAGAACTGGATTCGGGTTCCGACCTCACGATAATCAACTTACAGACATGGAAAAAACTCAACAGACCTACCATGTTGCACAGTCAAAAAATTGCCAAGTCGGTTACAGGCAAACGAATAAAATTTGAGGGAGAAATAATAGTGAATGTTAAATTTCACGACAAAACAAAACTAAAACTTGAGATATACGTCATGACAGATACTGAAAATTTAGTAGGTATCGACTGGATGCAGATATTCAACGTTTGGGACCTACCTATCAACTTGTTTTGTAAAACGTTAGAGGTTGAACCATCAGATACAATAAAAGTGAAGGAAGAATTATACAAGCAATTTCCTGAGGTATTTTCAAGTGGGTTGGGACGATGCAACAAATTTAAGGCCAAAATAGAATTAAAAGAAAACGTCCAACCAATTTTCAGAAAGAAGCGAAATGTACCGTTTGCTACTATAGAAAAAATAGACAAAGAATTGGGGAGACTTGAACAAACTGGGATTTTATCTCAAACAGAGTTTAGTGAGTGGGCTGCGCCAGTGGTTTACGTAAAAAAGAAGTCAGGAGAAATTCGCGTATGCGCAGATTTTTCGACGGGACTCAACAAGGCAGTAAAAGACCACCATTACCCACTACCGAGCCCAGAGGAGGTATTTACGGCGGTAAGATGTTTTCAAAAATAGATCTTAGTAAGGCTTATCTACAATTCCCAGTACAAGAAGAGAATTCGAAATCCTTTTCATAAATACGCACAAAGGGTTGTACAAATTCAACAGACTACCATTCGGAGTAAAAGTTGCACCTGCAATTTTTCAGCAAACTATGGACACAATGCTCACGGGCCAGAATTTTGCGACCGCTTATCTGGATGATATCCTAATTAAGAGCGACAATGTTGAAGAGCACACGTCACACATAAAAGAAGTTTTTAGAAGACTTCAGGACTTCGGCTTCAAAATAAAAGGAGAAAAGTGTGATTTTTTCCTAAAGGAATTTAAATATTTATGTCAGATAATAAATGAAAATGGCAGGAAACCGGACCCAGAGAGGGCATCGGCAAATAAAAATATGCCGGAACCAAAAAATATTGCAGAACTGCAAAGTTTCCTGGGCCTAGCTAACTACTATGGCGAATTTATTGATAATATGCATAAACTGAGGGCTCCATTAAATGAGTTAATAAAAAAGGAAAATAATTGGAATTGGACAGAGTACTGTAAAAAAGCGTTCAAAGAAATAATGCAGAAATTAACTTCAGAGCTAACACTGACACATTTTGATCCCGAACTCGAAATAATTATTGCAAGTGACGCGAGCTCACATGGGATAGGTGCGTGTATTTTACACAAGATGCCGAACGGTACAAACCAACCGGTTGCACACCCATCTAGATCATTATTACCGGCGGAGAGAAACTATTGTGCAAATAATATGTCCGGAAAAATGTAAAATAACTATTATGGGATCCACCCTTTTCTGATATAAATGGACTCGTCCTGCTGCCATAAAATAGCCACAGTCAGTCAGTCGTGAGTCTGATAGTAGATGAACAGTGTAGAGGAACAGGTGGAGGAACAGGGTGGAGAAACAAAGTGGAAAGTACATAGACACTGTGATTGAGTTGACGTTAGAAGTCAGTTACAAGTACGTCCGACTCTAAGGAAGTTTACTTCGAGACTGTATATAGCGATCTTTGATTAATACTAACCGGCCTTCCTGGACTTTCCTAACATCATTACCTTTTGTATTTTGTGTAAATACATTTAATTTCTTATCTTAAATACTTTCGTTTGTAATTTATTGGAGACCGATTTTTCACGCGGAATCCACAACAGTAACACATATCCCTATATTAAATGCTCTGTTTATTTTTCTCGGCTATTTGTATATATACAGGTAAGTGGTGCATTGTGGGTAGTCTATTATGGCGGTTATTTTACCGGAAGTCGTTTATTTATTTATTTGTGTTATATTATTTTGCTTGTTTTTAATTTTTGTTTCTTATTTTATTTATTTTTTTAATCGGTGTTTTTATTAACGTAGGAAAAATTTGTTTATCATTTATTTAATAGTTTTGTTTTGGTTTGAGAATTTAATTCAAGTTATTTATTCGATTTTGCGGTTTGAATTGTTTATTTTAGTTATATCTGCTTTTAGTTTTTTTGGAAACAAACCAATCCCAAATAAAGATAATCAATTAAAAACTCTTCCCGCCAAAATAATACTTAGAATGAACTACAACAATCAACCCCAAAATTGAACAAATAGCTTTAATTAAATTCTCAAACCAAAACAAACTGTTAAATAAGTGATATAAACAATTTTTTACTACGTTAATAAATAAATAAATAAATAAAATAAGAAACAAATGAAAAATAAAAAAACAAGCAATATAATTTGACCCAAATAAATAAACAAACGACTTCCGATAAATAACCGCCATAATAGAATACCCACAATGCACCACTAACCCGTATATATATAAATAGCCGAGAAAAATAGCAGCATATGTTGCCTGACGATTGCATATAGCACGAATCAGACTGTCGCCTCTAAGTGTTGACTTCTATGTTCACTTTTATATAAATATACATATATCTATTTTTGGAATAACTTATTTTGAAATTTGCTTTGTTTTATATGCACACACATATAAATATACATCTATATAACTATATAAACATATATATAAATATATATAATTGTATATATATAAATATATACATAATATATACATTTGTATAGATATATGTAGCATATCAAAATGCAATTATATATATATGTATAGATAGGTGGATATAGATATGTATATATGTATATGAATATATAAATGCTTAAATAAAATATGTCACATATGCAAAGAATGAAAGAAGGAAATAAACAGAGAGAGATGGAAAATATAATGTTTTGAAAAAAGTATATATATATATATATATATATATATATGTGTGTGTGTGTGTTAGGTAAATCTTGTCGGAAGTTTATATCATATTTAAGCTTGAATTAATCTTCATATGAGTTTACTTCTACTTGGGTTGCGGAATCGACTAAATTCGTCTCTTATGGACTCCTATGTTGTGTCACATATGCGAGCGTGCAAATGCTATGACTGCTTGATCATGGCGTGCACGCATGCACAAAACATATGAATAGGGATATCGATAGAAATAGAAAGTTTTGAAAAAAGCATATATATATATATATATATATATATATATATGAATAAGGATATCGTTCCCGATCTGTTTATTAATTGTTCACTATTCACTTGTTAACGTTAACAACGAACTCTTTTAAATTACAAAATGTTCCTGCGATTTAATGGAAATTACTTACAATGTAATGCATAATTCTTATAGTACTTTCCTTTTGCGATCATCAGAAGTCTGATTTATTTTTAAAATTTGAATTTATTTATGTTAGTTTAGTATTCTCAATTTATTTTCAATTTGATGCTTTCGCATTCACGGACATTTTGTGTAAAGGAAGAGAGAAAGTTAATGTGTTGATACGTACTATTTTATTCCGAGTTCTTCCGATATACGCACATGAAAAGGATGAACACTGCAATTTTTTACATAAAATAACATTCGTGAAACACTAAATACATATACAAAACAATCTATATATTAAATTAAAAGTCAAATAAATTTCAACTTTGATAATGGTTAAAGTATAGCCGTATTCGCTTGTATATATAAAACATTCAGACAATTTTTATTTAATTTATGATCTGAAAAAAATTCTAAATACACGTGAGAGCACTCACAGCAGTTACTCTTTTGCATAAAAGAGGAATTTCTCTAAAATACACGACTATATATATATATAATTATTTATTTAAAAATATGATTCCAACACGCTACATAAGAAGTGTCATGTTTCAAAAACAAGAGCCGAAAACTTCAATATAATTATTAGAATTAAATTGAATTAAAGTAAGCTCTGTTCCATCTTCAAGCGAAATTTATTTTGGAATAACTTATTTCTGAAATTTACGTGTTTTAATAGTATATTCACAATTGAAATCAAAATTTCCATGGTAACAGCCATGGTGAATTTTTAAAATAGGTAGGGGTGTTGATAATTTGTATCAGCATAGAGTTATTTTCATAGATGTCAAGTCAGGGTAAGATGGGAGTGTCTGAATTTAAAACGGAAGATGTTTTCAACCAGTCTGGTTTGCGTGTCTATGGAGATTTTTTTATTTTTTATTTTATTTCATTATGAAAGGGTTTTGTGTATATAAAAACTGTCGTAACATTTGTTTTTTGACGACTTCATAAAGGGCTATCTTTTTTTGTAGGGTGTTTAAACTTTTTATTGAGGCTATGGATTATAAATGTTAATTTATTGTATGTTTGTTTTTAAGCTAAATTATCCAATGCGTGAATTTGATGATGTTGGCAAAAACCGTTAAGTCATCTCTATTGTTTAATAAAACCAAATACTAACCCTTTATATATATAGTATTATATAATTATATTTATGCTCTAATTTTGTATCGAGCACTATTTTTTAAAAATAATAACAAAAATAGTAAAGAACTTTGGATTACTTACCTAACCAGTTCTTTCCTATTTTCTATATAATTTCACACACACACACACACACACACATATATATATATGTATGTATGTATGTATGTGCCGGCAGACATTCGCTAAGCATACACCTTGAAAAACTTAACACAAAGTGTTTCGTCAAAATAATTGTGTGATGAAATCGAGGAAAGACCAACTTATTTTTGTTGTATTTTATCCTATTTGTGATATTGAGAAAGACATCTGTCACGGGAGATAGGAGGCTCTTAAAGGGTCTCGAGTAATATATGACTTGGGCCAGAATGTATTTTAAGCTCATTAGTATTGAAGAAAGGTAAGGTCAGGGAGAAAGTCCGATTTACTGCCGCAGGAGAAACAATTCTTACTCTGAGCGAAAAGCCTGTTAAGAGCTTTGGCAAGACTTTCAACAGCAGTCTGAAGGACACAGCCGCGATCCAGCAGACTATAAAAGACCTTGAGAAGTGACTGACGAAGATTGAAAAATCTGGATTGCCATGACGTTTTAAGGCATGGATCTTCCAGCATGCACTTTTGCTCCGGATATTGTGGCCATTGCTCGTCTATGATATTCCGATTACCATTGTGTAAACGTTAGAGAGAGCAACTAGTAATCGTTTGAGAAGGTGACTGGGTTTGCCGCGATACTTAAATGGTGCGGGCCTCTATGGGAACAGCAACGCGTTGTGCCTCCCCTTTAGCAGACTCGTGGAAGAATTCAAAATCACGAAAACGAGAGAACGGCTGCAGTATGCAGAATCTAAAGATCCAAAAGTAGCAGCAGCAGGAATTCAGACAAGATTTGACAGGAAATGCAGCGCTGAAGAAGAATTGCGAGTGGCGAAGGAGAGACTTTGGCATAAAGCTATATTAGGGTCAATAGCTAAAGGCAAAGAGGGATTTGGGTTTTTCCCCTGTTGGCAAACCAACATTGCCAAAGGCAAAGAAAGACGCCAACTCATCCAAGAAGAAGTCCGTGCCGGCGTAGAAGAAGTGCGTTATTGTGAAATGGTCGGTTAAATCAGCAGGGAACCTGGACAAAATGGGATAATGTAGAAAAGAAATGAATTACTTGGTCAGATTGCTGGCGGTCGGATTTTAGCGAGATTCTATTTCTCATCAAATCAGTATATGATGTCCTACCGAGACCAATGAACCTGCATATATGGGAGAAGAGCGAGACCAACAATTTCAAACTATGTGCAAGGAAAGAATCCTTACAGCACATCCTCAGTATTTACCCAAAAGGTTTGGGTGATAGTCGGTACTGTTGGCGTCACGACCAAGCACTCAAAGCAATTGCGAACAAGGTGACTAAAACTATAATGGCTAGTAAGCATCAATCAGGGAAGAAATTGAATTAGATTATCTCTGTAAAAGCTGGAGAGAAGATACAGAAACAGAGGAAAGAGAGAACGAGCCTGTTATCTTCCGCAGACGATTGGCAGTTGATGGTGGACCTAGAGAAACCAGCTGAAGTTCCCAGACATATAGCCGTAACATCGCTCAGACCGGATGTGATATTGCACTCCAACAACACAAAGCAGTGCATTATTTGGGAACTATCTGTGTCATGGAAAGTATATATTATACTAGCTAATGAGAGAAAGAGGTCCAAATACCAAGAACTGGTCGAACAATGTCGGCAGAAGTCATGGAAGATATACTATGACCCCGTAGAATTTGGTTGCAGTAGCTTTGCTGGACAGTCGTTGTGCAGAGCCCTAGCAAAAAAAATAAGGATTGTGGAGGCCGTTAGGGCGAGAGCGCTGAAGGACATTACCAACGCAGTTCTAACTGCGTCAAAATTGATTTGGCTTAAGAGATCAGAGACATGGAAGAAATAATCAGGACGATAAGGGAAATCTCAGAATCATAATTAGGAGACGTGTTACACTTTATAACGGAATATTAAGAGAATATATTAAGTTAGGGTAGTCGAACTGATATGGATAGGGCTTGAGATTCGATGGCGTATGTGGGGGACATGGATAGGAATATTTTTTGTTGTTTTTTTTTCGCTTTATTTTTTTGCTTTTTCGGTTACTGATTGACATTATTTTATTATTATTATTTGTTAGCGCTTACTCACTGTTTCATTATTAAAGCGTAATTGCATATTTCTTATGAATGGCATGGTGGGGAAGATATAGTATCGTTGTAATAATTGTCTGGAAATTTAGGGAGTTGATGCTAGTACAAATTGAGTAGATTTATTGTGAGAAATATGTATTAGATTGTAAATATGTGTATAGTTTACTTAATTGAGTAGATAGCATATTTATTTATCTATTGTTATCGAATTATTTTAATCGGTAAAGGACAAAACGGGGAAGGAAATCAAGATAAATTAGTAGCATTTAATTTGTAGTGAATGGTTTCGTGAATCAAAGAAATTGGGGGCTAGAAGTTATGTACGTGAGTCAATACATGTGTGTGTGTGGGTAGTTACATTTATGTGTGGATGCAAGTATTTATATGCAGGTTTTTTGTGTCTGATTTTGTGTGAATAAGAGTATAAGTTAAGCGTTATAGATTGAACTGATAGAATAGCGAATTTCCTTTGTTTCGAAAGTGCTAGTAGGATAGATTTGGGTTGGTTACGGGTGTAGGTATAGGTCAATATTTAGTATCGTTATGGGATTAGTATTTGATATGTAAAACATGGGCTTAAACAATGCAATAACGATACCAGCTCACCTTGTTATGGAATCCGGAAGAGGTAAATCTAAACCGAATGAACTAAAAAGTCACCGCTATAGAGCAGAGGAGCGTGACAAGCCCTATTTTCATTGGCTGACGTTGAGTGACATATGTCAATAAGAACGGTCGAAGTCCAGCCTTGTTAATTTCTTATGATGAGTCTTTTCAGTTGATTAAACCACTTTTCTCCATAAAAAAGACCCCCCAGATAAAATCGATTCCGAAGAATACCCGGCATTATCAACAGTTAGTGAAGAGGCTGTTATTAGGCATGAAAAATTTGAAAAATTTGAAAAATATGGAGGCCGATAATGGCCAACCAAAAATAAATATGATGACCAATAATGGCCAAGAAGAAAGACACAAATTATGGAGGCCAATAATGAACAAGACAAAACAAAAAAAAGTATGGTGGACATCAATGGCCAAAAAACATCTTCTAAAAATATGGTGGCAAATATCGGCCACCAAATATGGTGGCAAATATCGTTTAAATTCCGATTTTAAAATCTTTCTCTTCATGCTTCTATTTACTCAAAAGACCTGCTAATATATATAATAAATGTCATCAATACTATTGACAACAGAGTTGTCATTTTCTTGCATTTAGTTCCTCAAATTTCATAAACCGGCCCATTAAATCCCCATATTATAAGAATCATGCATGAACAATCTGTCGTTTTAATCATATATTAGGTTGGTGCAAAATAATGTTATTTTTTCACATATTTTTGCACCAACCTAATACACACACACACACACACACACACACACATATATATATGTATGTATGTATGCATGTATGTATGTATGTGTGTTTGCGTGTATTCACAGAAACACGATACTAATATTTTAAATTACTTTTTAAAAATGAAAAAAAATGTTCTTGCAGCTTTTATTTAAGTTTTAATTTCAAACAAATAGATTAAATTAAATTTAACATTTCTAAACTCTGTCTTTCAAAACTAATTGACTGGAAGAGGTTTTTATCTTGAGATTGCTAAACAGATAAATAGAAGTCCGTCATGACGATCTAATTCTCTTTATTAAGTATATTTTACAAACAAAACATACTTTTCTGAAATTTTATTTGAGTATTTAAATTTTAAATAATCTGGTTTGGAACAAATATTATTTACTTTAAGTTTAAAATATCGTAGGAAGGCATTTTGTAACTGCGTGGTAGGCGTTTATTTAAGGTGTTGAAAGATCTATTGAGAGCATTATATATTACTGACAACCGGAAATTTAACTAATTCTTTGTACGGGGGACATATCTGTAAAAATTACTTGACTAATTTAATGCGAGCGACTTCTTTATATAATTTTTAATTTTACACAATAATCTTTGTAATATAGGAAAATATTCTCTGTAATTTAATGTTTTATTGAATTTTAGCTACTTTGGTTTTAAATATACTATATTTATCGCTTTTGCGTTCTGATAATATCGTGTATGGATATCCTTAATAACAAAATTTGGCACGTTAATACACAAAGAAATAAAAAAATATTTTTAAAATATTGCTGAGCAATGAATTGTAGTAAGCTTTTCCATTTTTGATTAGTAAATATAGTTTTTACTTAATAACAATAATATGTAACGGTGACAAATTAATACTGAATTATAAAAGATTTAAAACATTATATTAAAATATTTATAAAATTCTAGCTTATAAAAATACTCTTACCCATGATCGTAACTTGATTGTAGAAAATTTCTTACGTATAGGCAAACCTCCATAATTTCCCATCTGAAGCATTAAGGAGATTGTGCTAATCAAGGTACATCATGATAGACACTCTTTCTTCTTAGCACACTTTGCACATACTGCTCCCGTTATTACAAGATAGGATTTTTCTCAATATATTCCATTTCATATTCGTGCGTTTATTAAAATTTCTTCCACGTCCCATACGTAACTACCGAGGTCGTGTTGTTTTGCATTTTGCTACTTTGAAGTTATATTTGTTATGCCACAAATATATACATTTTCGTGGTCATTTGCATGCTCTACAGGAGCCTTATCAACAACAGACTTTATCTGGCAGTTTAAAATTACAAAAACTTCTACCTCGGCAATTGCCCGTTTTCTCGGCTCTTATATATATATAGATGGCCCTACTGAAATAAATGATACACCGCACAATGCAAAGAGATAGAGACAAGTGGGTTGAAAGGCAGCCGTTTGGGTGTATTGTTACTGAGAACGTTTCATTTACTTCAACAGCGTAGACAGCGTAGACTTCTTTCTTTGTCGAATGAGCGGAGTATATATAGAAAAATTGGACAATATATATACACAAATACATATATATACACAAATGCACGCACATACATAAATGGCAGTTAAATACTTCAGAAACATGATATTTATTTAATCAATTTTGAAAATTTCTATATAGCAATTTTGTAACGCGGAAGATATTTGGTGTTTCAGTCACGTTCACATTACTCGTCTCATAATCACTGGACTTTTGTCCGCTGAAAAGGTAATTTCGACTTTTTTTCTTATTTGCGATTAATTTTTCTTTTCAATTATACAAAATTTCAGTAAAATTAACTCAATATCAGCATTAGGCATACACCATCTTCGGTTGTTTTTAACGACTTTTTTACTGATATTTTTTTCAGGACTTAAACGTTCATGAGTCTCTACAGATTCATTTAGTTTACTTCTATCTACCAGTTCTTTAAAATGTCCTTGCTTCTTTCTAAAGTCTCATTAAATCTCGGTGACTGATGGCGTCTTAATAGCCTTATCACCTTTCTTGGAGTGAAATGATTTAAAAATAATTTTTCAGTTGGTTTTGAATTCAGAGTTTAATACTTTTCAACTGCTTCTCACCCCGGTTTAAAGCGTTGACTACTTTGCTAATTAACCCATAACTGTAATGGGAAGAATGGAGTTCATATATTGGCGCAAATTTGAGCGGAACAGACGAATATGGAATTTGAATTCGTCTGAGCGATTCCAAATTCTACTCTGGCAATTAGGAATAAAAATTAAATACACTTCATAAAACAAACATGACAAAACAGACAATAAAACAAATGTCTTGTGAAGAGACAATGCTTGTAAAACAAAAATCAAATGGTACTGTTGAAAAATTCAAAAGAACATGTACCACATAAAAGAGACCAAAGTTATTTCTAAAAGAAAAATTCATTATGTCTTATGAAAGACGAAATTACAAATAAGATAATAAATAATCAATATTCAAATTTACCTTTTATTAAATAATAAAAAAAACAGGAAGTACTATAATTCGGTTTTACAACTTATTTTTTACTTAAAAAAAACAGTGCTCGATAGAAAAACAGTAGAGCAAAATATTATCTTATGATATATATATATATTTATATATATATATATATATATATATATATATATATATATATATATATATATATATATATATATATACATGTCTGTATATATATTATAAATCTTATACATGTCTATATATGTATATATTTATATATATTAGTGTATATAAATAGATATAGATAGATATGCATACTAGTATACTAGCAGTAGAGCCCGGCGTTGCCCGGGGATGTAACAGTAAGAGATAGATCAAGTATTGACCATCATAAAGACTGAAAATTAAAATTGACAAACATTATTATTTAAGGTTTTTTTTTTGTTTTTTTTTTACGAATTGGTCAAACCCAAACTCAAACGAAAACATTGTTTTCAATCGTTATGAGTCTATCGATTGAGTAGAATTTTATTATAAACAATTGTCTTGTAAATGGAATTTTTAAAGCATTCTGAATGTAAAAATAAAGAAAAAAGTGTGCAAGACAATAAGAAACGCTACCTACCAAAAAATGAAGTTTTGTTGAAATCGGTTGAAAAACGTAGGAAATCCTATCCCATATATAAGCGAACACACACACACACACAACCTGGGTTTTATGATAAGTATAAATCGATATGATTTGTCCCCCTTTCATTCTGGCGACAGAATCGTGTTTTAAAATTGATTTCATGCAAAAACAATTGTGTTTTTCCAATTGTTGACGCTGTCAGAACCCACGCAAGGTAATTTTACGCAGTCCTGTGACGTTTTGTTGAAATCGGTTGAAAAATGTAGGAAATCCGATCCAATATATAAACGTAAAGATACACGCACACACACACACAATCTGCGTTTTATAATAAGTAAGATGTATATATAAAAAGAAAGGAAGAGACGGAGAGAAAGATAGATAGAGAAAATCAGGGATAGACAGATATCAACGTAACAGTTACACTGTATGTTGGCCTCTCGATAGAATATTGCAACTTCACTTGATAAATCAACGCTAACCTGCACTTAATTGCAATTACATTTCAGATTTGTTTATATATTTATATTGTGAATATATATATATATATATAATTTTCATAATTTTATTTATCATAATATATATATATATATATATATATATATATATATATATATATATATATATATGTATATAATATAAAATAATATAATATTATATAATATAATATATAAAAATAATATATAATTTTATCATAATCTTATTTGTCAATCCTGAAATGCTTTTTTTAAATACATTATTTGACTTATTCTTATGTTTTGTGTTTAGTTCCCGCGCCCAAACGCCAGGTACCTTTGTGCATGTAAAAAGAAACTATTTTATAATGTTAGATATCACTTACATATTGTCAAGCTTAACATCCCATCAAATGATGCATTACATTCTTTAAATTCATTGTCAAGAGATTACTATTTATTTAACTGATAAAAAGACACATTAGGTTTTCTTCAAACAATTCACAGCTTACGTGACGTTAAGGCATTGATAGCACAGTATTATTGTGACGTACATATGTTTTAAATTATATTTTTCGTAATTTTATTTATCATAATATATATATATATATATATATATATATATATATATATATATATAATATAATATAATATAATATAATATATAAAAATAATATATAATTTTATCATAATCTTATTTGTCAATCCTGAAATGCTTAATGACGGTTGATCATATGAACAGGTTTTTAAGACTGTAAATATATAATCAGCTAGTTCCTTCAATATATAAAATATTATAACCCTGGAAAGTACATATTAAATTGAAGATATAGCGTTTTTTTTAGGGTTTTTTTTTTTTTTTTTTTTTTTTTATAAAAAAAGGACATAATAGTTTAGTCTTTAGAGTAAAAATTATATATATTTTCGAAGAAGCAAGAATAAAATAAAGTTGAAATCTTGCGTTTTCACAGCAAAAACAAACGACACTATAACAAAATTAACGAATTCTTTTATTTCAGGGAATATATTCTTGATTTCCAGTCAAATTTTATCTTCAATTTAAATGTAATGTCATTGCTATCTTCCGTTTTCTTAATTCCTGTTCTTTAAAAGTTCTCTCTCCTTAATAATCTTTTCTTTTTCTCATATTCTCTGACACTCGATATCCACCGCCTCGTATCTTGGTGGAATTATTGCCCTGCTTCGGGATGAAATGATTAAAAGAAGGTAAATATTGTAGTCAACATGGTGCTTTTTGCGTTACCTGAATTTCTTTGAGGGAGAGAGTCGTACTGGTTGTTCCGCAATCATAATCTCATTGTTTGTCGGTACGATACTAATTAAATATAAATCTGGGAATTAGCTTACATTTAAAGTTTTTATCCTTCAACCGTCTTCTCGATATGATCCGTTCCCAAATAGGTATTTATGCTGACACCCCGACCATTTACTCCCGCAGGCAGCTCTCGAAAAAGATCTGCAATCAGTGGTTGACAGGAACAAGCAAGTAAATTTTAACACTTTTTAAAACAAAACTGTTCTCATTTACTTACGATAGGGAGCCTTTTCTATTTCCCATTAGCATGGTTAAACCTCCAGGAAAACAACACTTTACTCCTTCATGGGCTCACTTTTTCTACTGACCTGAAGTAGAGTGAATATATGATTATATTGAATCAATTGTTAAGTTAACTGCTATGAAAGGTAGTTGTGCGTGTCGTGAGAGACAACTCTACTTGTCAGAATCCAACTTGCACATTCATTAATCTACTATTCAAGTAATACTGGAAACATGAACGACTCATTTTATCACTGAATTAAATATCTGGTTTCTCTTGCGAGGGTTTATCTTTACAAGAGAACATAAAAGCGTAATGGCTAGATTTACTCAATCTTTACTTTCCCGTCTTAACTAGGTTCAAAATGATTTACGTTTTCTCGTGAGCAAAGGTAATTTTCTCACTCAATAACCCCATTCATATAGAATCAGCGTTGCAATTCTCGCTACACTATTGTTATTTCTATGGCAAACTAAACGTTTGCCATAGAAACAGCTTCATTATTTGCTTCTTTATTGTTAACCAAATCAATCATTTAGAGAGGAAAATCAATATTCCTTCCACTGATTCGATTCACTCTGATACCTCCGTAAACCTGAAAGTCTCGTTCAGATAGATTTCCTAAGAACTGATATATTATAAACAATACTCAGGCCTGGTAAAGTCCCTGTTAACTTTAATCCTGCCAAATACAGTTCAAATATCAATCGTTGTTTCCGTTTAGTCCTTATAATTTTCACTTCTTATCACTTTCTATTTCATTGATATCAAACACCTCATTCATCATTGTTATATCAACTGTAATATTCGACAGCAATTATATTTTGAGCCTTGTATTCGGTAAAAACCAAGTGTCCAATTTAAATTGGTGAGTATAATGATGGAAGAGTTGAATATTTAAAAATCTTGCTGATACTTGATTTCAATATTGATTTTCAGTAAATAGAATAATAATTCCTTTCGTGTTTTTTTTTTCAGAAATATGCGATATCTAAAAGTGTTGCTCTTGATATTTCTGCAAATACATTCAGATGGTAAGAATTTCTGAGATTTCAATTTGCAATTTCTGTCTCTCTAAGCATGGGCAGCTGATAGATTTTCTTTTCGTAAATGTAATCTTTATGTAGAAAAATGTTTTCTCTGTATGATCTTTAGCATAAATTTCGCTCCAAAGTGATTTAATTGATGCCAGTGAAATTACCTTTCAGTATTTTTCCAACTTAAAAAATATAAATTTTAGCTGAAACATGATACATCCCACGACGTCCGTGGAGGAAGTTAATGTAATTGGAGACGTGATGGAAATTACCCGAATTATCGCATAATATCTCATCTGTTATCTATAATTAACATTACATATAACAGATGAGACGTAGACTGACAAAATTACGTATGACATGAAAATGGAAGCAAAGTAGTGGCATATTTTTTAAACTAATTCACTCCAATCAAATCGGGAGTGCCACTAATACGCAAGTGGTTACAGATGATTGAGATCGAGAGTAAAGAGGCGAGTTTGGGAAAAGAGAAGAACAGGGAACACTATCAAGGTATCAAATGTCGAGTGACATTCAGTCAGTTATGTACCATCCGTGATACACCCTTAGGCGATCCTGCATTTTTCGATACATGACTGACGAGGTAGATTTTTTCCCGCAGTAGGTTGCTATTTCTTTCTGCGGTAGACCAGCTGCCATCCGAGGCTATAGAATCCGGTCTGTTCTACTATTTACCTATAGCTTTGAGAAGAAGAGGATTCATACCATTCCCAAGAGTTTTAGCAAGTAAGTGAATATAATGGATTCGACTGGAATTCGTTACTTGTCTCTCCGATTCCTCAATCCGATCAGGCTGACATTACACTTGAATATTTGAAGATTGTAGTTATCGGGGAAACAAGCAAGGGGAAGGAAGTTCGACAGACGGAAAGTGTGAGAGAAGAAGCTGTTTGAGTAGAATAGGCGTACACATTTCATCAGTGAAAGTGGGGTAACGAAATTCCAGCCTAGTAGCTCGCTTAAATTCATGCAATCTGCGAACAAGCGAAAATAGCTCGTCGAAACAGTTGCCGTGAAAATAATCGAAGAGGAGGCACAGGGGATTATTATTGAATTATTATTATTGTATTATTATTATTATTATTATTATTAAAGTCTTATTGAACTCTTCAAACCTAAACAATTGGTCTAATAAAAATCCCGAAATTCTTACGGAATGTTTATGAAGATGACAAATTGGATATGTGCGGAGGCGCTGTGTAACACTTTATAGATGCTTACGATAATGACATAAGTCATGAAAATGCATATCCAGTGGATGTGACTATTACTTAGTCATGTAATTATGATTCGTCTATATTGCAGTTCACGTGGAAATAAATAGGGGTGGGGGTCATTATTTTCGCGGATTCATTCCTGGATACAAAGGACGATGAAAAGTCCAATTCCAGATAATTCAACATAATTTAAATTTTAATAAAAAATATCTGGTTAACACAATGCTGGCGGTTTCCATATATTATGCGAGGATTACTTGTTATATATATATATATATATATATGTGTGTGTGTGTGTGTGTGTGCATGTGTGTGTATGTATGTATGTATGTATTATGAAATGGACGAAGTCCGACAATTATTTTAAGATATTTTTATGTTTATACATTCTTTTTATTGATACAAATATTTAATTAAATGATCTGTTTATAATAAAACAGTATTAAACAACATTTAACGCTTGACTGTGAAAAATTTCTCGGACATTCAGGCCGGTAAATGTTTAATACTGTTTATTATAAAAAAGCATTTACTTAAAAATTTGTATGAATAAAAGGAATGTATAAATATAAAAATGTCTTAAAATATTTGTCGTTCTTTGTCTATTTCAGTATATATATATATATATATATATATATATATATATATATATATATATATATATATAACTTAGTGTTCTTTAAGTGTTATAATTTAAGTGTTTTAATTTTTCTACAAGGCATAACTTACATCTATCGCCTGAAATCTGTCATATTACATCGGGCTCTATTTTATTTATAGCAACATTTTGTTTCCTACAATCTATCTATCGATCTATCTAGGTAAATATTTCGATATAAATAAATAACATTTATCTGTAAAATGACAGTATGAATAAAGACAAAGACATCTTTTTTAACAACGCGTTTTGTCCCCTGAAGAAATTTATCAAGACAAATGTAAGAATTTAATTTTGTAATAGAAGTAAAAATCAAAAGCTTTTGAAAATTTATCATTTTAAGAAGATTCTAAGATTTTCTTAAAATTTACTGTGCAAGAAAATGTAAACTATGGTGCACACTAAGTGACATAATTTAATATCTATTAAAGGCAAATGACAACATGTTTTAAAGTTGGTGAGTTATTATTTTATTTATTTAATATAACAGTTTTTAATTTATAATGTAAAATAATAAAATAAAGGCGTTAGCTGCAAACCTTATCGCCAGATGAAAGTTTTATTAAAATTAAATAAATAAATATTAAATTAAATTAAAATTTTCATTTGTATTTCGCCCTCTTTGTATATAAATGACTGATTTCATCAACAAAACAACAATATATATATATATATATATATATATGTGTGTGTGTGTGTGTGTGTGTATATGTCATATTGTGCTATATCCTTAATATTTATATGTACATCTATATATATTTTTAAACAGGTGCTTTTGAAATGGCAAATACCTATTTCAATTCTCAAAAACAGATGCTGAAAAACACCAACATTACTTTGTATCCACAATTAAAAAAATCCAGAACGGACAAGCGATATTACAACGACAATCGTCCAAGTCCATACAACTGCACTTTATTGATCAACGAAGAGACATTGTGTTCTCAACACAGGAAAGTATTTCTTTTAATTGCTATAAGAACAATCTATTCACATATTGAAAGACGAAAAATATTACGAGAATCCTTTCATCTTAAGCCTAATTTAGGTTTAAACGATGAGATTGTAGTTAAACACGTATTCCTTTTCGGGAATACCAGAAATCCGTCCGTGGAAAACCTGATAAGAAAAGAAAGCATTGAATACGGCGATATTCTTCAAGCAGACTATATTGAATCATATAGCAATCTTACTTACAAGTCAGTCATGGCGTGGAAATGGAGCATTGATTATTGTCCGAACGCTGAGTATGTTATAATCATGAATGATGAATTATTATTTGATATAGGGAAGGTCCTTTTATTTTTGATTAATGATCTAATCAGGGGCCATGTTGATGACCATTTTGCTATCTGTTTTCCTATTGGAAATGGAGCGGTGATTCACTTCAGAATGAAGCAGTTTCAGGTATTAGATCGCAAAATTATGTATCAAGGAAAATTCACCCCAATTTATTGTCATGGTTTTGGATATGCGGCACACATAACAGTCATTAACAAATTGTATAAATTATCCCAAAGAAATATATTCTTTATGCCCGATGATATATGGATCGGTGTTATGAGTGAAAGACTCCGACTAAAAATACCTAACCACCGACACGTCTATGTGATAAAAAATATAGAAAAATATTTTGCAGCAGAAGACTATGCGTTGAAACCAGGAATGTTTGCTGTGAGTGATTATGGCAAGCTTAAAGGCTCTGAAGGCAGAACCCAACAGAATGTATTGCTTATTTTGCGGAAACATTGGAATAAATCATTCAAAGTTTACAATGATTGGCAATCAAAAGCTGAAGAAGTTTGCGTGTCAACAACCTTGATTCTTTTTGTCCCTTTTATTATTTTTATATTCTTCATTCGAAGGCATCTGAGATTTTTTAAAATTCTATTAACAATAACAAAATAAAACTCTTCCTTATTGATGGAAAATAAAACTGTAACTCTCATAAAAAGTCGTTCAATTTCTTAAATATGAAATGTGCAAATAATATGTTCGGAAAAATGTAAAATAACTATTATGGGATCCACCCTTTTCTGATATAAATGGACTCGTCCTGCTGCCATAAAATAGCCACAGTCAGTCAGTCGTGAGTCTGATAGTAGATGAACAGTGTAGAGGAACAGGTGGAGGAACAGGGTGGAGAAACAGAGTGGAAAGTACATAGACACTATGATTGAGTTGACGTTAGAAGTCAGTTACAAGTACGTCCGACTCTAAGGAAGTTTACTTCGAGACTGTATATAGCGATCTTTGATTAATACTAACCGGCCTTCCTGGATTTTACTAACAGCATTACCTTTTGTATTTTGTGTAAATACATTTAATTTCTTAGCTTAAATACTTTCGTTTGTCATTTATTGGAGACCGATTTTTCACGCGGAATCCACAACAACTTGGCGAACGAGGATTCGAAACTCACGCGGATACCCCACAACAACTACTTGGCGAACGAGGATTCGAAACTCACGCGGAAAGAAAAACTTTTTGTGCGTCTAACAACAAACAACTTGGCGAACACACGCGGAAAAACTATTCAACAGAAGAAAAATCCTTCCCTCGTCGTTCAACAACAAATTAGCGACAAACAATTTCGAGGAGTAAAAATACATAAAATCATGGAAGATTTTAAAAATATGTTGGTAGAACTGATAAGACACCAAAATGAGCAACACTTACAAATGCAGAAATACCAAAATGATCAGCAGTTACAGCTACAAGAAAAATGGCAAAAGGAAATATTACAAACGCAAAAGGAAAATCAAGATAGACAAACAGAGCTCCAGGAACTAACATTGAAAGTAGCGGGCAGCAAGCAATTAGATATTGAAAAAGAAGCAACATTTTCGCAAGACGGAGAGTGGAATACCATAGAGATTTTCATATATTCTCTAGATGAGGACAAAAATTTTGGAGATTACTTCAGAAGACATGAAGACATCTTTAACATAGACTCTCAAAATTGGACAGAAGCAAAAAAGCTACGTCTATTGCTTAGAAAATTAGGAACTGAAGAATATACAAAGTTCGTGGATAATATCTTGCCAAAAAAGACGAACGAATTAAAATTTGACGAAGCAGTGACATGTCTTAAAGAACTCTTCAGCCCCAAAACATCACTCTTCCATAGGAGGTGGAAATGTCTTAACCTGCTAAAGGGCGATAATGATGATTATTCCACGTTTGCCGAAATCGTAAATAAACATTATGACGACTTCAAACTAGCGGAATTAACACCGGACAGTTTTAAATGTCTCATCTTTGTTCAAGGGCTAGTTTCTACAAAAGATAGCGAAATGCGTAGAAGAATGTTTGCAAAATTACAAAATGGACCGGGTCTAACATTACAGCAATTCTCAGAAGATTGCCAGAGATGTTTAAGCATAAAGAAAGACGCAAAGGACATTGAACAATCAGCTGTTTCTCATATACGTAAGTTGAATAAAAGTCTACGTTCTTCACCCTACCCAAAAAGAAAACTAAAATTTTACGACAATGAAAAAAGATTCTCACCCTCCCCAGAAAGAAAAATAAAATATTATGATAAGAGAAAAAATACAACATACAGGACATATTATGACGAATATCGAAACAAATATAAGTCCCCTCCATCAGCATGTTATCGATGTGGAGGATTACATTGGTACAAGGATTGCCGCTTCAGATATAAAAAATGTCATGAATGTGGAAAAAAGGCCACAAGGAATCCCAATGTAGAAATAGAAAAGATACTAATAGAATAAGAGCTACAAGGATGAATAATGATGACAACACCAATGTAAGGAAATATGTAGAACTGGAAATTTTAAACAAAAAGATTAAATTAGAACTGGATTCGGGTTCCGACCTCACGATAATCAACTTACAGACATGGAAAAAACTCAACAGACCTACCATGTTGCACAGTCAAAAAATTGCCAAGTCGGTTACAGGCAAACGAATAAAATTTGAGGGAGAAATAATAGTGAATGTTAAATTTCACGACAAAACAAAACTAAAACTTGAGATATACGTCATGACAGATACTGAACATTTAGTAGGTATCGACTGGATGCAGATATTCAACGTTTGGGACCTACCTATCAACTTGTTTTGTAAAACGTTAGAGGTTGAACCATCAGATACAATAAAAGTGAAGGAAGAATTATACAAGCAATTTCCTGAGGTATTTTCAAGTGGGTTGGGACGATGCAACAAATTTAAGGCCAAAATAGAATTAAAAGAAAACGTCCAACCAATTTTCAGAAAGAAGCGAAATGTACCGTTTGCTACTATAGAAAAAATAGACAAAGAA
Source organism: Acanthosepion lycidas (assembly GCA_963932145.1). Taxonomy (NCBI): domain Eukaryota; kingdom Metazoa; phylum Mollusca; class Cephalopoda; order Sepiida; family Sepiidae; genus Acanthosepion; species Acanthosepion lycidas. The sequence goes on from OZ010572.1 coordinate 145,674,797, forward strand.
TTGGAGAGACTTGAACAAACTGGGATTTTATCTCAAACAGAGTTTAGTGAGTGGGCTGCGCCGGTGGTTTACGTAAAAAAGAAGTCAGGAGAAATTCGCGTATGCGCAGATTTTTCGACGGGACTCAACAAGGCAGTAAAAGACCACCATTACCCACTACCGAGCCCAGAGGAGGTATTTACGGCGGTAAGATGTTTTCAAAAATAGATCTTAGTAAGGCTTATCTACAATTCCCAGTACAAGAAGAGAGTTCGAAATCCTTTTCATAAATACGCACAAAGGGTTGTACAAATTCAACAGACTACCATTCGGAGTAAAAGTTGCACCTGCAATTTTTCAGCAAACTATGGACACAATGCTCACGGGCCAGAATTTTGCGACCGCTTATCTGGATGATATCCTAATTAAGAGCGACAATGTTGAAGAGCACACGTCACACATAAAAGAAGTTTTTAGAAGACTTCAGGACTTCGGCTTCAAAATAAAAGGAGAAAAGTGTGATTTTTTCCTAAAGGAATTTAAATATTTATGTCAGATAATAAATGAAAATGGCAGGAAACCGGACCCAGAGAGGGCATCGGCAAATAAAAATATGCCGGAACCAAAAAATATTGCTGAACTGCAAAGTTTCCTGGGCCTAGCTAACTACTATGGCGAATTTATTGATAATATGCATAAACTGAGGGCTCCATTAAATGAGTTAATAAAAAAGGAAAATAATTGGAATTGGACAGAGTACTGTAAAAAAGCGTTCAAAGAAATAATGCAGAAATTAACTTCAGAGCTAACACTGACACATTTTGATCCCGAACTCGAAATAATTATTGCAAGTGACGCGAGCTCACATGGGATAGGTGCGTGTATTTTACACAAGATGCCGAAGGGTACAAACCAACCGGTTGCACACCCATCTAGATCATTATTACCGGCGGAGAGAAACTATTGTGCAAATAATATGTTCGGAAAAATGTAAAATAACTATTATGGGATCCACCCTTTTCTGATATAAATGGACTCGTCCTGCTGCCATAAAATAGCCACAGTCAGTCAGTCGTGAGTCTGATAGTAGATGAACAGTGTAGAGGAACAGGTGGAGGAACAGGGTGGAGAAACAAAGTGGAAAGTACATAGACACTGTGATTGAGTTGACGTTAGAAGTCAGTTACAAGTACGTCCGACTCTAAGGAAGTTTACTTCGAGACTGTATATAGCGATCTTTGATTAATACTAACCGGCCTTCCTGGATTTTCCTAACATCATTACCTTTTGTATTTTGTGTAAATACATTTAATTTCTTATCTTAAATACTTTCGTTTGTAATTTATTGGAGACCGATTTTTCACGCGGAACCCACAACAGTAACACATATCCCTATATTAAATGCTCTGTTTATTTTTCTCGGCTATTTGTATATATACAGGTAAGTGGTGCATTGTGGGTAGTCTATTATGGCGGTTATTTTACCGGAAGTCGTTTATTTATTTATTTATTTGTGTTATATTATTTTGCTTGTTTTTAATTTTTGTTTCTTATTTTATTTATTTTTTTAATCGGTGTTTTTATTAACGTAGGAAAAATTTGTTTATCATTTATTTAATAGTTTTGTTTTGGTTTGAGAATTTAATTCAAGTTATTTATTCGATTTTGCGGTTTGAATTGTTTATTTTAGTTATATCTGCTTTTAGTTTTTTTGGAAACAAACCAATCCCAAATAAAGATAATCAATTAAAAACTCTTCCCGCCAAAATAATACTTAGAATGAACTACAACAATCAACCCCAAAATTGAACAAATAGCTTTAATTAAATTCTCAAACCAAAACAAAACTGTTAAATAAGTGATATAAACAAATTTTTACTACGTTAATAAATAAATAAATAAATAAAATAAGAAACAAATGAAAAATAAAAAACAAGCAATATAATTTGACCCAAATAAATAAACAAACGACTTCCGATAAATAACCGCCATAATAGAATACCCACAATGCACCACTAACCCGTATATATATAAATAGCCGAGAAAAATAGCAGCATATGTTGCCTGACGATTGCATATAGCACGAATCAGACTGTCGCCTCTAAGTGTTGACTTCTATGTTCACTTTTATATAAATATACATATATCTATTTTTGGAATAACTTATTTTGAAATTTGCTTTGTTTTATATGCACACACATATAAATATACATCTATATAACTATATAAACATATATATAAATATATATAATTGTATATATATAAATATATACATAATATATACATTTGTATAGATATATGTAGCATATCAAAATGCAATTATATATATATGTATAGATAGATGGATATAGATATGTATATATGTATATGAATATATAAATGCTTAAATAAAATATGTCACATATGCAAAGAATGAAAGAAGGAAATAAACAGAGAGAGATGGAAAATATAATGTTTTGAAAAAAGTATATATATATATATATATATATATATATGTGTGTGTGTGTGTTAGGTAAATCTTGTCGGAAGTTTATATCATATTTAAGCTTGAATTAATCTTCATATGAGTTTACTTCTACTTGGGTTGCGGAATCGACTAAATTCGTCTCTTATGGACTCCTATGTTGTGTCACATATGCGAGCGTGCAAATGCTATGACTGCTTGATCATGGCGTGCACGCATGCACAAAACATATGAATAGGGATATCGATAGAAATAGAAAGTTTTGAAAAAAGTATATATATATATATATATATATATATATATATATATGAATAAGGATATCGTTCCCGATCTGTTTATTAATTGTTCACTATTCACTTGTTAACGTTAACAACGAACTCTTTTAAATTACAAAATGTTCCTGCGATTTAATGGAAATTACTTACAATGTAATGCATAATTCTTATAGTACTTTCCTTTTGCGATCATCAGAAGTCTGATTTATTTTTAAAATTTGAATTTATTTATGTTAGTTTAGTATTCTCAATTTATTTTCAATTTGATGCTTTCGCATTCACGGACATTTTGTGTAAAGGAAGAGAGAAAGTTAATGTGTTGATACGTACTATTTTATTCCGAGTTCTTCCGATATACGCACATGAAAAGGATGAACACTGCAATTTTTTACATAAAATAACATTCGTGAAACACTAAATACATATACAAAACAATCTATATATTAAATTAAAAGTCAAATAAATTTCAACTTTGATAATGGTTAAAGTATAGCCGTATTCGCTTGTATATATAAAACATTCAGACAATTTTTATTTAATTTATGATCTGAAAAAAATTCTAAATACACGTGAGAGCACTCACAGCAGTTACTCTTTTGCATAAAAGAGGAATTTCTCTAAAATACACAACTATATATATATATAATTATTTATTTAAAAATATGATTCCAACACGCTACATAAGAAGTGTCATGTTTCAAAAACAAGAGCCGAAAACTTCAATATAATTATTAGAATTAAATTGAATTAAAGTAAGCTCTGTTCCATCTTCAAGCGAAATTTATTTTGGAATAACTTATTTCTGAAATTTACGTGTTTTAATAGTATATTCACAATTGAAATCAAAATTTCCATGGTAACAGCCATGGTGAATTTTTAAAATAGGTAGGGGTGTTGATAATTTGTATCAGCATAGTTATTTTCATAGATGTCAAGTCAGGGTAAGATGGGAGTGTCTGAATTTAAAACGGAAGATGTTTTCAACCAGTCTGGTTTGCGTGTCTATGGAGATTTTTTTATTTTTTATTTTATTTCATTATGAAAGGGTTTTGTGTATATAAAAACTGTCGTAACATTTGTTTTTTGACGACTTCATAAAGGGCTATCTTTTTTTGTAGGGTGTTTAAACTTTTTATTGAGGCTATGGATTATAAATGTTAATTTATTGTATGTTTGTTTTTAAGCTAAATTATCCAATGCGTGAATTTGATGATGTTGGCAAAAACCGTTAAGTCATCTCTATTGTTTAATAAAACCAAATACTAACCCTTTATATATATAGTATTATATAATTATATTTATGCTCTACTTTTGTATCGAGCACTATTTTTTAAAAATAATAACAAAAATAGTAAAGAACTTTGGATTACTTACCTAACCAGTTCTTTCCTATTTTCTATATAATTTCACACACACACACACACACATATATATATATATGTATGTATGTATGTATGTATGTATGTATGTATGTGCCGGCAGACATTCGCTAAGCATACACCTTGAAAAACTTAACACAAAGTGTTTCGTCAAAATAATTGTGTGATGAAATCGAGGAAAGACCAACTTATTTTTGTTGTATTTTATCCTATTTGTGATATTGAGAAAGACATCTGTCACGGGAGATAGGAGGCTCTTAAAGGGTCTCGAGTAATATATGACTTGGGCCAGAATGTATTTTAAGCTCATTAGTATTGAAGAAAGGTAAGGTCAGGGAGAAAGTCCGATTTACTGCCGCAGGAGAAACAATTCTTACTCTGAGCGAAAAGCCTGTTAAGAGCTTTGGCAAGACTTTCAACAGCAGTCTGAAGGACACAGCCGCGATCCAGCAGACTATAAAAGACCTTGAGAAGTGACTGACGAAGATTGAAAAATCTGGATTGCCATGACGTTTTAAGGCATGGATCTTCCAGCATGCACTTTTGCTCCGGATATTGTGGCCATTGCTCGTCTATGATATTCCGATTACCATTGTGTAAACGTTAGAGAGAGCAACTAGTAATCGTTTGAGAAGGTGACTGGGTTTGCCGCGATACTTAAATGGTGCGGGCCTCTATGGGAACAGCAACGCGTTGTGCCTCCCCTTTAGCAGACTCGTGGAAGAATTCAAAATCACGAAAACGAGAGAACGGCTGCAGTATGCAGAATCTAAAGATCCAAAAGTAGCAGCAGCAGGAATTCAGACAAGATTTGACAGGAAATGCAGCGCTGAAGAAGAATTGCGAGTGGCGAAGGAGAGACTTTGGCATAAAGCTATATTAGGGTCAATAGCTAAAGGCAAAGAGGGATTTGGGTTTTTCCCCTGTTGGCAAACCAACATTGCCAAAGGCAAAGAAAGACGCCAACTCATCCAAGAAGAAGTCCGTGCCGGCGTAGAAGAAGTGCGTTATTGTGAAATGGTCGGTTAAATCAGCAGGGAACCTGGACAAAATGGGATAATGTAGAAAAGAAATGAATTACTTGGTCAGATTGCTGGCGGTCGGATTTTAGCGAGATTCTATTTCTCATCAAATCAGTATATGATGTCCTACCGAGACCAATGAACCTGCATATATGGGAGAAGAGCGAGACCAACAATTTCAAACTATGTGCAAGGAAAGAATCCTTACAGCACATCCTCAGTATTTACCCAAAAGGTTTGGGTGATAGTCGGTACTGTTGGCGTCACGACCAAGCACTCAAAGCAATTGCGAACAAGGTGACTAAAACTATAATGGCTAGTAAGCATCAATCAGGGAAGAAATTGAATTAGATTATCTCTGTAAAAGCTGGAGAGAAGATACAGAAACAGAGGAAAGAGAGAACGAGCCTGTTATCTTCCGCAGACGATTGGCAGTTGATGGTGGACCTAGAGAAACCAGCTGAAGTTCCCAGACATATAGCCGTAACATCGCTCAGACCGGATGTGATATTGCACTCCAACAACACAAAGCAGTGCATTATTTGGGAACTATCTGTGTCATGGAAAGTATATATTATACTAGCTAATGAGAGAAAGAGGTCCAAATACCAAGAACTGGTCGAACAATGTCGGCAGAAGTCATGGAAGATATACTATGACACCGTAGAATTTGGTTGCAGGAGCTTTGCTGGACAGTCGTTGTGCAGAGCCCTAGCAAAAAAAAATAAGGATTGTGGAGGCCGTTAGGGCGAGAGCGCTGAAGGACATTACCAACGCAGTTCTAACTGCGTCAAAATTGATTTGGCTTAAGAGATCAGAGACATGGAAGAAATAATCAGGATGATAAGGGAAATCTCAGAATCATAATTAGGAGACGTGTTACACTTTATAACGGAATATTAAGAGAATATATTAAGTTAGGGTAGTCGAACTGATATGGATAGGGCTTGAGATTCGATGGCGTATGTGGGGGACATGGATAGGAATATTTTTTGTTGTTTTTTTTTCGCTTTATTTTTTTGCTTTTTCGGTTACTGATTGACATTATTTTATTATTATTATTTGTTAGCGCTTACTCACTGTTTCATTATTAAAGCGTAATTGCATATTTCTTATGAATGGCATGGTGGGGAAGATATAGTTTCGTTGTAATAATTGTCTGGAAATTTAGGGAGTTGATGCTAGTACAAATTGAGTAGATTTATTGTGAGAAATATGTATTAGATTGTAAATATGTGTATAGTTTACTTAATTGAGTAGATAGCATATTTATTTATCTATTGTTATTAGGCCATCGAATTATTTTAATCGGTAAATGACAAAACGGGGTAGGAAATCGAGATAAATTAGTAGCATTTAATTTGTAGTGAATGGTTTCGTGAATCAAAGAAATTGGGGGCTAGACATTATGTACGTGTGTCAATACATGTGTGTGTGTGCGTAGTTACATTTATGTGTGGATGCAAGTATTTATATGCAGGTTTTTTGTGTCTGATTTTGTGTGAATAAGAGTATAAGTTAAGCGTTATAGATTGAACTGATAGAATAGCGAATTTCCTTTGTTTCGAAAGTGCTAGTAGGATAGATTTGGGTTGGTTACGGGTGTAGGTATAGGTCAATATTTAGTATCGTTATGGGATTAGTATTTGATATGTAAAACATGGGCTTAAACAATGCCATAACGATACCAGCTCACCTTGTTATGGAATCCGGAAGAGGTAAATCTAAACCGAATGAACTAAAAAGTCACCGCTATAGAGCAGAGGAGCGTGAAAAGCCCTATTTTCATTGGCTGACGTTGAGTGACATATGTCAATAAGAACGGTCGAAGTCCATCCTTCTTAATTTCTTATGATGAGTCTTTTCAGTTGATTAAACCACTTTTCTCCATAAAAAAGACCCCCCAGATAAAAAAAAATTCCGAAGAATACATGGCATTATCACCAGCTAATGAGGAGGCTGTTGTTAGCCACGAGAAATTAAGAAAATATGGAGACCGATAATGGCCAACCAAAAATAAATAGATGGTCAATAATGGCCAAGAAGGAGAGACAAAATTATGGAGGACAATAATGAACAAGACAAAACAAAACAAAAAGTATGGTGGACATTAATGGCCAAAAACCATCTTCTAAAAATATGGTAGCAAATATCGACCAAACAGATAATAAAAATGAGCAAAAATTAACGTAGAGTTTCGGGAATCGCCCTGTTGTTGGACGCCCCAAAGTGCATCACCGTTATTGCGGAGTTCTTGGATCGTGCCAAGAGTTACGCACACTTTGTCATAGAAGGTGGGCTCTTGGGGGGACTCGAAAGAACTAAAGAAGATCGAGAAAATAATAGTGTTGGTCTTCGTCTTCGACAAGCCTACCCGCAAAATTTGTCGTTCGTTCGTAAAAACACTGGAGTCCCAGCGGTTTAGGCCACTAAGAATCGTTAAGAGCAAGTTATTTTTCATGTGGTATGTATTGCTACCCACACCAGAAGAGTGCGATAAAATAACCAGCAGAGAAATAATTACTAAAGACCGCATTCTGCGAACCGAATACGAAGCAAGTCGAAGTACAGTAGCTATATATGATGTCCCTCTGTATTTTTCGGGGAACACCCGGCGGCTTTCTTGGTGGTTTCTGCGATAGCTTGACCGGGGAATGGAATTTTGACATCATGTTAAGCCGAAAAGACTTCCTCTCCATCCCAAAATTTTGGGAGCCTGAAGCTGTCGGTCATTGTGACCGCAAACCGGTGTGTTGGAATTGCGGAGAGACTGGTCACTTCTTCTCTTCCTGCCCAGAGAAGAAGGCCTCTGGAAGTCAGGCCCCAGTTAGCTGGCCTTTGACATCAGACAGCTACAAGATGGTAGCCATGTTAGCAGGTAAGTCACTTGACTTCTACAGTATTGTTATTACCATGATATTGATCATTTGTTTATGTTTAATTTTTTGTATCATTTAGTGCCAGGTTCAAACTATGGTCCTTATACCCTATAGGAGAAATGTCATTTAATTGATAGCACTTTTCTTAGTATATGGGATGTTCCTAATTAGGCGATTTTCTGGACAATCTGTATGTTGATGTTACCTGGGACACCGTGAGTAAAATTGTCCATTCCCTTTCTCACGAGGCGCAGAGCACGATTAATATTGGTACAGTCTCAGTCATCATTCCCATATCCCGTTAATCACGATATCCGTGTCCTTGTATTTAGACAATTTCTTGATGATATTCATGGATTTCTTTCTCTCAGATTCTACTGCTACGTCAATAAGCATACACTTACTGAATATATTATTTTTTATCATAATATCAGGTCCGATTGCTTTTTTCCCCTGTCAGTTTTAATTGATTTTGATTCTTGCATATCTACTAGTTCACATACGTCGTTACTTTGTTATGCCTGTGTGAGTATTGATTTTATGCTAGTTCCGGACACCCTGAAATAATATGGTCAACGGTATCATAATAGTTTCCGCAGATTCTGCATTTCGGGTTAGTTCCATCCATGACAAAGATAGAATGTTTGCGAGACTTTGGTCTTGACCTCAATAATTAGGCCATCGGTCTCAGCATTCAACCGGGTGCTCCTAACCACTGATGTATTTTCTGTTGGTTCGCATCTGCTGCTTTCATTCTTTTTATATATTTGCAATACAACGCCTTGTCCTCCCATTTTTTTAGCTTTCTGTTTTACTCGTTTTGTGTAGAGGATTCTAGGTATATTAAGCTGTATCTTGAAGAGTTAAAATTCTTTGTTGATGGAATGGATTTGGTGTTTTACTACTTGTAGTGGAGGGTCATATTTTGTGAGCTATGCGTCTAATGTTATTGTTGTAGTTCTTAGAGTTAGTTCAAGTTGGATTAGTACTCGGTCTCCTAAAGCTTTTAGTACGTACAGCCTATCAATATCTGATTTCGGGTGGAGCATCCTCATTGGGGTAAGAATATTTTTGGTCTTGGTGTCCATTTATTTAATGTCATTCAACTTCCATTTAATAATGTTGAAGCTGCATGTTACTTCGAGTATATCTAAGGTATTGGTCACCCTCATTTTTTTAGCCATATTAAATTCGATTTCTAGTATCAGATTCATTCTCCTATAATAATCATTTTGGACCATTTGCTTCATAATTAAGTGTTGTATTCCGTTTCCTTCGTCGATTCCTATGTATTTGTATGTAGCATCTTGATCGAGTTCCTTAATATTGTTTATATCAAGGTCTAAATCTGTAGTTTTCGTTAGTTTGCCATCTTTGAGGTTGGTTTTGACAGATTTGTCGATTCCGAACTTCACACTAATGTCTTCGCTAAAGGTTTTTACAATAGCGAGTAGTTTTTTCTGTTAGCCATTTTTGGCAAATCGTCTATGATCATCAATATAGTACAAATGAGTCAGTTTGCCATTCTGTGACTTGTATCCCTAGCTGTTGTTTTTCAGTAGGTATCTGAGTTGCGCTATTTCAAGGCAGAAGCGTAGTGGTGATAATAAATCTCCTTGGAAGATCCCGCTTTTGAGTTTGCATGATCTCGATGTCAATGTCCCATGTGTGTATATTTAAGGCTTAGTGTAGTCTTCCAGTTTTTCCTGTTCTAGGTTATGAATTTGACCGTTGTGAAGTATACGCTGTATATTTTAATGCTCTTTTCTATCCATGTGTGTGCTACACTGTCGAAGCTTTTCTGTAGTCGTAATTTTCTTTACCTTATTTCACCCCCTTCAATATTGTTTTATTGATCATTAATTGGTTCTTAACTGGTCCTGTAACTCCCTCTTTTACATTCCTTTTTTTCTACTGAGAGTAAATTGATTTTTCAAGGAAAGTGAGAACCTTGTACATTGTTGGTAGGCTGGAGATGGGCCTATAGTTCTTCGGGTTATGTGTCTATTCTCTTTTTTGGATGTAAGTATGTGAGCAATCTGGGGCATTTTTTGCGATTATGATTGAATCACTGTATGTCTGTGCATTTGGTAAGATATTCAGTCTATTTCGGGTGATTTCCAGTTTTTGGATTTGCAGATGATAGCGGTTGTTTCAGTAATGTTGATATCCGTCCGCTTTTGTCACTCTTTACGTGTGTGTTGTTACTGTTGTTGCTTGATACATGTAGCTATTTCGTCGTGCATTTTGCAGTTTTTCCACAACTTAAACCAGAGCTCTTCGGCTTCCTGGACATTAGGTAGCTCATTTATCTCTATTTTATTTTTTCCCAGTTCTCGATATAGTGTCATGGTATCTTCGTTTCAGATCTTGTTTTTTTCCAGAAGAATCGGTTTCTTATTTCATAACGCCTGATACTTTATTGTCTTTTCAAGAATTTGTTGCTTCAGCTTCTCTTTAACTTTTGGTACATCAGTCTTATGCTTTGTGTCAAGGCTTCGTTACACTTGTATCCCCTTTTTTACATTTTGGAGACTTGTCTACTTCAATCAGAAGTTACAAGTGTCGTCTTACTTTATTTGGTTTTCTATAGTTTTTTTCAGACTGTCATTTTTTTTCGTTTACGGTGTGTTTTTAATTTTCACCTATTGTTTCTGCAATCGTTGCCACAGCCGAGTATATAAGATGAGTTAATTTCTGCCATGTTCATCGGGCTTTCCATTTTGGCGATTATTCTTATAACTGCTTAGTTAGCGAGGTGATGATTTCCTTTATTTGACGGTTCTTTCTTACTTTTGGAATTGTCGGCATTTACTCGAAAGAAATTACCTTTACTTTCTCCCATTTATATCGCCTGACATTGGCTAGTTTGTTTAGACTATTGGTGGGGGTGTTTTTCTTTGGCCGTTGTTGCCGTTGTCGTTGTCGGATTTATCGTAGTGGCGTAAAATGCTATCATTACATCAATATATTCTCTCCTAAATCATTTACTTAATGTTCTTTTTGTGAGATTTTCTTTTAATGCATATAGAGGGCTCCTTTGATTACTCTGTTTGGCATGGATTCTCTCCAGATCTCGTTTAGGTAGAGTTTGTTACTGGTGCAGACTTTTCGATCGCAATCTTGTTCCTCGCTGTGGATCGCCCTACTTGTTGACCCGGGTGACGACCGGTGTGGTTTATAATTTTTTTTTTTTGTGTCAGCGTTATTGACAGTTCATATTTACCCATATGTGGCGGCATGTTCGTGGTTACCACAGAATATCCATAACATGATGGGCCATCGCTTTCAGAGGGCCAAGCCTCCACCTGCTTTTTTATTTACTATTTCTATTGTTAAGAAGAACGGCAAAATCTTCATTTATAAGCCATTGGATTCCAAGGAGAAACGGTAAGAGTTTAGGGGAAATTTGGGGTATGATAACGGGTGACCCTGGACTTGAACTGTTTCAAAGTTTAGTGATCGGGTAAGGATCCTTTTGATAGTCGGTTCCACAGAACAGCGGTTTGTGGGAAGAAGCTGCTCTAATGGAATTTATATCTCATCAGCGAAATACGAAGCGAATGAGGCTGGTTCGGTACAATGTACGTAGCATGACGGGTTTTAGGCTTGAAGGTTTGAACTGGTGGAAATAAGGAATGTATTTCGGCAGATGACATTCCATGGAAATAGCGATAGAACAGTGAGAGACTTCCGACGTTTAGAGGGCTTATAAAAAATTTGCGAAAATCAAGGTACGCGAAAAAAATTGAAAAAATGTGAGGTGGATTGAGGTGTAATTGTAATTTGCAGGCTATTCTTATTTCATGAACATAATTATATGTACCAAATGAACAAATTTATTGAAAGATATCATGACCTAAAATGTTCCTTCACAAAAGAATGAGTCTTAAAATTGTTTTGACACTAGTAAGAAAGGAAGGTGCTGCTCCTGCTTCTGCCTATGTCTTTATTTACATAATATTTATGGATACATTGTATAATATTTAATTTTCTTTTCGTGTGCCCTACATAGCGTGTTGTATATTACATTTTCTGAAAGGTAAGTAGTTTTTGTGATTATCTAGTGAAATACTTTTTTCAGATTCGAATTTTTTCTGTTTCTTTTTTCGCTTTTAAAACTTGAAAAAATATTTACGCCTTTGTAATATCGGAAAATCTCTAAACATATGAAGTTTTATTCGATTCATTCTCCTTTAGTACTGAAAAGCGTTTATTTTAAAGTGAAGCGAGGGATAGATGGGATATGCTTTTTTTTATTACCATAGTCTCTATCGACACTTCTGCTTTGGAAGAAAATTTCGTGATGCCGATGATCAGTAGATTTAATGACAAGTTCTATAAAGATTTTTAAACATACTCATGTGTGCGCACGTTAGTTTCTCGATTCATTGATTCGTTTCTTTTTTAGGGTTTTTTAAACATTTTGCGCGTCAAAGTATTCGTATCGATTAAAATCATTGTCATGTAAATAAAATATTGTTAATATATTATTTACAGGCAAAATTGATTATTCTGATATTCTATAATATTTTGTCAGCTTTCAATAACCAACAAAGTGTTGATGTGCTATAAGAAAAAATAAATTATAAATAACTACCATTTGATTACATGTGTGCAGAATGAATAATCTTTCATCCTAAATTAACAAATAGGTAATGCTATCAGTCATAGAATCCAGTATGTATTTACTCGATACATCGATGAAATATGAAGTGGCTAATAATATTAGACAGGGGGCATGTGAACGCATTAAAATGTTTAATACGCACCCCTCGAATCTCGTGAAACATAACAAAATTCGAAATTAATTTATTGAGTTTTATCCCGATTTTAGAGTTATATTTTCTCGTCTTGCGAATAAAAAAAGTAAAAAAACTCCACGACCCAGTAAATACAATTATACTCTCGCTGACCCTTATTAAATTCTCGATAATAGTTCATAAAACTAACGAATGGTGCAGTAAAAATTTAAGTCGAACAAAGTTAACAAACTTTTCAAATTTTGACAGCATTTTCAAAATACTTATGTGAAAAATATTGTAGAAATCACCTCCAAACCTCCAACTTATTTGATTTTTCTAATTTTCTTTTATTATTGAAATATACCATCAGTGTAATGTAACAAAGATTCTAAATTTATGAAGCATTATTTGATAATTTCAGTTTTAGCGGTGAAAAACATTTATTTCATGTAATGGGCGGTTACAAGGGATGTGCTTTTTTTTATTTCCCCAGTCTCTATGAGAATTTCTGCTTTGGATATAATCAGTAGATTTAATGACAAGTTTTATCAACGGAATCTATGAAGAGTTTTAAACACACTTATGTGTGCGCACGTTCGTTTATCGATTAATTCCCTTTTTTACAGTTTATCAACAATTTGTGCGTCATTATTAAACAATAGTATTCGTATCGGTTAAAATCATTGTCATGTAAATAAAAAAATATGTTAATACATTATTTACCGGCAAAAAATGATTACTTTTACAATCTAAAATATTTTTCAGCTTTAAATAACAGACAAAGTGTGGATGTGCCGCAGGAAAAAAAATTACAAATAACTACCATTTGATGCGTGTAGAATGAATACTCTTTCATCCTAAATTAACAAATTGGTAATGCTATCAGTCATATAATCCAGTGTGTATTTACTCGATACATCGATGACATATGAAGTGGCTAATAATATTAGACATAGGACATGTGAACGATTTATTTATGAAGCAAAAAATGATAAATGTTTAATTTTCTGTATATTTAAATATTAAACCTCAAAAGCCTGTCTTAAATTCCTACTTTTGAAATATCGATTTTCTGGACGTTGTCCTGTGTCAACATATAGTTTATTGATCCATCCAGAATATGAATATTTGGAGTATTATCTCATTCCCCCACTTGGACGAGATGTGACACAAAGTCTTCTTTAGGTGGGAAATCAGGCGCATACGCCCAGTACAAGGACAAAAATTGCCCTCAGCCCCCGCTACATACGGTTGCACTCGCCTCAGTGCGAGCATCGATCTCTCCATCTGATGCAATGGGAGGACGTGGCCTCGAGCAGCTGTTCCCCAGGACTGGGCACCTCTCAATATAATTTTCTCAGTTGCTCCTCTGTCCTCTGACAGTGAAGCCCCTGAGCGCACTCTGCCCAAAGACAGAGACGCAACTGAGAGATGATAAACCTGCGTTAAAAATCCTATCCGGCAGCGAGGCATCTGATCGCGAGACTGGAGGTTTTGAGGAACGTGGAAATATCACTTAACTGCTGTTCATCCCAATTCCACCCTGACTCGCAATGGTAGCACCCGTTAGGGTTCCATCTATGGTCAAATCGTGAACTCAGAAACAATAATCAACTGTAAATTGTCATAATAAAATAGCCAACAATATAATTTCATGGCAAAATAACAATGTAACATTAAATAATATTAAAATACATTTTTATATTAAAATTACCAACAATATACTTAATGATCTACTAAGTATATATATTTAAAAAAAACATTTATCCTGAAAAATTATGTACAAAACTTCAAAATTATGTACAAAACTTCAAAATTATGTACAAAACTTCAAAATTATGTACAAAATATCTGAAAGCATAAAATTACGTATAAAGTATTTACATGTCGAAATGAAGTAATACATATAGGTTGTTATGCTGGTAAGCAAAATCAACCAAGCAACAAGTCAACAGACCAGCCAAAGAAGAGCCAACATGGAACGCACCAGTTCCCAAGAACAAAGAAATATGTTCAAATTAAAAATTCCCACAGACGGAGTCAGAAAGCGTAATTTTTTTTTTCACTGTTAACATGCATTTGAGAGATTTGAGAATATTTTGCACAATGACGAAGGTTTTTAATCTTCTGACACCTGATTAAAAGCATACTAGACTGTGCACATCACTGGAAAAATCTGGCATTGTTACCTTGGACATTTCCTAACCCAGGAGGATTGCTGGGTCCTTCTCTTTGAGCCAGGGACAATGCGACAATCTATGCTGAAAAGAAGGACAATGTTGTTTCATCTGGATGGAAGGTGATGACCTCATTTTTGGGGGATGCAAAAGCATTCTGCTTATTAACTAGCTTCAAAATGGAGAGTACTCTGCTAACTTGATTATGCAGTTACATATACAGTTACCGTTCTGGGGCAGTTACAGTTCTAAGTCATAACAATTACCATGAAAGTATTTATATAAAAGGCGCAGGGAACTACGTTATGGTGATGGGAAAGTTACTGAGGCCGAGATGCCAGTTCAGTGCTAATAACATTGTTGATTGTTTGGATTTTATCACGAATTTCTAAATGTATATTAGGTTGGACAGAGTGTTCTGACTCACTTAGGAAGCCGAACAACATTTATTATGGAGCAACATTTATTCTTCAAAATAAATCCATCTTACAGCGATATTCTGAGAACGGTCAGTACAGCCTCCAAATCTATTTTATTCAAGTCCGCTGGTCAAAAAACTGTAAACAATCTTCTTTCACTTCATCAAAAGTGTTGAATTGCTGCTAATGGAGGAACTGTGTCATTGAGCGGAATAGGCCATAGTTACTCGGAGTAGCATCAGTACTGAATCGTTGTGAAAGAATTTCCACAACGTCCATCTAAATTTACTTAGACAGCCTGGCGGTGTGTATACTCGCATTATCTTACTGAAATAAACCCAACCTCGAGTGGCCAAAGCAGGATACACCTTCTTTATTTTGTCATACACGCTGTCTAGCCATTGGCAATAGATTTTAGCGTTGATAGCGTGATTGTGTGGAACAATCTCTATATTAACAGAATTAGAAATTCCACCAGAGAGAGAACAAGATTTGTTGTTTTCTTTTCGCTTTCTAAGTGAGTCAGGAAATTCTGACAAAATAATTAGTTGACACTGTTTAAGATTGTTGTGATTGGGAAAACACCCACCTGGGAATTATTTCTACAGCGAAATGGTCCGCGGGAAGAAGCTGCATGAGTGGAACTTCTTACCAATGGAATATGTAGGGAGTGAGGGTGGTTCACTACAATCTGCTCAACATGGCATGTCCTTGCCATGAATGTTAGAATTGGTGGAACGAAAGAATGCATTTCATCAGAGCATTTTCAATGGAAGTAATGATAGAGCAGTAAGGGGATTGCTATATCTTGTCTGTGTGAGTGAGTTTGTAGGGTAGAAAATAATTCGTCATCCACACAGAAACGGAGATGTGTGATTCTATCAAAATGGGAAAATAAGGACGGTGCAACTACTGTAGTCCATTTTAGGCCTGATATGGCTCTTGTAAAAGTAAATGATAGCATGTTCAATGAGGTTCTTAAAGGAGCTGTATAGAAACCGATATTTTTCCAGCTTCTTTAGCGATGAATCGTATGTACAAGTTCCACCTACGGTCCATTTTGAGTTTAAAGCACAATATTTGCCCAAGGTACGGTGTATCCCTCAGGGGATATCCATTCATCGTGGCTGGTGGTAGTTCAGGGTTGAATTAGCTATGATAGACTGTATCTAGTTTCGTTTTCAAGGCCTAGAAGGTAACAAGCTAATTAAAGCTAGATTGGAGGAAAGATCAGCTGCTAATCTCTGGTCATCACGTATTTTGTAGTAGCGACCATATACAGTTGTATCGTCATCATAGATATTCATAAATGATCGGTGTATACTTGTCGGCAGATCATTTATGTAAATTAAAAAGAAAAGCAATGAGACTCCTAGGGGATGCCTACGTTGATTCCTAGGGCCCTGGAAGACTGGGCGTTAGCAACAACATTCAGGGACTTACTGGTTACGAAAGGCTTTATTACCTGCAATATTCTTCCAGTAATTTCAATGTTACAGAGCTTAGCTTCAATTCTTTGTACCACGCCATGTCATATTTATTAATATATACGTAAGAGCTCTGTTCTATTACATCTGCACTATATATATATATATATATATATATATATATATATATATATATATAAGAACGATGGTCTTAGTTTCTTCATAAACTAAATCGTCAGTAATATAAAACGATGCCGCTGAAAGAAAAAATACTTAGAAAAAAACATCAACAACTGAAACTAAGAATAAATTACTAACTAAAGAAGCAAATTGTCGGTCGAAACGCCACTAAAATCTAAATTGTGATACTTTTGTGTCTATTTTAACAATATAATTATGATACTTTTCCTTAAAACTATTTCATCCTGGTGTAGCAATAAAAAATGTTTAAATACACACACACACGCACACGCGCGCGCGCACACACACACACATATATATATATATATATATATATATATATATATATATATATACATATATACATATATATATATATATATATATATACACACATATATATATATATATATATATATATATATATATATATATATATATATATATATATATATATATATATATATATATATAATACGGCTAAGGGTGTGTGACGTTTTGCAAAATAATTGATTTCCTCTGTCATAATTAGATGAACTTTTCTTCAAAACAGAAGATAATAGTTTAATTCAGTGTATCTTTTTAAAAAATGTCACCAACAAAAAATTTACAAAATCCTATATATAACTATAGTAGAATAAACATTTAACAAGAAGATAAAAAATGACCATACTAATAACAGTAATTGTAAGTGAATGAAGTCCGCTATTTACGTGAAAATATAGATGATCTGTAACATGGATATTGTATTTGTGTATGTTTTACCTATATGTAGTATGCTTACTGGGCAAGTTCCATTTCTATATCTATATATCTAGCTTCGTGCAGATGATTTGTGTATTTGTCACTTGTGTATGAATGACATTAAAAGATAAAAAAAGGAATATAAAAATTTCTTCTATTTGTAAAATTAACAAACTTTTCGATATTCATGTTTATTTGTTTATGTACTATCATGTGCTAGCGTTTTTGTTTACCTAATTTTTTTATACGTCAATTTTATATGATTTAAACGTTGTCACAGCCGGGTAAGATAATGGAGACAAGTTTCCACAGTCTACAAAATGCGTCCCTGGCATGTGTCTTAAATAACCCTAATTTTCAACCTCAGCTGAATTGCTGCTATATCTAAATAAGGAAAAGACCGTGGAAGTCAATCCAGACAGAAAATCCTGTGTGGAAGCCAGAAAGCGTTTGGTAGTCACCATTGGCAAATTTCAAACCAGTTTTGCAGACTCTTCATTAGTACAATAATGACTGCAATTTTGTAATAACAGAAGTTAAAAGAGATCAGTCTATCAAAAGAGACTTTCATTAGCGAGCAACTATCTCCACGAATTCGGACTAGACCACTGGAAATTAGAAATGTGATGTGAATACCGATTTTACTAAGTGAGTCGCTTACACGAAGTGAATATTCCTAAGCTAATTTCCGAGGAAAGACAGCCTGCAATGCAGGAGAAGCTGTTTTTCGGTTGCTGCAGTCTTTTTCTGTCCCGTTTCCCCTCAGACCGTAGACTATCATGGCTCTCCACAGCTTCACGTCCTTTGTAGTCCGTTTTAAATTTCTTATGTCACTGGAAATATCCACTCGTAAATAACTTGGCGTGCTGTAGTTTCAGCAGGAAGAGAAGCTGTAAAATATGATTAGATAGACAATCAGTTGATAACATTTTCTATCTATCCCAGTCTACTTCCCGTTTTCACAAAGAAACCATGCTTATTATATCCACCAACGGGAAATTAAATGTGTAAACAGAAACACCACTGATTTTGCGCGTAGAATCAACGTTTCAAGTCTCTCGTTACACTATCGCTACTTGAAAT
The DNA here is from genome assembly GCA_963932145.1 of Acanthosepion lycidas. Taxonomy (NCBI): domain Eukaryota; kingdom Metazoa; phylum Mollusca; class Cephalopoda; order Sepiida; family Sepiidae; genus Acanthosepion; species Acanthosepion lycidas. The sequence continues at coordinate 145,693,570 of OZ010572.1, forward strand.
GTTCAGTTAATCTCTGTTCATTCTTTTTAACCAGTTCAAATGTTTAGAGGGGAAATATTATACCCATTTCACCGATTCTAATCCCTATCATATCCCCCTTTTTTTCTAATCTAAGGACAAAGTTTCGTTCCGACAGATTTCCTAAAAACTGATACATTATGAAAGATACTCAGGTCTAGCTAATTCCCCGATGATTTAATCCTGCCAACATTAAGTCAAAGATCAATCCACACCTCTCTTCCTTGTCATCATAATCTTAACTTCATATAACTTTCTCTTTTATTCATGTCAAACACATCATTCATCATTGTTATACCAACTGTAATATTCGACAGCAAATGGATTTCATGTCTTGTATTAGATGGAAATCAAGTGTACAGTTTAAAGTGGTGAGTATAATGAAGGATGAGTTGAACCTTTAAAAAATCTTGCTGATGGTTGAGTTCAATATTGTACAATAGATTACTAATTCCTTCTGTCTTTTGAAATATGCGATATCTACAAGTGTTGCTCTTGCTATTTTTGCAAACAAAAATTCAGAGGGCAAGGATTTCTGAGATTTCAATTTGTAATTTCCGTTTTTCTAAGAATTGACGGCTGGTAGATTTTCTTTTCGTAAATGTAATTTTTATGTTTGTCTTTATGATCTATAGCGTACCTTTCCCTCCAAAGTGATTTAATAGATGCCAGTGTCATTACATTTCATAATTTTTCTAAATTAAATAATATAAATCTTAGCTGAAACATTATTCCTTCAAAGATTTCCGAAGAGGATTTTGCTCTTATTGGAGTCATTGTTTGAATTACCATAATTAACACATAATGTCTTGTAACTACGAGTGACAGTCTGACTTTGGAGTGGGTGGAATTTAGTAAAAAATAATCAAGCGTACGGTTTAAATTGGTGAGTATTACGATGGAAGAGTTGAAAATTAAAAATGCCTTTCTGGAGCTTCATTTCAACAGTGATTTCCAGTAAATGAAGTAATAATTATTTCTTTATGATTTCAGGAATATGCGATATCTACAAGTGTTGCTCTTGATATTTCTGCAACCAAAAGCTGGGGGTAAGTATTTATGACAATTAAATTTGCAATTTTTGTTTCTGTATAGACATCATATTGTTCAAGCAAGATACAAGATACACTTTCTCTTCGCGAATGTAATCCTTCAGTCTTTACATAGAAATGTTTCTCTTCATTCATGATAGCACACCTTTCCCTCAAGTGATTTAAGTGATGTCAGTCACATTTTCTTCCGTTATTTTTCTGTGAGTTTCAGGACACTACACTTCAAAAATATATTTGGAATGATTTTTTTTTATTTAGCTGAAACGATACTTCCAGTGATGTTGGAGGAAGATATTGTTGGCTTTGGAGTAGTGGCCGAACTCACTAAATTACCGCATTGTTATTGATATGACTTTTACAGATAATAGATGAAAATAAGACTGACAAAATTACTTTTGACATGAAAGTGTGTACAAAGTAATGTTGTATTACTAAATGCTTCTTTCAATTCAATTCTTACGGAATGTTTATAAAGATGGCAAAGTAGATGTGTGGACAGGCGCAGGGTAATTCTGGTTTAGATATTTACGATTGTGACATAAGTCATAAAAAAGCATATCAATTGAATGCGACAATGTGTAAAAATGTTTATGCGTAGCCGAAACATTAGCTGATGATGTAATTATGATTCGTATGTGTTGTGGTTTCCATGGAAATAAATGGCCATTACTTATGCGGTTTTCTTGGTGCAAACAAGAGACGAAGCAAAATATAATCCACTCCCAAATTCCTCAAATGTCAAATTTTTTTTAAGAGGGAATCATTTTTTCGCACTATGTGCTTTCCAGTATCAGTAATTCAAGTTATATATAATAGCAAAAGAAACATGATTTTGTTTATTCAACCATTTAATTTGGCGGTGAAAACGAAAATTGGCATTTAAATTTTAAGTTTTTTTAAACTTCTGGACAAAGTTTTCCATGAAGACTTTAATCTACACATTACTTCAACGAAAATAACGAAAAGCATTGCTACACATGTATGACCGATTTCCAATGCTATTGTAAGAAGTTAATATTAAAAAAGGTAACGAAAGTAGAAAAAAATCAGCGTAATTTTCGAATGAAGTTTGATGGCCTCAGGAAGAAATATTATAATTGCTTGATAGAAAGGAGCTTTTTAACAAATATACTACAACGATCAAATAACAACATGAACATGTGAATACAGAAACGACTTAGATTTGTCAAGGTCGGACATGAAAGGAAGAGAAATGGCAAAGTCCATTGAGATTAACTGGAAATATTTGGCAGTACTAAAATTTATCCACATTGGATGTTTGTTTCCTAACTTGGGGTATCTACTAATATCTACTCTTTCTCTCTCTGTCTTATATATATATATATATATATATATATATATATATATATATATATATATATATATATATATATATATATATTGTTGTAGATTCCGAGATGAAATTCGGTCTCCAATGAATGACAAACGCAAGAATTAAATATAAGAATATATGGGTAATACTCTTAGTAAATCCAGGAACGCGGTTAGTAGCAACAATTATATATATGTTACTCTACCTCCTACTCAGTCACAATATCTGCTCCCTCTCTCTGCTCACTCTCCATTCTGACTGACTCTGGGTATTTAACGGCAGCAGTCCAAGTAACACTCTGGTCGAGTCCACTTGTATGAAAAAGGGGAGGACCCCATAACACCCCCTCCTTAGATCCCTTTTTGGGGGAGTTAGTATTTTTGTCTCTTATGGTTGATAATCAGGGGTTCGACAAATTTTCTCTTCCTGTTTGACCTTCTCATTTCTGTGTCTTCCTGCGGTCTTTGGATCTCAAACGCTTCGAAGATTGTATCCATAGAATCGTCGTTTTCTGCGGTTGACGAGCTTGGCTCCTCAACCCGTCTTTTTTGTAATTGATCGATATGTCTTCTATGTGAAAACTTCTCTCCTTGTACTGTGTACATTAGATTTCCTAATCTGTTGATTATTGTGCCCGGCTGCCAGTAAGCCATATTGTTTCTAAACATCCTAAAATAAACCCGTTCTCCAGGTTTAAACATCAATTCCGCTGGTGAAAGACCCGATGGCGTGTTCACGTTAGGTGTTATTCTGTACACTTGGAGGAACTGTTGTATCGCTTTTATCGTCGGTACATCCTCGGCTTTTTTTAACGCTCTTTTTAGTGTGTCAACGAATCTTTCAGCCTGTCCGTTCGACCTTGGGTGATACGGAGCTATCTTGATATGTTTTACTTGATATGTCTCATAAAATTCTTTGAAGTCACTGGAGGTAAACTGTGTGTCGATAACAGTCGATATCCAGTCGATACCTACTAGATTTTCAGTATCTTTCATGACGTATATCTTAAGTTTTTTTTGTTTTGCCGTGAAATTTAACATTCACGATTATTTCTCCCTCAAATTTTATTCGTTTGCCTGTAACCGACTTGGCAATTTTTTGTGCGTGTAGCATGGTAGGTCTGTTGAGTTTTCTAAATGTTCACACAATGTTGGCAACACGGACTTGCGTAATCACTGAAATTTTCGTACTGATCTGCGCAATGTAAACAAATTGTCGCCATATTTGTTATCAGCACTTTGATTTGAGCGTGCCAAATTATTAGAAAAGTGTAAGAATTTAGTGAAAAGACGGGCCATAAAACCAGTTTAAGTCATGCTGAAAAGAAAACTATCACCCTAGAAATTTCTAAAATGATGGGGATGATCATCAAACAGTGAAAATGTTCACCACTGACCCTACACAAGTACGCAAAAGGGCAGATAATGGCAAGCCGAGTGTTATTTCACTTCATCTCATGTCATAACTTAAATGAGAGGCCACGAAGAACCCTGGACTTACCAGTCAAGAGCTTTTCAGTCGCATTGGGGAACCTTCTTTGTCTAAAAGTACTCGGTGTTTGTATCTGAGGGAAATAGCAACAACAGTCAAACTTGTATCGAAGCCTCCGTTGACGAGAAATCACATTCAAAATCAAATGAAATGGGCCGAGGACAATATGAAGATTGACTTCTCTAAAGTTTTGTTCACAGACACAACTCGAGCAACATTTGATGGGCCAGACAAATGGTGCAAAGGCTGGGTAATGAATGGACAGAATCACCATCAGCGTTTGAGATGCCAACAAGGCGGTGGATGCATAATGATCTGGGGTGGTATTATTGAAAAAACATTAGTGGACCCATGGAGAGTACCTGATGGCGTCAAAATGACTGCTGATGCATACATAGCGTTTATGAAGGAGCATCTTGAACCGTGGATGAAAAGACAAAGAGTTGCCTTCAGAAGGGACATTGTTTTTATGCAAGATAATGCTCCGTCACATGCTCACAAGAATACTGAATATTTGAAACAGTACAGTTAGGCTTCGATGGACCTCGAAAAATGAAGTGGCCAGCAAATTATCCGGATTTGAACCCAGTCGAAAACATTTGGAGCATCATGAAGTGAAGACTGTACGCCAACGGACGACAATTCAGAAGCAACGCAGAGTTGTGGGAAGCAATTCTTGACATATCTCGCGGCATTACAGCAGATGACATCTTACAATTAATAAATTCTATGGATCGTCGACTTCTTCAAGTAATTTCAAAACAGGGAAAGCACATTCCCTATTAATTTGTTTAAAACTGTGCCTTTGTTTGTATCTGTTGTTATTTGTTTGATTATCTTATTTATTAGCTTCTTTTGATGATAAACATTCACGTGCAACATTAATACACATTTTGTTTGCGGAATTCTGGGAAGTTTACTAAACCTTTCTAATAATTTGGCACGGTCAAATCACCGTGCTGAAAACAAATATGGCGCCAGTTTGTTTACATTGCGCAGATCAATAAGAATCTTTTTAGTCATTGCGCAGGTCCGTGTTGCCAACATTGTGTGAAAATCTTGTGTGAATTGATTGGACAGTTTTTCAAATATTAGAAAAAAGTTATCTCAATAATAATTTGGCACGAAGTGTAGTAATTCTTCGAGGCTCGTGTAATCAACAGAATGAAGAAAGCACTTGAGAGCCGTTTCGTCCTATTTGGGACTCATCAGGAGTATTCATCCATTACCAAGAATTAGGAAGGTCGGAATTAGAGAGTGTCGAAAGACCAGAAGACTTAGTAAAGGAAACAAAGAAGAATAGGCTTTTTAAATATTCCTACATAGAATGGAAAAACTTAACTATTATCAACTACTCCTCAAATCAATATTTTTTGTATAATATATAGTAAATGTGACACAAAGCCAAAATAGGGAGAGGGGAAAGGGTCGGCCTTCTTCTGACTTAACATTAAACTTAGCTAGAAACAATTACTGACCCAAACATATGAAAATATTCCTAACAGCAAAATAAAACATTCTTACTTACCATTCTTAGTACAATCACCATAATTATTCAATGTCTCTATGGAGTCCTAGCAAGTCCCCCTACGTACAATTATTGTTATGACGAAGGGGAGAAAATAACAACAATATAAAATCTGAACCCCAATGTGTATTTACATATGAATAAAAAATATTTACAAGAAACTAAATGAAATATTGTTAGCAATAACACCTACAATCCTTAAATATGGCAGACGACATCAGTTACCTGGACGAAATCAATGCGAAACATTAATAATATACAAAAGACACTCATCAAAACCACTCAGTCAAACACACACTGATTCGAAAAATAAAAATTTTACGAAACCCACCCGTAAACGAAAGAGAACTGAACTGGCGAATCAACAAATGATTACTTTCTGGCGCCGCACAAAGAACCAACTTTGCTTGCGGTAGATGAAGCTATTGATTCAAGTATTTGTTCCATCTCAGGTCAGTGAACAGCGTAAGACCAATCAGTCGCAAAGAGGTGCTTTCATGGAGTTGAGATAGGACCTGTCTGCGACTGCTTGGACTGTATGAGTCCGCTTAAATGAGATGGAACAATTACATTGAATCAATAGTTTCATCTAAAGCAAAAAAAATTGGTACTCTGTGTTGCGCCAAAAAGGTTTTTCTCGCTCGATCCATTCTTTAAATCTATAAAAAAACCATTCGCTCTTGCATGGAATACTGCTGCCAAATATGGCCTGAAGCCCCCGCTGTTCGTCTTAAGGTCCTCGACAAAATCCAGAGACGGATAAGCAATGTGATTGGCCCTGATCTGGCATCTCGTTTACAGTCGCTCTCTCACAGACGTGCCGTTGCTTTACTCTGCCATTTCTACAAATACTTTTACGGTAACTGCTCCGACGAGCTACTTTTGTTGGTTCCGAAAGTACATGAATTTAAACGTGCTACTAGGTTGGCATCCCAGTCCCACGCATTCGCTGTTGAAACGGTTAAGTATAGCCGTTCCTTCTTCTACAAAAGATTCATATCTCAAACTTCCCGTCTGTTTTAACACCTGCCTCTAACTTGCTTCCCTGACAGCCATAATCTCCAAATATTCAAATGCAATGTCAATCGACATCTCCAGTTGCCTTGATCTATTCCCCGTTTTTCTCTTCATCCTTTCATCTATCGCGCCTCTCTACACTTCCTCTCACTCTCTTGCGTGCAGGTGGTACTCCCGCCTTGCTTGGGGTGAATTGCTTAAAACAGGTATATCTCCTTCTCTGAAAGAATTACTTCTGATACAACGTGAGATAATTATAAGCAATAAATGTTGAAATTATAATTAATAGATTAACGGTTCAAAGTTGAGAGAGGCAAGGTCACCCATGTGGATATATCTGATAATAAATATTTAAATGTAAAGTTAAGCTTAGCTTTAACCTCAGCGAGTAAATGCAAACTATCACCGGCATTCTTCTGCTATATTTTGCCCTCAGCGTTATATACATATATATATATATATATATATATATATATATATATATATATATATATATATATATATATATATATAGGTACGACTGATTTCATCAGCAAAATTTTTATTAGTCTAAAGATGCTCTTCCAAACAGAACATGTTATAGAGGTTTCATTTTTCTGATACATATATCAGCTCTTTGCCTAATATGTACGTGTATATATATATATATATATATATATATATATATATATATATATATATATATATATATATATATATATAATATTGTATTATATACTTAATATTTATATGTACATGTTTATATATTTTTTAAACAGGTGCTTTTGAAATGGCAAATGCCTATTTCACTTCTCAAAAACAGATGCTGAAAAACGCCAGCATTACTTTGTATCCACAATTAAAAACTTCCAGAACGGACAAGCGATATTACAACGACAATCGTCCAAGTCCATACAACTGCACTTTATTGATCAACGAAGAGACATTGTGTTCTCAGCACAAGAAAGTATTTCTTCTAATTGCTATAAGAACAATCTATTCACATATTGAAAGACGAAACATATTACGAGAATCCTTTCATCTTAAGCCTAATTTAGGTTTAAACGATGAGATTGTAATTAAACACGTATTCCTTTTCGGGAATACCAGAAATCCATCCGTGGAAAACCTGATAAGAAAAGAAAGCAATGAATACGGCGACATTCTTCAAGCTGACTATATTGAATCATATAGCAATCTTACTTACAAGTCAGTCATGGCGTGGAAATGGAGCATTGATTATTGTCCGAACGCTGAGTATGTTATAGTCATGAATGATGAATTATTATTTGATATAGGGAAGGTCCTTTTATTTTTGATTAATGATCTAATCAGGGGCCATGTTGATGACCATTTTGCTATCTGTTATCCCATTGGAAATGGAGCGGTGATTCATTTCAGAATGAAGCAGTTTCAGGTATTAGATCGCAAAATTATGTATCAAGGAAAATTCACCCCAATTTATTGCCATGGTTATGGATATGCGGCACATATAACAGTCATTAACATAGAAAAATATTTTTCAGCAGAAGACTACGCGTCGCAACCAGGAATGTTTGCTGTGAGTGATTTTGAAGAGCTTAAAGCTTCTGAGGGCAGAATCCAACAGAATGTATTTTTTCTTTTGCGGAAACATTGGAATAAATCATTCAAAGTTTACAATGATTGGCAATCAAAAGCTGAAGAAGTTTGCGTGTCAAAAACCTTGATTGTTTGTGTCGCTTTTATTATTTTTATATTCTTCATTCGAAGGTATCTGAGATTTTTTAAAATTCTATTCGCAATAAAAAAAATAAAAGTCTTCTTTATTGATGGAAAATAAAACTTTAACTCTCTGTAAAAAAAAGTCGTTCAATTACTTATATCAGTAATGTGCAAATAATATGTTCGAAAAAATGTAAAAGAACACATATCCCTATATTAATGTAATGTTTCTCTACCATAGGTGTAAGCACAAGTTTACTCTCAGAGAGTTATGAACGTAGAGATGAATAATTCATTTCTGCAATTCCTCATGCACTTTTTGGCGCAATGCAATAGGTACAGGTAATTTTGTAGGTTAACTAATTAAAAGAGTCAGGGTTCATCCCAAAAGTAGAGTTGATCAAGGAAGATACTGAATATATTGCAAAACATGAGTTATATGGAGATCTAGTTGGCGGATATTACCATGCTTTAATTGCACCATGTCTTTCTGTTGCAGTGACGGCAGTAGGATGATTTCAGCAATGTTCTAAAATTAGATGGCATTTTTAATTATTTCCTCCACAAATATGAACGATACTTTTAATATACTGCATGTCACACCAAGAAGTCAGTAGATTGTAGTTTAGTTAATTCAAAATGCGAAGGAATTTCACAAAAAATTATTATTCAGTCTTTCGTAGGTCCTGAATGCGAAACCCAGTAATACAGCTCTCAATAACAAAAGCAGTATATGAGCGTGTCCTTGAATTGATCCTTGAATTCTTTCAACATATTGTATCATATCTCGGGGCCTAAACCTTTAATCTCAAGCATAAATGAGGAACTGCTATGAATTTGAATATATAACAATATGTTCGCAGACTTACAATTTGATAAGAAACATAAGATTCCTATAATATGCATATGAAGCAATTATGGTAACTATATATATATATATATATATATATATATATATATATATATATATATATATACATATATATATATATATATATATATATATATATATATGCTAAAATCAGGCATCAACATTCAATATTGTAATTTTAATTTCTCTAAATATATGTACATATCATTTTTATTATTTACATTATCCGTTCAACAATAGCATATAAAATATGATATTATTATTAACTCAGATTTAACAAAAATATTAATTAATAATATTAATAAAAAATATTAAGAATGTCTGAAACGTTAGATTTGATCCCTTCATTAATAATAACGTTTAATTTAAATCTCTTGTTTTTCATGAAAACTTTAAGGTCAAACATATATAATGAATTGCTTTGAATTTTAAGGCATCGCAAAATGATTGCACTTAAAATCAGATCAGAAAAATAACAACCTTATAACAAGCGTATAAAATATATGTTAAGTATATATATATATATATATATATATATATATATATATATATATATATAAGTGAACGTCAAAACTCAGAGGCGACAGGCTGTTTCATGATAGACGCAATCGTCAACTATTTCCTCAACTATATATATATATGTGTCAGTTGTCCATTGTGTTTAATCTATTCTGGCGGTTATTTTTTGTGAGCAGCTTGTTTATTTATTGATATGGTTGGGTTAATTTATTTTACTTGCTTTTCATTTCAACAAATAATTATTTACTCCGAGTAATTATTTTATTTTGTTTATTTGCATTTAGTATTGCTATGTATTGTTCCCCGGTTAATATAATTAATATACTATATAGATATTCCACATATTTAATTTTATCTACAGGTTCGTTTTAGAAGCTTCGTCAATCTGAAATTTAAAAATAAATTTCTGTTGAAAATGATTATACGTTTGATTATCTTCCTGACACTCCCCTTAGCGTCCTTTGAAAAATTGAACATATCATATTTGTCTATAATCACAATACATTTTCGTACATGTTTTTCCTATTTGTCAATGATGACTTGTCTAAAATGTCTCCCCTATATCATCCTCTGAGCTTAATTTTCTATTTAGTGTAGATCTGACATTTATTTGGTTGACCAAGAAAAACCCACAAGTCTATATACTCTTGTAAATTAAACCACAGATGGAACGTAAATATGAATTCAACCTGATGTCTAGAAGGAACCAACAGACCTTCAAAGCAAAAGGCTTCATCAAGAGTAGAGGGAATTCTGTGTCCGCTCAGCGATTATGAAAAATTGATATCTGATTTTTTTTAAATATTCTAATTTAGAAGCCAATTTTTCCACATTGGGCTTTTCACAGGTAAGTCAGACGAGAGATCATCTGCATGCTTCTGGTTATCTAGACTTCTGGAGGTGCACTCATAAACCGTGGTATCATCAGCATAGATGTTTACGAAGATTTTGAGAATGTTCTTAGGAAGATAGAGGGGAGAACTTGGGAGAGAGCGTTTGAGGGACACCAGAATTCATCACATTCGCTTCAGAAAACTTAGAGGATATCCTGGTAGGATGATTAGCACAGACATTCCATAGGTGGAGAATTTCTGTTACAACACTTATATAACATTCGTAAAATGCATTTGAGATATCTAAGTCGATCACCCTCGTTATAAATTTATTATCTATTACAGTGATTTTCAATTGCCGTGCCGCCACACACTAGTGTGCTGCGCGATCCTCTTAAGTGTGCCCCGGCATAAATACATACATACATATATATATATATATATATATATATATATATATATATATATATATATATATATATATATATATATATATATATATACAAGACGGACATGTTTGCGGAGGTGCTGAGACCTCACACATACACACACACCCATACTAATATATACACTTATACACATCGTACTCACTTACTCAATAATGAGTTAAATGATAACACACAGTCATAGTAATATGCACACTTACATACATCATACTCACTCACTCCCTAGGGAACAATTAAAACACAAATTTAACAGAGATACACCCCATTTCTAGGAACCAATAAAACTGTCAAAATGACCAAGGGAATTCAGTGCAGCATGAAACCATCAAGTTCTTATCTTAAATAACAACTTAAAAGAGACTGTTTGAGCAACACAAAGACTGACAAAAATTCACGATAAAAAATTAAAAAAAAAACAACAAATGAAAACTACAGTAAAATTTCATTTTCTCCATCAAGTCATTCAGTTCTGTAGTTCATAGCTACTAACAAGCAGACAATTTTTTCCACTTTATGATAGCCATGCTGACTGAAACTAGTCGAGGAATCTAATTGAAATAATAAAAACGAAAAAATATTAACATACAACCCAGTGTGTCGGAAGATTTTAATTTTCTAATATTTTTTATGGTTCTAAATCTATGTATATATATATGTGTGTGTGTGTGTGTGTTGTGTGTGTGTGTGTTGTGTGTGTGTGTGTGTTGTGTGTAGTAATCGTACAGTGTTAGCATTTAAATAAATGTATAAGTATTAAACTTTTATTTCAAATAATTCTTTTCACTATTCTTCGATTATGTTAATTTGTTTAATGCTCATTTTTTTTTGAACACCCTTAAAAATTTTGCCGTGACACATTTTTTTTTATTTTTTCTTAGGTGTGGGGTTTTGCTTAAAACAGTTGACAAACACTAATCTAGTGTCTCACTGATTCTGTGCGCAAAGACAGGATATTAGTCAATGACCTAGAAAAGCGAAATCCATGCTGTTTGTCGTTCAGGTGTCTGTTTCAGTTTATGCGATCAGCAATCTTCTTGCTGATGATGAACTCAATGATTTTGCAGATTATTCTATGCTGATAAAAATAGATAGTAAGATGAGCACTCCTTCGAAATTTTGAATAGTGGACAGTCAGCTGATATCTTGCCAAAAATTAAGGACAGCCACAGAGACTTTATCCGGAACGGTAAACTTGGTTGAATCAAAATTTTTGATCAGTCTGTAAATTTTCTTTATCATGCTATAAAGTTTGTGCTCTACGAGCGGGTTAAATTATGAAAGGTATTACCCTTGTTAACAAACTGTTGTGGTGTCCTCCCTCTAAAGAGTCTATGTTGGAATCTTCCGCCTACTATAAGATTAATAGGAGAGAAGGCCTTGGGAAACAGTCAAATATATCTATTCTAGCCGTGCTGGTCAAACTCTCTGCCTCCGTGCAGAGATGATCCCCAGAGGAGGCTATGTCAAAGAGCAGGGTTTCGCCTCGGAAAACAGCTACCTGATCTCGTTTTATACGGGGTCTATAGGGAAATTTTGGCTGAGCCTACGGGCTCGGATTGCTCCACATTAAACTCGGCATTGTGCCACATCCTACATCAGTCGAATAAATTAAACGCTGGTCAACCGTCACCTACTCATTAGTCGTGTAATACTCTTCTGCTGTACTTACTGTTTAATATACGATATATTTGCAACCCTGGTTTTTCTTATTACTTAACCTTTTACTTGGTCACAGCATCAACGTTGCCAAGATATTGTGACCAATAAAGGGATGTATGTGGCACAAGACCGAGTTTACATAGGCTGGGCCAAAAATATTCCCTTAGAACCCGTATAAACGGTTTCAGGGTATGTCTACCTCCACGGACGAAACTTTGTTCTGCAGCAAAGCCTCGTCCGGGTTCCTCTCTGCCGCGGCAGAGATTTAGAGTTACGAACAGTCTGGTCGACTGATAATATTTAACACCCCACCCTTTACGAGGGATGTATGCGGCACAAGGCTGAGTTTACTTTGGGTTCTCCTAGCCCATAGGCTCGGCCAAAAACATTCCCTTAGGAACCGCATAAACGGGTTCAGGTACTGCCTACCTCCCCTGACGAAAGTTTGCCTTGCGGCAAAGCCTCGTCCGGCTTCCTCTCTGTTCAAGGCAGAGAATTTTCAGTTCAACAATCTGGTCGACTGTTCCCGCAAGGCCTTCTCTCCTACTAATCTTATAAAAGGCGGAAGAGTCCAAATTAGACTCTTTAGAGGGAGGACACCACAACATTAACATAGCATTTAAAGCTTAGCTTAATCCGATGATTAGAAAAAACCTCAGTGTCATCTAGGATAATAAGCAATGACGGTTTGCCTCTACTGAAAATTTCATTGATTTTTTTTCTTTAAGCGTTTCAACCCAAGCAAGGCGGGAAGCCACAAGCACGCAAGGGGTTACAGAGAGTTGGAGCGAGAACAAAGAGGTGTGATAGAGGAAAGGATGAAGAGAAGGATAGGGGATAGATCAGGGCATCTGGAGACGTCGATTGGCGTTACATTTGAATAGTTGGAGATTATAGCTATCGGGGAAACAAGAAAAGGAGAGGGTGTTCCACAGGCGAGAAGTGCGAGACATGAAGCTATTGGAATAGAAGAGACGGATACATTTAACAGTTTCAACAATGAATGGGTGAGAGCGAGATGCCAGCCTAGTAGAACGCTTAAATTCCTGAAGTCTGGGAACCAGCGAAAGCATTTCATCGGTTCAGTTACCGTGAAAGTATTTGTAAAAAAGACAGAGGGAAGCGACGGCACGTCTGTGAGAGGGCGATTGCAGAGGATATCACAGATCAGGGGCAATTACATTGCATATCCGTCTCTGGATTTTATCAAGGACATTTAGACAAACAGAAGGGGTTCCAGACTATATATGGCAGCAATACTCCATGCAAGGGCGAATGGTTGATGTGTAGATTTGAAGGGTCGACTCTGGCAAGAATAATTTCCTGGCGCGGCACAGGGAGCCAACTTTCCTTGCCGTGGACGAAGCTATTGACTCAATGTATTTGTTCCATCTCAGGTCAGCAGACAATATGAGACCGATCAGTCGCAAAGAGGTGCTCGCGTGGAGTTGAGCGTCGGACATTTTAATGGGAAGCAGGGGTTGGGATTTTTGGGTTCCCTGGTGTACTAGGATATTTATTGTACATTATATACGATTACGGCACAAGGCCAAAATGGGGAGGAGTAAAGGCTGGTCATCACTATCTTATACATAGCTAATCTGATTCACGACCCATCCACACATTACAGTTTCCACATTCACCATAAGAACTCATCAATCAGCAACCTATCCTCCATGCACCATAATACCACATCCTCTCAAGGGAGTCCTAAAAAACGCGCCCACACCATAAAAATATAATGATTATATATATATATATATATATATATATATATATATATATATATATGTGTGTGTGTGTGTGTATTAATAAAATTCGATGGATGAATAAAATGAGAGGGAGGGGAGATGAACGCAATAACAAACTAAGAATTAACAAAAAACAAACTAAACATAACTGGTTAGTAGGGTTCGTCCAACCCTCAAAACAGAGAGGCCGCTTTATGCTGCCCAGAGGACAGATTCAAGAAGCTCTCTCACTACGGGAATGGGGAAAGGACAAAATATAATACGGATATGGGAAAATATAAAGCTGATCCAGTCGAGATAAAAAGGGGCCAAAACAAACTAGGGAGGTTGGGAATCTCGACTTGAATTAGAACTAAAGATCAGCCAGGAAAAACACTTACTCCCATTAACTAGGTATACTGAAGCTTGTCTAACATAACCAAGGGGAGGTTTCCACAGGAAACCACACCGATGTGACGTAGTTGACCTAGAAGAGAAAATCAAGGCTAGCCCCGTTCAAACGAACCAAGCTCGCCTCTTTCATCCACCTTTCGCTGAAGACTGTCGAATGCAAACGTTTTCTATCAGTTCTAATCTTCATGTTGAGCTGAGGAGCGGGTCTCGTTTTTTCGGCGGTTGGGGCCTTTCCTGGTGGATTCAAGTTCTAATGGGGGATTGGAATGCCATCCTGGACCACAAGTTAGATCGGGGGCTGGACTTGTGACAAGGTAGTTAGCTACCTTGACTGAATGTTAGTTAGGAGAGCACAGAGCGGGAGCGAGACGAGCTGTCAAGTCGCCAACATAGTTCCATAAGAGGCGG
The DNA here is from genome assembly GCA_963932145.1 of Acanthosepion lycidas. Lineage (NCBI taxonomy): Eukaryota > Metazoa > Mollusca > Cephalopoda > Sepiida > Sepiidae > Acanthosepion > Acanthosepion lycidas. The sequence continues at coordinate 145,708,572 of OZ010572.1, forward strand.
GCCCGCAGGCAATGGTAGAAGGCGTGCGAAGCCGTTTCCTCTAAACCAAGGCCACACCGTTCACAGTCTGGAGGTAGTCGATTCCGAATCAATAGCCAGGTAAGCGAAAACTCAGGGTTACTGAGGTAACCCGCCCTTGGCGCCCAAGACCAGAAAGAGCGAAGCTCCTCCTCCGACAAGTCGAGATGCTCACGTAGAGGATCCTTCGCGACCCCCTCCACTAAATAATGATAGAAAAACTTCCGAGGTCGTGAAAGGTCACTGGACCGAGGAACAGCCACCAAGGCCGGCCGACACACACGAAGGAAATCCGATTGATCCCGTGGTTTACGACGGCGCTCAACACGCGAGATGGGGGGTGATAGTAAGGGAAGGGAACGCGTCCCTAACAGTCCCCGCCATAATTGAATCTCCTGTCAATGCGCGGCGTAGGAAAGCTAACCTCAAGGCGAGTTTGTGGCACGCCAAGTGTGGCATTCCCAGACCCCATAAAATCGCTCGAGCGGCTTCCTGTGGTCGTCACAGAGAGGATGTACGGACAATCCATAAAGAACAAGAGGGAAAATGTATGTAGCACACACCTTTGCCTTGCCCTTCACGGACAACCTCCGTCGACGCCAAATCTGACCAGCAGCATCGACCTGTCCTCGTACTTCAGACCAATTTTTCTCCAACTGTAGGTCGGGTCCAAACCACACGCCAAGAATGCGGACAGGACAGTCCGTCCAATCGAAGCGGCCCGGAAGATCGACCACCTTCCAGGCACTTAACCGCAAGCCGGACAATTTGTCGTGGTTTATCTTGGCCCCTGTCACCTACTCGTACCAATCAAGTGCCTTCAGTACAGCCTCAACTTCGCTGCGGGACGAAACGAAAGCAGATACGTCATCGGCGTACGCAGAACCCTGGCTCGAGCTCCTTCCGGAACGGTGATTCCGCGTAGGGCCGGGCTGTCCGCCCTGTCCCTCAGCCGACGAAGGAGAAGCTCCAACGCCAAAAAATAAAGTAGGGGCGACAGTGGACAACCCTGACGGACCGACCAAGACAGCGCAAAAGCACCTGACAGCTTCTCATTCACCTGTACCACAGCACTGGGAGAGCGATACAGGAAGCTCATCCGGCGGCCTGCAGTAGCAAGGTAGCGATGGTCCACCCTACCAAATGCTTTGGACTGATCCAAATTGATCACCGCGGCCTCATCGTCGTCTTTTACACCCTCTATGATCGTGCGGATCAGATGCAGGTTACTCTGAATTGTTAGGCTCCTCATAGAAGAAGTCTGCTCAGGACCCAACAGAGACTCTACAACTGACTGCAAACGCTCCTGCAGGATCTTGACCAAAATCTTTAACTCTGTGTTTAGCAGAGTTATGGGCCTGAAGTCATCTCGGTTCCCCCAACACCCTTGGCCTTTTTCACCAGCGTGATCACACCTCTGGAAAACCGGTCGTGGAGGGACCCCTGCTGGAACCAGTTGTTGAACACTGCAGTCAAAATCGGGACACAGATGTGCGACAGCCTTAAGTACAATTCATAGGACAAACCATCCAGACCGGGCGAGTTGCCTCTGCTGACCTCCTTCAATGCCGCGTAGACCTCGCTCTCCGTGATCTCTCTCTCGCAGCTAGACGCTTCAGTCAGCGAAAGCCGAGGAAAGTCAGCCAAATAGCTGCGAAATTCGTCCTCATGAAGACCAGACTCCTTGGTAAACCGGCTCTCAAAATGAGCCGAAACGCCTCGGACAAGTCGTCAGTGGCCCGAAGAGACGCCCCTCTGGAGTTTTGACTTCACGAATGTAACGATCGCCACCTCGATGGACCTCTTCCTTGCGCAATTCTGCACCCATATTCACGGCTTCGGAAGACATCTTGCTTAACCTATGTCTAATTACCTGGCCCATGTATCGCTCGCTATTCGAACGCCCCACGGCCTCCCTAGCTAATGCTATCTCTAAGGGATCCCCCCAGCCACTGCTCGGGAAAGACTAGCCTTAAGCGTTTTCACCTTTTCAGCTCTATCTAGGGCGAGCCGTTAGCTGAAATCCGTGGAGAAAGACCTAATCCTACACGTAAGTTTATCCCACCACTTATTCCTGATAACCGTCCCCACTAGCTCCCGCTGCACTAAGCTAGTTAGCTGTTCCCGGAAGTCCCGCCTGTCCAGTAATGACAGTTTGAACTTCCAGTAACCAGCCATTCTAGGCCTATGATCCAACGCCACCAGGTCACAAACGAATTTGTGAATCGAATAGCCTACCCAGTGGAACATGAGACAATCTAACAGATCTATGCCGGCTCTCCTAACTAAAATTCTGTCAAAGTAGCTAAATACCTTGTCACAAGTCCAGCTAAGAGCCTACGTCCACATTTTCCGCCGGGGTGATCGATCCGGTATCTATCAACGAGACCAAAGTTGTTGATCAGATCAACCAAGCTACGATCGCCCCTTCTCCGGCTAGCACCCCGGCCCCGATCTAACTTGGGTCCAGGATGGCATTCCAATCCACCATTAGAACTAACCGCGTTTAATCCACCAGGAAAGCCCCCAACCGCCGAAAAAACGAAACCCGCTCTTCCCGGTCATTGGGTGCATAAAGCGCAACTACTCGGAACGAACCATTTTCACAGCAATACCGGCCACTATCAACCGGCCCTCGGCATCGGTATGCACAAGTTCCACCTTCCCATCTAGATTCCACTTCACCAGCAAAGAAACTCCTCTGAAATTCCGGTCCCCATATGCTGAATAAACGACAAAGTCGTTCTCCAGCACACACGCATCGACGCTGCATACAAAGTGGGTCTCTTCGATCTCAGCGACATCCGCACCAAAGGACAAGACTTCCCGGAGCCCACGGGCTGCCTTACCCCGATCCCTCAACCCCTTCACATTCAGAGTAGCTATCTTGATAGACATCTTCTAAGCCTGCAAAAAATAAAAGGAATAAGAGGAAAAACCGAGCGGAAATCTGCGGCGGAAAGGACCCCGACGGTTTGTCCTATGCTACCTGTGCCCAACTCCGTCGTCATCCGACCATCTAGGAAAATACCGCCAATATCCGTTAATTTTATAACCCAATATAGTGATGGGTGGAGGCGTACCGGGACCCTGGCTGCACAAAAATTATGCACTTTAATTAAATCTGGGGAGCTCAACTCAACCATTCATATTTCCGGAAAGGCCTCCAGGCCTCAAAGAGATGGGTCTATATTTTAAAGTATTTACCAGTGTCCCTAATAAAGGCAATAACCCCAGGGGCCCTAGGGAATTTTTTTTGGTCCTCCACTGATTTGTTATCAACGGAGGAAAGCTTTAAATAAAGATCCTAATAGGGATCTCTTGCGTGGAGAGAGGGTTCTTTTCACTTTCCCCTTTGTCCACCCTACATATATCCTCTACTTTACGAAAAAAGGCTCTTCTTTTTCTCCCTATCTGAGTGTGGCGGGGTGGAAGTGGACGAAAGGGTATGTGTAGAAAGGGATGGTTGGGGAGGTGACGAATCTGAAGCTGTGGGGGTTGGTGTGTGTGGGGATGTGGGAGTGGAATACGAGTAAGGGAAGTGGGTAGGCTCTTATATGCTGGAGTAGCTGCTTTCTCTTTTTCAAGCAAAGCAAGGACGGATAGGCACCTCTTTTTTCTCTGCTCCTCCGCACCCTACTTTGTCCAGTATATTTCTTCATTTGTATCTCCTCTTCCTCTTCCTGGCTCCTTTTCAAGGAAGAGGAATATGTTGGAGGTACTTCATTCACCTCCATATCATTGTCTGACATTTGTTGTTTTTTGTTGTTGTTTTTATCTACTGGATTCTTTGGTGTCTCTTGCTTTTGTTGCTGCTTCTTAGGTTGTTTCTCCAGCTGCTACTTAGATTTAGTTACTGACTGCACTGGTGTACTAGTGAGCCAGCCAAAATGAGCTGACTCATTTTATAGTTCACCAATAGAAGGGGTAACCAATCAGAAGGCTCAATATATTCAATGCGACGTGTATAAAAGCGGCCTTGTTTTTCCCGAATATTCACTGTCTGTATTTTGATATCGAAGACTGAAGAATTACGGAACAGCTGCTGGTAGTATTGGCGATATAGTCAGATTCAGTAGAGTGTCTGACTCGTGACTGTTAATCTTTAACGTTGTTTCATTTAACAGATTATGTACTACGCTGTATTCTATATTCATAGACTATGGTGAACATGGTCAACAGCAGGGATGTCTCTCTCGGGTGACTAATAGAGAGCAGTTTTGTTTTTGAGGCATTAAAGATCTGAAATAAAGAAAGCACGAATTTAAACAATAAATTGGCGCCAGATATATACGCTTTAAGAGAACAATTGTTTCTTTTTTTTCCAATGCATGATGAATCTGTCCTTTCAACCTGGATGTTGTTAGCTATAAAATACCGAGGGTGGGTGGCGAAGTGCTATGTTGCACTGCACTCTTACCATCAAATTAGTGGAATGATGATGATGATGATGATGATGATGATGATAACATCTGAAATGCAAAATCATTGATCAGAAAAAAAAATCATCATATTTGTAATAAATTTAAAACGAAGTAATTCCTGCTTGACACCAGTTGTGTGATAAACGACTGTAACAACAGCGAGTACACCCGGAACAGACAAATAAAAATAGATTTTGCCGAAGTCTCAACAGAGAAATTGGAAGATGGTAAATGAAGTTAAGTTTTAAAATTAAAACTATATCTTAAAACCAATTACAGATATCCGTGTTTTTATTTTTGTTTTCTAGGTATCAAAAAATGGATTCTTTAGGTTAAAATGCATTTAAAAAAAACTTTCTTGTAGCTTTAATTGTTGCTTTAATTTCAATCCAAAAAATCAAATTGAATATTTTCAATAAGCAAAATACTTTGGCGTATTACAGACCAAATTTATATTAATTGGAATGTTTTTCTCCTTATCTGTAAACTTTATGAATTCGGCCATATTGACCATTTTCTGCCACAAAGAAAGAATTATATTTTAAATACATTATTCAAAAATAAAATACATTTTGTAAAACTTGATTTGTGGAAAAATTAACTAATTTAAAGGTTTTTTTTTCTTTTTTTTAATATCTGCATTGAAATAAATAATAATTAATTTTAATTTAAAATGTAGCAATATGTGATTTACCGACAGCCTGATGTTTCAGTGTTGTGGGACAGACTGAAAGAAATTACTTGAAAACAACGCGAACGTTCAAGAACGCATATTTGTCTTTAATAAGAAAGGCCGGTAGACATAAATAAATAAGTATACGAATATCTGCACAATATGAGTATCCACTATAAACAACGTTTAAAGTAATAAAAATTGCCAAATTAATAGATACAAAATGTATTTTATATATATATATATATATATATATATATATATATATATATATATATATATATATAAGATTACAGTATATATATATATATATATATATATATATATATATATATATATATATATATTAGGTATCTCCACTGAATTTTCGATACCTAAGGTTTAAAATGAATTTTAAAAATGAAAATCATTCTTGAAGATTTCATTTTAGATTTAATTGAAAGCTAAATGATTAAATTTACTATTTCCAGTAAGTAAAATATGCTGGCGTATTTCAAATAGAAATTATATAGATCGAAATCTCACCATTTTGGTCGATTTTCGAAGCGGCCGTTTTCTGAGTTTTAAGAGATTTGTAAACAAAACAAAATTATCAATTTAAAAAATCTTCCCAAAATAAAATATATATTTGCGATACGTTATTTGAGTAAAATAAGTAAATTTAAAGTTCAATTAATCTGATTCGAAATAGACAATTTCTACTTATAGCATAAAATTAATATACGAGCCTTTCTTAACGATGAGTCATGTGTTTCTTTCATCTTTATTGACGTAACGATAAGTTCTGAGGTGATGACAGCTAGTATGTATAAACAGAATTGGAATAAATTTACGAAATCTAAGTGAACGCATTTTTTTAACTACCTAGTAACTTTTACAAACTAACATATTTTCAGCAGTTATCTAATATTTTATTACCTTCTAGTTACGTTTGCAGATGAAAGCAAGAAAATTAACAGGTTGATCTGGATTTTTTATAATAATTAAAATATTCTTTAATCATTAATACTTAATAAAGTGTAATTAGCATTAGCTAAAAACACATGTTTTCTATTTTCTTCATTCCAAACATTGTGAACATTCGCTGTTCAAAATTATTCACATTTCTTAAAAAATGAGAAAAAAGATTTCCAATACGAATGAAATAAAGTATAAAAATGATATGGCACGTGGAACTAGAACAATCTACCCCAGTGAGAGAAATAAAGGGTTCAGTTCGACATTCCAAACACCTGAAGAAGGTCAGAATATACAACGGCGGAAACGTTGTGATAAATTTGGCGACAAAGATGAGGACAATAGTCCGAATAATGTAAATAGTGTACATAATACCACATCTCAGAAATATAGACAGATACTGAAAGAATACTTGTAAAATTCATTATTCATCGAATTTTCTTAAGAGAATAATGTCCGTAATGCATCTGCATTTGTGAATTCTTTGTGCAAAACACGTGGGGAGAAGTTAATTTGATTTTTCAATTTCAACTGAGAAGTGTAACTACAAATATTAGGTACCTATCTTATGAAATTTATATGGTCTTATTTTTATATTATCTCAGTTATGACATTTTTCCATAAATGAAATATCAAAATTAATAATAAAATGAAAGGAAATACAAATAATACAGTAAAATGTACATAAAATTATAGTATTTCATCTACACTTCTGATACAATTTCTTAAAAATTACCTATAAAAAAGTACCTATAATTAATTAGATGTGTGTGTGTGTGTGTGTGTGTGTGTGTGTGTGTGTGTTTGGCTAAACAATAGATACAGAGTCGAATTGAACCAGAAGGTATAATCAAATTAGAAATGTCAGTAAGCAAGTCTCTACTTTCAACCCACTCAACTAGACTTTTTTGGAACTTTGCCTCAATAGTTAATGTAGAGTCAAAATTATGTTTTGGGCCTAACTGAAGAAATTTAGAGGAATCCTTAAGAATCGTCCTCATCTTTTTTACATAATCCTGATAATCCAATTATTATTGATACTTTGTCAGGTTTTGTAATGACTAAAGATTTATTACGATGAAGTGATTTGATAATCCGATATCATTCTTTGTTCCACTTGAATTCACAAAATGAAACAGGAGTACCCGCGTATGAAAGCTCAATGATACATCTATGGTAGACACTTTACTCTGCAGACGGATCACAAACCGTTAATAAAAATTTTTGGTTCAAAAGAAGGTCTACCGGTGTACATGGAAAATAGTGTACTGAGATGGGGAACGATTCTTCTGAACTATAATTTCAGATTGGAATAATTACCAGCGAAAAGAATCAGGCACGCGGATGGTCTGTCGAGACTTATACCAACAAAGACAGAGCCATACGGTAATCGCAGCCTTTAAAAATTAAGAAGACATAAGAAAAGTACTATGTTGTACAGTCAGAAACCTCCCAGTCACATTGCAAGACATAAAAAATGAAGCGAAAAATGACGAATTTATTAATGAAACAAAAGCAAAAATAGCAGAAAAAAATGAGAAAATTTCGGACAGCTTTTCTCTATGCGATAATGTGCTACTTTACAACGAAAGGGTTGTAATCCCCAAAACTTTACAAAAACGGATACTAAAGGATTTCCTCAGAGGACACCCGGGTAAAAATAGAATGAAGTCGCTAATGCGAAACTATGTATATTGGAAGAATATGGACCAGGATATTTCTCAAATGGTGGAAATGTGCAAGGGGTGTAATTTAGCAGCTAAAGCACCGCCAATCATACATAAGCCTTGGTCTGAAACTGATCAAGAATAACGCAGATTATGCAGGACCAATTAACGGGTTCTATTATTTAATCATAGTTGATAGCTACAGTAAATGGCCGGAGGTGTTTCGTTGCAAAAAATCCTACTACAGAAACGACCATAAATTTCCTATTCGCTCGGTTTGGTATAGTGGACTGCTTAGTAACAGATAACGGAACGCAAATCACGTCAGCAGATTTCCAAGAGTTTTGCGAAATCTATCAAGTAAAACATATAAAAACAGATATATAGAATAACGCCAAATAATGCGACACCATCAACATTATCACCAGCAGATATCATGTTTGCTAGGAAAATCAGATCAGTGTTCGATAAATTACTACCAAGTAAAACAAAACAAGTAACACAGTCCAACACACCAAAAAGAAAATTTCTTCCAGGGGAAAAAGTTTTTTTTTAAGGCATACAAAAATAATACCTCTTGCTGGGAACAAGGGATAATTGAGAAAAGAACTGGCAATATGATGTACTTAGTTCAAGGAAAAACATTCTCACACAGAAGACACGTAAACCAAATAAGGAAGAGACCGTTACAGGTTGCTAACGGTCCACATCAAGAGGAGGTATTGGACACGATTTTCGACACATTCGATATAACAAGACCGCAAATAATGCCAGAACCAAGAAAATCGTCTAGAAAAAGAAAATTTACTGAACCTTTGGAAATAGATCCAAAGAAAAAAGATAGCAAAAAAACCCTGCTGCGCAAAACTTTCGGAATGGGGGTGTTATGGGCCTCAAGAGGAAGCAGAGAGTTCAGTATGAAGTCTGGAGTCAGGTCCGTCAGAAGTCCGTCAGTCAGTCAGAGCGAGCGAGTCAGTCAGTCGAGTTAGAGGCAGTCCGAAACAGAGTCGCGTTCAGACAATTACTAATAAACCTGATTGTTCGTACTAACACTTTTTACTGTATATATTCCTCTTTGTAATATATCTGTGTTATTCCATATCCGTGTTAGAGTTCTTCTTTATTGGTTCTACCTTGGACTATCACCGTGGTACAAGAAACCGGACCATAACAACTTTTAATTATTATCATGCATGGTAGCATTAAAAATACAAATAATTTTCTTATTGCGGATTAAATTTTGTAACACTACATATATATATATATATATATATATATATATATATATATATATATATATATATATATATATATAATTAGACAGCAATCCTTCTTTCATGCACATTTCATTGAATATGAGAGATAAGGTGCTTTGAATTTGATTATATACAATTTCTTATGAAAACTAATATTTTTTTTTAAATTTCAGATGATAAATTATATAAAATCTGTTCGAATGTTCTTCTATCTAAGCTCTTTCGGCTATACATTTTGCCATTTTCAAGTACTTTTTGTGTGCCGTATTCAATGAAATATACATATATATATATATATATATATATATATATATATATATATATATATTATAGTATTCAGAAGTAATTGGTGAGAATGGAAGATTCGACTGTAGATATAAGCAGTTGATTTTTCTATATGTATTGGCAAAGTGGAATAAATCAAGAAGAGTCACTTGGACGACTGGACATTTGATCCTACTCTTTTGCTGTCGAAAGTGTGTTGTGTATTGCTTTTACTGAAACCTTGTCGTCATAAGTTGAATATTTGTTTGCTTTTGTGACCGTCTTTTTTTCCTCAATCGTTGTATTGTTTTTTGTGTGTGTTTGTCTGCTTTGGTGAGGCGACGATCAAAATGGCCGAATCTCCCTAACCAACTGTTACTCAAACGGAGACGCTGTCTCCGTCCGTCTGTGTGAAATTCAAATAGGCCAAAAAAAGATGCGGCCTATTATGACCAAATGAAGGAGGATTACCCTGACTTTATCCAGGGTAATGAGCTACTCACTTTTCAGTCGAAGTAATCCTGGACAGGACACAGTTTCAGTAAATTACTGATATTTTAATATGCAGAGGTAGAAAAATCTTTGTTGTTTTTGAGGGTAGAAGGCCGCACTGTTGGTTGTGCTATATCGCCGGTCACTTGGCCAAAATGTGTTCCGGTCGAAAACCAATGCCTGAACCAGCCGCTATAGCCGAGGTGGTAGTGGCGAAAGACAAGCCCGCCGAGTCCACTGACGGACCAAGTGAATGGAGGGAGGTTGTTAAAGAGGAGTCGAAAGTTGTTGACCCTTCTCCCTTAACCGAGAAGGATGTTCCGGGAAAAAAGAACAAACACAGAAATAGTTGGAACTGGGTAAAACGCAGCAGCAGCAGCAGCAAGAGAGCAAATACCAAAGGCAGCAGCAGAAGCGATCCAAGCATGACCAGCATCAGCACCAGCATCAGCATCAGCACCAGCAACAACTAAAGCACAAAGACCAACCAAAGTTGTCTCAACAGGATCATCAGCAGCGGCGACTGACTCAACTCCCCAAATACCATCAGCAGCAGCTGCAGCAACAGCACACAGAGTTGTCGCACCTGAATAGCGACATGGAGACCGAAGTCATCCTACTACTACGGTCCGCCTCATTGAAAATGGTGAAGGATGAGGAGGAGAAGGAAGAGGAAGAGAGATTACCAAAAATGAAGTGTCTGGTCGAAGTAGAGCGGCGAAATCCACAGACAAAGGCCAGCAAAAAAAACAACGATCCAGAGAACAAAGGTAAGCCAAGGAGCCTCTCCGCTTCCCGTCTAGGATACCGATTTCTCTTTCTCATTCCCCCAACCCATCCCGCAACCAATCCCCAAAAAGGAAAAAAGCCATTGCCCAGTGGGGAGAGGATTTGTAGTATTGACAGAGAGGCCCTTGAAAGTGACCTGTTTGCACAAAGAAAGGTCATTTTAAGACCCCTCTTTAGGTATACCTCTATCGATGGGAAGTCGACAGAAGATCCTAGAAATTTTCCACAAGCTCCCGGAGTGATTACGCTCATCCGTTATACGGAGGGTAATTTAAAAGTCTGGGATTACTTGGCAATCGGCAAACAAGATATTCCCAACATTAGGATGGCCTAAATGAGGCCACTTGACCCGAAAAAAGGTATCGCAATTGTGTGCTGGGAGGGACCACGTTCGTCGGCGGCATTGTCAGAGATGATCGAATTACGACCGATATCGGAACGGAAAACCTTGGACAATCTGTCGGGGTCTTGACTCCAATAGATTTCCGACTAATCTGTGTAAGGGACGTAGGCTTAAATCATGTCTACCAAGCTAGCCAGGTTGAATGTAAGGGGCTTGAGGGATCGGGGTAAGGCTGTCCGTCTTCTTCGTGATCTCTTGTCTTTTGGCCTAGATCCAGGAAACGCACTATTTGTGACCTTGATGATCGTGTGCTGTCTAGCGGCTTTGTTGTCTTTTCAGCATACGGGGACCAGCTGGTCAGAGGTGTTTCCTTGTTAGTTAAACGTTCCCTAGATGCGAGGGTGGACCTTGTTCACGTCGGCGCGGGTGGTGGTTGGGCTGGTTGATCGTAGCTGATATTCCCGTGAGCAGTGGTTCGTTTCGGGTGGTTGCGGTTTATGCGCCCAACGATCAGGTGGAGCGTGTCGATTTTTTCCGTCTGTTTGGGCTGTTCTTAGTGGATTCGTCGTGCTTAGTATTAATGGGGGACTGGATGCTGTCCTGGACCCCAAGATAGATAGGGGCGGGGTGCTAGTGGGAAGGCCTCGGGCGATCGTAGCCTGGTTCATCTGATTGGCGACATTTGGCTCGTCGATCATCCGAGGGAGGAGATGTGGCTGTGGGCTCCTAGTTGGCCGTCTCTCCATGTAACCAGCTACCTGGTCGAATGTTAGTGAGAACGGTCGATCTAGATTTATTAGATTGTCCCACGTTCCACCGGTTACACTATTCGGATCATAGCTTGGTCAGTGTCCGGGTGGTGTTAGGTGCTAGGCCTAGAATGGTTGGACACTGGAAGTTCAATCTGTCTTTACTGGACAGCTGACTAGATTAGTGCAGCGGGAATTAGTGGGGGTGGTTATAGAGAGTAGGTGGTGGGAGAAGATTAAGGATAGGATTAGGTCCATCACCACTGAATATAACCAACGACTCTCTCTAAATAAGGCTAGAACGTTGAAGGCTCTAGAGGATAGTCTTTCCTGGGCGGGGGCTGAGGGGATTCCCTAGAGATAGCCGTAGCTACACAGGCCCTGAAGCGTGAGGCTAGCAAACGCTCAGGTAGTTAGACATAGGTTAAACAAGACTTGAACATAGGCGCAGAATTGCGCAAGGAGGAGATCGATACATTCACGAGGTCATTTCCCTAGAGGGGCGCTCTCTGAGGTCGACCATGACATGTGTGAGGCATTTCTCAGTGGCGACGAGTTTCGCAGCTATTTGTCTGACTTTGATTGGCTTTCGCCGACTGAAGCGGCTAGCTGCAAGGGTGAGATCACAAAGGCCGAAGTCTACTTGGCATTGAAGAAGGTCGGAAGAAGCAAGTATCGAGGACTTGTTGGTCTGCCCTATGAAATGTACTTGAGGCTATCGCACGTCTTTGTCCGATTTTGAATCGCTGTTTTCCCTGGTAGAGCTCGAGCTAGGCTTTCTGCATATGCCGATGACGTGTCCATTTTCGTGTCGTGCCGCAGCGACATTAAGGTGGTGTAGAAGGCACTTGAACGGTAAGAGAAAGTGACGGGGGCCAAGATTAACCGCAACAAGTCTTCCAGCTTGCGATTAGGTTCCTGAAAGGGGGTCGCGCTTCCGGGACCCTTCGGCTGGACTGACAGTCCCATCCGCATTCTTGGAGTGTGATTCGGACACGGACTCCAACTGAAGAAGAATTGATCAGAAGTACAGGCAAAGGTCGGAGCGTCGGTCCGAATTTGGCTTCAAAGAAGATTGTCCTTAAAGGGTAGGGCTGAGGCCTGTGCCACTTACATCTTAGCCCTCATTCTTTACCACTTGGGTGTACAAAAATCTTTAAATATATAGAGGATATTGGTTGCCAATCAAGGCTATAGGACCAAGTATGTCCTGCTACTCAAACCCTATAGCTGGGGAGAAGAAATGGATTCACACTTTTCCAAGAGTATTTGCGCGAATATAACGAATCCATCACACTGTATCTTACATAAGAGAGTTATATGATAAATATTTATACACACACACACTGTGAATTCTTGTATGCATTCATTTCATTTCTTCTTATTAACAACTGCATCGTTTCTTTCCAGGTAAACTAACATCTGACTGTTCAAAGAAGTCTTTTTATCATCTTGATCAAAACAGTCTTCAACTGTATAGCATCATCATCATGGCGGCATCATCACTGCGATACTGATTTCACCAAAGTATTTTTTCATGTTGAGGAACAGATAATACTCAAATCAGGAGAGTATGGGGGGTTGTGAACCAGTTCAGAGCCAGCAGCCATTGAAACGAAGTACTTGGTTCCTGAAGCATAGTCCTGATGAAGCATGATTCCTTTTGTCACTTTTCATGGGCGTTTGGTCTTGATAGCCCTTTGTGACTGACTCAGAATAGTGTTTTTCATTGATGGTGTTGCCGTTTTGAAAAAACTCAATAATTAAAATGCATTTAACCACAAAAAGCTTGAGGCAATCACCTTCACTACACATGATACCACCTTGACCTTCTTTTTACCTTTTAACTCAATTAAATGACCAGAGTTTTACAGGAATATTCTCTCCAGCCCCCTTTTCTTTGTAAAATTAATGACCTGGGTTTTTCAGGAATCTTGTCTTCAGCCCGGCTTTGAATTGTCGAACATAATATTTTGTTAGTGTTTTTTACATATCCTTAAAACTGGGGTCCTTCGAAAATCTCACCGCCCAAAGCCTGTCTGGGTGGTCCCACTTTCCATTTGGTAGAGCGCAAGTGGACAGATATGGGTAGGGTAGTGCTTCCCCCAGCCAGTATCCAGATAATGAATCAGACAGTGAGTGAAGTGGAAGACAGTGAAACGGGTAGCACTGAGTAAAACGGCCTGGAAACGATTTTATAGGGTTCGATCACCGTGGCAGGAAACTAGCGAGAATTCAGTTAAATTAAATACGCTTTCTTGTAGCATAAAGAAGACATTGCCGTCTATGCGAGAAATCGTATTTTTTCGTTACTTTACTTCCCAAAAAGTGTCTTGAAAAGCATTTGTCGCTATTGTTTTGTTGACGCCCTTCTCATTTGTCATTGAGACGATGTGGAACATATCGAACGCCGGTTTATTCGCATACAGTCGACCTTAAACGTCGACACAGCTGGTGCAGTGGCGTGCAGAATTGCATTACGACACATGCCATTTCTTTCCCCAGTTAATCACTGATGGGATATCATTTCTTCCTCCTGTCAGCTTTACTTTGTCAGATATGACGGTTTTGCTACTGACACACAAGTAAATGGTAGTGTTATCTGCATAAATACCTAATTAGAATCTGACGACATTGGGAAAAATCATTGATGAATATCACAAACAGCGTAGGACCCGGGATAGATGTCTTGGAGACCTCGGAATTCGTATGAAAGGATCTGGAATCGAGAACGTTCAACAGTACATTCACTTCACGAGTAGGTAAGAACGATTGAATTAAACCAAATATTCGTCCTGTGAGAACGTAGCCATGGAGGTTGCCTTATAAATGAGAAATAATTTCAATCACAATTTTGACTAAAAATTCTGTCCAAGTTAGAAAAAAATGTATTTTAGTAAGATGTAATGTTCTCGAAAAGTCATTCATAGATTGTAGCCCAAATATAAACATTACCCATTGATTTTTTGCGAAATATTTCCTTTTTTATGAGAAACGTTTCTTTCTCTAAGAAACATATGATATACTACAATAAAACATTAAATATTTAAAGAAAAATGTTCAATAAATATGCTTTTTTAAAAGATAACAAGAACAAAATTAATTAAATAATTTCAATAGATTTTCGAATATATTTATGAATGCATTATTATGTTATTACATTCCCCGATAACTTTTCTCTAATAGTAATTACAGGTTTATCAATAAACCTCTATATCTATCTTGTGGAAATGCAATATTGACATCTTTGCTCGGAAATTCTCTTTCGCCTCCACTCCGTTCTCATCTGGAGTATCCCTGCCTGATTTTCTCCTTAAAACAGAGATTCTGCTGAGTGATATCCACATAAGGTCGTTCATGATTTCTGTTATCATTTATAAAATTGATCAATGCAACTCTTATATCCTTTCAGTTATCTTAAAGAAACTGACACCTATTCTCTCCAAACCTTACAATAAATGCTTCGCTGCTTCTTGTTTTTCAAATGTCCACCTCTATAGTACGTGTTTTTTAACGTTTTGACGCACAAATTATTGTCCTATTAGTCTTTAAACTCTTTTGGTAAATTACACTAGTTCTGAATTGGTTACGCGTCATATTTCACACGGTATGCTTTTGGATAAAAAATATGGCTTCCGTTTGAACTCCAATAAACTGTATATCAAAAAATTGAGGAGAATCAAATTAGGGTCAGGAAAACCAATTAAGACATGAACAAACTAACAGAGATAACGAGGAAATTTGAGAAATTAACACAATCATAAGAGAATTAATAAAAAAAAAACCAGCTGCAATAAACAGAAACCTCGATGAGTGAAGTCAGGCATGAAAAAGTAGTAGCAGAAGCAACGCTTATCAACAACCAATTAAAGTCTAATTCTCCATGACAAATACTAACTACTGACAAATAGCTAACTTCTTTTTCTTTATTTGTCGTGTTCACTCGGGACGTAGACGATCATGGCTCTCCACGATTTATTGTCCTTTCTAGCTCTTAATAAATGGTGTATTTTTGATACCTCTCCGAAACACTGTTCTACAATGCATTTGTACGAGATTGATAAGTAGATTATGGTTTGTTTTGCTCTTAGCCTCTTGTCTTCAATATCTCCTGTGGGTAACACATTTTCTGAGCTCTCTTTCTTCATTACTTTCCATAGGAATTTAAACTAAGTATATAAGTGTCCTTGTTGTTTCTATTATCTCTGGAACTTCGTCATTGCTCATATGTTCAGTCTATGATTTACTCAGCATCCTTCTGTAGAACCAAATTTCTGTTGCATCTAGTCACTTCATCTTTGAGGAAAGTGTTCAGCATTCACTAACATATAGAAGAAGAGATACTACGTAACATTTCAGTAGTTTCTTTTTGTTTCTAACGAAGTTTTTCTATCTCTTAATACTCGGCTTAGATTTTGGAATGCATCTTTGGCTATCAAAATGCGTTTTCGGATTTCAGTGTCGAATTTTTTGTCCTCTATAAGAACTCTTCCTGCATGTTTAAGTTTTTGTGTTTGGTTGATTTTGGTATCTCCGATTTGTAATGTGGATTTTGGGCTCATTCTTTTGCTAATAACCCTGAATTCTCTCTTCTTGTAAATGATGGTTATTCCTTTGTTCTCGCTTTTCTTCACTATATTCTGTAGGAGCTTTTGTAGTTTTATTTCCGTGCCTGCTGTCAGCACTGTTTCATCTACATATGCTGTTAAGATTGTGGCCCCCAATGCTAAATCTTGGTAGAACAACTCAGTCTCTTAGAACTGCCTCGCTGTATAGGTTGAATAAGTCCGATGAGAAGAAAAATTCTAGTCTTACACACACCTTTCCATTTTCGCATACCTGCTGAACTCATTTTCTATCCGTATGCAAACGGCTTGCTGCAATATAGGTTCTTGATCATCCTAAAGTCCTTTCAAAATATGTCCTGGTTTTGATCCAGGATCCGAAGAATTATAGGTCCATCACCTACCTACCAACAATGTACAAGATCCTCACTTCTATCATAACCGAAAGGGCATACTTCCTTGAGGGAAAAACCATTTCCAGGAGAACAGAATGTATGTAAAAAGAGGAAGTTTCGAGTGCAAGTACAAATTAATGATCTATAAAACAATATTTGAAGAGGTGAAAACAAGGAAAAAATCTTATCGATAGCATGGATCGACTGCAGAAAGGTGTTCGTCTAAAAGTATACAGAGTATGCCCTACAACGGTCAAATTCAACTGGAAGACTACACTAAAGCTAAAACATACAAACGAGTCATTAACATCGAGACCAATTTACATCAAAATCGGGATCTTCCAAGGAGATCCATTGTCACCACTACCCTTCTTCAGTGCATTAGCGCCACTCAGCTGCATACCGAACAACAGTAGCTACGGATGTAAGTCACAGAATAGAAAACTGAATCATCTATTGATTATCTTAAAACATTTGCCAAGGATGACAAGCAGCAGAAAACTTACTCATTATTGTTACAAAGAAAGAAAAGATTGACCTATTAACTATCTACGGAGATGTCGTTTGGAAAAGGCAACTGTTTTGTGTCAGGAGCTGGCTATGATAAGAAAATTATTTTATCGAAACGAATAATTGGCTGCAGTTAGCAGTTAGTTAGTAAGACGGCAGTTAGCAGTTGAATTAAGGAGTTCGCAGCTGAGTTGAATTGAGTTGGGTTGGAGTTGCAACCCCGCCTCGCAGGAACCTGACTGAAAGATCCACGCATTCACGACCTCAACTTCTAAACAAGAACAATTTATTTTTGAAGAACGACTTAGACTCACACCACCAAAACATGTTTTACGAATATCGCCTGAAGATACACCAAAACCAGTTTTTTAAAAGAACAATTTAAGATGTTAAGACTCGCCTAACAAATGCAAAGTGTAACGTATCCATATAAGCGGGTTGGTAGAAAGACGCAGTCCTGTATTCAGGAAACCAGATATAAAATATTGTTATCCTTTTTTAACACATTTGAACTTTTCGAGTTATTACTTTATTTTCTTTTACATATACTTGTGTGGTATTACCCTTGTTCGAACTCGACTTGCATTACGGCCCGGCGACTGATTGATTTCGTCTACCTAGGATCAAATCACAACGTGGGTAGGTAAGACTAGAAATCAAAACAGTTACTTCGGTAACCAGACGGTGGAGGCGAGCTGGGAACGACAAGGCTGATACCGAATCTAACCAGATTCCCATCCGAATCAGCAAAAGGTTAGAACGTCACATTTGGTGCCGCGACCAATACCAAGTCACATTGGTCGTCACAGGACAGTATAGGACAGCGACGGTGCGGAGACAGACGGGGTGACGTCACAACTGGTCACGTGACCGGGATAGCACGACGGACGCAGCCAGGCAGACGTTACATTTGGCGCAGCGACACCGGGGGACGTCACATAATGAAGGAGATGGAATACAACATTAGAATTAAGAAGAAAAATATCAGAAAAGATAATCAGATGTTGATAGGCTGTACGTATCAAGAGCTTTAGAACGCCGAGGTTTAATCCAACTTGAACTAACTCTAAAAACTACAACAATCAGATTGGAAGACTATACCACAAAAACCAATGAACCTCTCTTAATAATAATAAAAGACCAAAACCACTCCAACAACAAAGAAGAAGCATTCTTTCAGAAACAGCTTAATATAACCTGAAATCCAACCAACAAAATAACCGAAGCGAATACTATTTACGCCAAACGAGTAAAACAGAAAGCAAAAAAACTTGGCCAAATGAAATTACAAAAAGAAAAAAAAATAGGAGGTCAACGAGTTGCATGGTAAATACATAAAAAAGAACGAAAGAAGCAGTGTGGACTGACAGAAAACACATCAGTGGCTGAGGAGCACTAGATTGAAATCTGAGACAGAAGGCCTAATTATTGCAGGTCAGGACCAAAGCTACGCAACCAGATCCTATCACTGTCACATAATCAAGGACGGAACTGAACTGAAATGCAGGGTCTGCGGAAAATATAATGAAACTGCCGACAATATTATCTCAGTATTTCCGGAACTAGCAAAAAAAATGAATATACTCACAGACATAAGACGGTAGTAACATATGGGCATTGGAGAATATGCAAGAATCACCAAGTCGAAACAAACTGAGACATGGTATGAGCATCAACCAGACACCGTTACCCAAAACAACGATGTAACTATCCGCTGGGACATGCCAATTCAAACTGACAGGGAAATAAAAGTTAATAAACCTGATATTATCATAAAAGCCAAGAAATTCAGGAAATTTATGCTTATTAAGATAGCACATCTAAGAGAAACACCATAAAAATTATTGAGAAATTGTCCGAATACAAGGACCTAGAGATCGAGATTAACAGAATGTGGAGAATGAAAACTGAGACTGTACCAATAGTAATCGGAGCACTGGGCCTCAAGAGAAAAGAAATGGACAAGTTTACTAACAGTGTCCCAAAAGTATCAACATACAGTTGTCCAGACCGCTCAACTACGAACATTCCATACACTAAGAAAAGTGCTATCCAGTAAATGACAATTCTCTTATATGGCCTAAGGACCATAGTTCGGACCCATCTCTACATGGTTCAAAGCAGGAAACATAACATACGCAAATAATAATAATAATAATAATAATAATAATAATAATGAGTTGTATGAACATTCATTACCGTCAGTAGGCGAGAATGAGCAAGTGGAACACATATATGATCGCCATCTTGACTGATAAGCGCTTGGAGAGAAATCTGATAGCACAATTATGTACAAGTGGATCCACGAATGGATCCTAATAGACACTGAGGTGCCTTGGGGTAAGAAAAAGGAGGAGCAGGTGAAAATACAGAGATAGCAAAACCGGAGAGGGAAAATCGGACAAATGTATCAAACAGCCGCTCAAGTTGTCCGTTTGTGGTTGTAGCTTTCGGGAGGATTCCTAGCAATCATTCTGCATCGTAGGACGCCTTGGAATAGCTGGCATCGTTTACAGTGCTCGAATGGCTGGAGATGCTCATTGCTTGGAACAGATCATGTGCTGAGGAAAGTGTTATGTTTCTAAATATAGTCATCATCACCCGATCGACATATCTAAGAGTTTATAGAGGATAATAAATACTACTAGTATAATAATAAATGTTAGAGATAAATAAATCGATAATTTAAAATGTATAATATTTTATAGGATATCTAGTGCAGTAAATTATAATTTAATGCAAGCGAAAACCAGCGATAAAAATTGGTTGCAACTTTATCATGTAAAAAATTAATTGCTATGGAAGATATAACAGTAACTCCTAGTGCTCTTGCGATTTATAGAACTATACTTCACAGTGGAGTCAACGGTATTGAAGGGCGAACAGCAGGATTTATGTTGGTAAGATTAATATATTTAAATCAGAATGAAGTCTATACAATAAACAATAATAGCCTATTTAATTTAAGTCTTATGAATAATGTTAGGTCAATTAATAACATTTAAAACATTCTATAAAATTCTAATTTATTATTATTATTATTATTATTATTATTATTATTATTATTATTATTATTATTATTATTACCAGCACTTTTTATTTTATTCATGATGATTACTCGTGTAAGTCTTGGATTTTGTTTCCAAGTTACGCGAAGCATCAAGTTGCTAACTAGTAGTAATTATGTGGCCGTTAATGTGAGAGCATGTAACTGCCTTAACACAGCCTACTCTCCACTGAACGGTATATGTTGTTTATAAGGCCAAAATTCGTAGGTTTTAAATCGATGCAGCAGAGGGCGAATGAGAGATATTATAATCAACGGTTGAGTATGATAAATGCCAACTACAAAGACACCAAAATGTTACTTGTATATTTCTGGAGAGTGAAAGAAACAGGCTAGCCGGACCCTGCGATCGAGTCGGAAATACTAAGTATATAGAGAGTATCTGGCCTAAAAGGCAACGAGTGTAATTTGTATAATGGATGATTAAAATGTTCTAAACAGGAGACAAGTGCTCATATCTACTCGCAGACATCAGAGTATTATTTTACGTAAAGGTTTGGGCATAACTTAATAAGCCTATATTCTCCTGTCTGTGATACAACGATACTCTATGATACAGAATTCCGGAATATATTACTGGAACACCATATATGGTAGTATACATTTCTGATATTTTTCTGATAGAAAAAATAATTTCCTGTAAAATATTACTGATTTATTTCCCCTTCCTACTTCCACCTTCACCTCTTCGACCACCTCCTACCTCTTCCCCCCAACTCACCTCTTTCGCCCCTGCCTTGACATATTGAGTGCGAAAGGGGCCCATGAATGGAATTCTGTCCTTCCTGACAGCATGAATATTGTGTCTTGCTGAAGTTCGCTTTTCAGCAGATGAAACTTTATGTGTCGAAAGCAGCTGATAGAACAAGTTAAGTAAATTTTGTAATCATTGCCATCACCATTATATATATATATATATATATATATATATATATATATGTATATATATATATGTATATATATATATGTATATATATATGTATATATATATATATATGTATATATATATGTATATATATATATACATACATACATATATATATATACATATATATATATATATACATATATGTATATATATATATATGTATATATATATATATGTATATATATATATATATATATATGCATATATATATATATATATATATATATATATATATATATATATATATATATATATATATATATATATATATATATATATATATATATGTGTGTGTGTGTGTGTGCATGCATGTATTACCCTTGTTTGTATTAACCTTGTTCTTGTTAGTCATTAAATCCAGAGCTTATCACTTAAGACTAATACTGCTGGGGCCTTTGAAGATGACGATAATAATTATAGTACTTTGATACTAAAGATGGTGTTTATAATAATAATAATAATAATAATAATAATAATAATAATAATAATAATAATAAAGTTTGTTTTTGCTATTGTTATTTTAAAATATTTGAAATATTAATTATATAAAATTATTTTTAAACATCATATATTATATAATTGCGTTTATTGACTGCGGTATCATGTTCAGGATTAAATTATATTATAATGCATTTATTTGGATAATTATGATTTATTGAAAGATATTTTATTACATTTATTATTCGATCCTAGCCAGAGGCAACCGGACCTCTAGCTACACTGATGAGCTGCGATACAGCGAAACAGTCGGTCTGTGGATGACAGTAATTATTATTTATAATTTTTGCGTTCATGTTTTTTTTATTATTAATACTCTGTACTTATACAAACCTTGATTTTTGCTTTCAATTTTCTTTGCTGCATGTTAAGCTAAATTCATTTGATGGTTTCATTGTTTAAATGTCAAGCACTTTTTCTGTCAGTCATTTACACGACAGATCCATTAAAAATACTCCTACTACTAACAATAACAATAATATCAACAACTATAATGATATTAATAATAATGATGATGATAATAATAATAATAATAATAATAATAATAATAATAATAATAATAATAATAATAATAATGTATGTTACTACAGATGAAATTACCCTTGCCACAAAGAATAAAATGGAAACTTAAAAATTAATTATGGAACAAATACTAAATCCATTCCGAGTCGGCTCTCACGTGATTATCAAAAGGTTACGCCCCCATAAAAAGTTACAACAGCTGGAAGCGAAAAACATGCTACTGGTATTAATCATCTCAAAGAACAGTTCCAACTGCTAGTTAACCTTGACATATTTGGGAAGGATATTAGAATAATCCAAAACACTGGTATAAGGATAAAAATGAATTCGGTTAATAATCAAATGTGTGTGTCTTCCCACTGGACTTCTGAGAGAATTAGAACTGCTACCAGGATTACTTATTGGCGGCCGCAATGTTAACAATAAAAGATATCAGTATTTATAGCAGACGCAGCAAGGGATCTGCAAGAACTACTACAGGAGGTAATGAATGAAAGCAAGAAGAAAGGATTAAACATCAATTGCAATAAGAGAGAATGCATGGTTGATAATAAAAGGAACAGCCCAACATGGAAAGGACAAATTGGAGATATAAAAATCAAACAAGTAGGACAATTTAAATATCTGGAAGTGTTTTAGCAGAGGATGAAATGTACAACACTGAAATCCAAAGGGGCATTGTGATAACGAAAGTTACCTTCAAAAAGCTTAGCAAAGTATTAAGAAACATGAAAAATTGTTAGAACAAGAGTACTGAACCTTTACCAAATATTAGTCGTCCTCACAGGTGTAAGCAAAAAAAAGTGTGGTTCTACAGAAGGATGCTGAGAATACCATCGACAGAACATGTGAGCAACGACAAAATTTTTTAGAAAATGTAAACAAAATAGAACACTTATGCTTGACATTAGAAAGAGACAGTTGAAATTTCTAGGGCACATAATGAGGAAAATGACTTGGAAAATATAATACTTACATGACAGATTGAAGGCAAGGCGGACAGAGGAAATCATCACTAATAAACTTATGTAAATGGATGCCGGAACAATGTTTAGGAACGATAACCAAAAGGCAATATTTATTAAGAGATACAAAGGTGAGGAAATTGTGGAGGGCAAGGGAAGACGGCACATAGAAGAAAATTAATCGTCTAAATAATGATAGTGGACACAGTCCGGGGCGGACCCCAAATAAATAGCCGCTTGTATCACAATCTACTCGAAACCAGAAGAAAGAGGAGAAACGGAATTGCAAGGATTATAAAGAGATTCTATGATAATATTCCTAAGGTATGCACTTGTCTTCTGGGTCCAGTGTCATTAAAGAGATCCACGGAATATCGAGAGGAATATTAACGAACCTGTTTTTTAATCATTTCACCCCAAGCAAGGCTATAACGCCATTAAGATGCAAAGCGGTTATTGGTTGTAAGAGAATGAGAAAAATAAACATCTTTAGAGAGAGAGAGAGTATTAAAAGAACAAGAATTCCGAAGACACTAGATTACGATTTACATTGCATTTAAATTTTGAAGGTCAAAGTTGAACGGAAACCAAGTACTTAAAGAGAGGTCAACAAACGAGAAATGCGAAAGAAAAATCTGTTAGCATAGAACTTACAGTTATATCTAGCCATTTCAATATAACACAATGGGGCCTTGCCCCAATCTAGGATTACGCTTAAATTCAATAAGCCTAGGTATCATTGAAGATAGTTGATCGGAACAATTACCATATAGGTATTTATAGAAAGGCACAAGGAAGTGAGATTATAGTTGTGGGAAAGTGACTGAAGTTGAGATGCCAGATCAGAACTAATAACATTGGAGATTCTTCTTTAGACTTTATCAAGAATCTCTAAATATATATCACGAGGACTAGACCAGATATGGCAGCAATATTCAAAGTAAGGACGAATGGTAGATTTATAAATATGTAAGATAGATTCGGGTGAGAAAAATTGTCTAGTACAATGCAGGGAACCAACTTTCTTAGTAGCACAACTTACAGTTCATTCTATATAACATTTCTACTATGTTAGCGAAAACGTTAGTCTGAGAAGGCAAAAACAGTCATTCTCCTAGGGGTTAGCATCAGCCATGCTGATGGAAGGTAAAAAGCGTTTTCTCAGAAGTGAGTAGCTTCGTTTTGGACAAAACTTCAAGAAAGAAAAACAAAACGAGTGAGAAATGTAGAATTTACTGAATATTAAAATAGAACCGAATATAGATTTAAAGACTTGAAAATACCGAAAATGTAATGACCCAGATCAACATGATGAATGCAAACGTATTTAGAGTTAATACATCTGTATCATTTGGAGCCTTGCGGTGTTGATTTTCGTAGAATCTAGTCAGGGAAGAATGATTTCAGGACTTTCGCTGATTGTATAGTAATTAACAGGCAAGCTCATTAACTCTTGCAGCGAGCTCGACAGTTTCCCCCTCTCTCACCGACAATTCGTGCAACATCACTTTTATGGGGAAGAGTGTCCTATTTTGGCTTATTTTGATTGATCACTGATTGGATAATGTTTAGGCTTGGCCAGTCAAATACTACTAAATGAATTACATAAAATTAAGATAAAAAAATAACGTTAATGATTAAATGTCAGCGGTTTTAGCACGAGTAATGGTAACCATTAAATTAAACTTTTCATTTAGTTTCACTTATGTTCCTCAACAATTCACTTATCAGAAGGATTTCAAAACAAATATCTGAACATAGAGTCAGGATATTTCCAATAACACTTGTCAACTTGTCAAGTCCTGTCCTTATCAACGGTTAAGTAAACAATATTCTCTTCTTACGCGACTGTCCAAAAGTAATGCCATATCTTCTGCTGTATAAGACTCACTCTTTTTCCTTTAAATGTAATGTCAAAATCTGCTTCATTCCTATAGATATACGGTGTATAACAGGAAAATTGACCAAATTGTGCAACAGCATGGGATAATTGTCCTTCCAGAAAATGTTTAATATCTAAAAAAAAAAAAAAAGAAAACACCGAACTAAATGAGTCTCTTTTTCCAGGTTTTCAAATAATGTTTATCTTGCCAGCATTTGTCGTAAGCATCACTTAAAATCCCTTTGAGTTATTCGACCTGAAAAAAGAACAGGTTAAAATCATTTTGCTTCAGCCCCATTATGTCTTACGCAAATGAGCAAGGTGAGAGGAAAATGACCATTCAGGCCTTCAGTGATGGTACCAGCATTCATTCTCTGGCTTCCATCTTCAAAGGCATTTCCAGAAGCACTAAGTGAATGGTAAATAAGTTAAAAAAAGAGGGAACAGTAGAGATAAAAACTGGATCAGGAGGTCATAACAGCAAGATGGTTCATCATTTCAATTTAGAGGTAACTAGATTCGTACTGTTCAAAATACAGTCCAATAGTGTTATAAAAAATTCGAAGAATTCCAGTAATATATCTAATATAACGGTTCAAATCTTAATCTTAAAAAAAAATGGACAATTTTGCTGTTACATCCGTTATATATGCGCTTGTGTGTCATATGCACATGGCATGAATACATGTATTTAAATAGGAATGCGTAATTTACTTGCCTGGAATGCGATCATTAAAACAATAGTATGAGTTTCAAATGTGAAACGCATATCACCAATGCAGTTAATGTTTATAATCACTTAATCGAGACTACAATTTTCATTGGATACTTGGCAAAACTGTCTTTAAAACAATGCGGCTTATCCACCGGTGCGTCTTATATTCTGAAAATACTGTGCAACTCTTTAAATCTATCAAAATCTTTTTTTATAAAATATTCTCTGCACCGTAGATCAAATTTTGATTACGAATCAGCCTCCGAAACTACTTTTCTATATGACCCATATTGTCATAATACTCTCTCAATAAGACTATTACTGCTACTAGTGATAGTAATAATGATAATAATGATGATAATAATAATTGAGATATGGAATTATCATTATTTGCACACTGAATACTATCCATATCTTTTTGTTGTTATCGCAACGTTTTGGTCGTTGTGTTCACTCAGACTTCATCGAGTGATTGCCGATCCGAGCAAATCTTCAGGGAATTTCGAACTGAAACACTTTAATCTACGGCACTAGATTGTTTTTAATCTCCTGTCCATCTCCGGGAATATCTCGTTTATAACAATTGCAGAACAAGTGTAAAAAAAAAAAAAAAAAAAGGAAAAGAAAGCAAAACAAAGCCGACTACATATGTGCAAATATTACGAACATGAGGAAAGAAATCTTAATTACATAATACACAAAAGTTCCCAAAATGCTATGAAAAATATGCACGAGTGTCTCAAAATAGAAATTGGTTGCTAAGTTTGTAAATGAATTGATTTCAGTCCTGCAATTGGGGAATTGTCCAGGAGAATCAAAATTTCTGATAGATTTTGAAATTGAAACTCTTATGGAACCAGATATCGTAATCATACGCAAAAGACAAATAATCTCTGAGATAAATGATGCAGTTATTCTAAAATTTATCAAACAAATAAAAACAATAAAAATTATATGAATGTGACTGTTACTTCCACATTTAACTATATCATTGGTTTGGTTTTGTTTGGTTTGGTTTACGGCATATCAACCTCAATGTGTTATTTAATACAGATTTTTAATGCTGGTAAAAATGTTTTTTTCAAAAATATATTGCTGTTAATATTTTTAAAAGAAAAATGTATTCCCTGGTATTGAAACGTATTTTTATACTATCATAGTGTTTTGAACACTTTTGGTGGGTTAACTATTTGCCCATCGCTGGAACCCTGAGAGGTGCTACAACCCTGGGTCAGGGTGGACCTGGGAACATCAGCAATTAAAAGCAGTTTCACGCTCCTCAAAACCTCCTGATCAAAGGCCATGGTATCGGATGTATTTTATCGTCATACCCAGGACGGTAACTATATAAAATCTGATACCAATCAATGATTGCGCAATAATATTGATATTAAACAAATTATGGCAAAAGGCTAATATATTGGGGTATAAGCAATATATCATCAGATTATAATATTTTCTTTATTAAAAAAAATATTGATAATATCAAGTTTTGTCGATCTCACTTTTTATCTTATTTGAAAGTTAATTGTTACATTAATTCGTTTATAAATGAATCGAAACGATATAGGCTATAGAAACATATACACGATAAATAAAATGTCACATATCACTGAATAGGTACTTTGTTATTTGCTATGTTAATATGATCTACTTTCTATTCTAATACGTTCACCACGTATACTCTTTGAAATTTAATATTAATTGCAGCTGTTCTTATTGCATCTCAGATATCTGACCTGAAATACTGTCTTTTATTCTTTTATTATATTTTAATGCTGAACCACAATGTTTATTGGATAAATATCTGTTGATATAAATATTTGTCTTACATTAAATTGGTATTTTTGAAAAGATTTCTGGTAACGTCAATAATAGTCAGTTTTTGGAGTAGAAAACAACATTGTCTCGATTCATATTTCCTGGTGCTGCTAGGCAAAAAATGGCTTGTGCAAGAAGAATAGTTCACTGTATTAATCTTGACATTATCATCAACTTTGAAAGTATGTTCGATTTTATAGCAGAAAAAGAGATATTTCTTTTCCTCTCTCTTGTCAAAATTGTGACCATCCACAATGTTCATCCAAAGTAGCTCTAAATTTATCATTAATGATTACTGTTGAAGAATCGGTTTTCATTAAATACATCTCCAAACTTACCTGGTTTTCTTTGTGATGCGTATGCAAAGTTGATAGATTGTTGAATTCATGTATTAAGCTAATTCTTCATATTTTATCTATGTCAAAATTAGCGACACAAGATACTCTTACTATTATCGAATTTCTCTTTGAATTTTTTCAAATCAATTTTTTTCGAAATTCTTTACTACATAACCCGTATATAAGAGAAACCCGGATGTAAGAGAGATTTTCTCTGGTCCCAAATTAGAGCCATACTTACCTAAACAAAATAGACCCAACCCGGGTATAAGATAAACTCGGATATAAGAGACTTCATCACCGGTCCCGACAACTCTCTTATATCCGGGTTACACTGTATCAATAACTCTATACATACGTATTTACAACACACACACACTCGCGCGCACACACACACACATAGGATAGTGCATCGAAAAACAAAGCATGTCAAAATCGTTACACAGTTGCAGTGGTGTTTCTAAATTTTTGTTTCTTCCCTTATTTTAAATTTAACGTACGTCATATTTGATTAGTTGAACTGAGTATAACTCACAAAACTTATACCCCGCCCTTTTCTTTTTTCATTTTTTGTAAGAGACTGTATTTTGCTTTTAAATCTGAATAAATCGTTGACTCACCAGTAATTTACAATCGTCTGATGAGATCCATTGATACGCATCGAAACACGACTGCAATTTTCTAGCGATTTTTTTTTTTTTATGTAATATCTTAAAATTAGGAATATTGCTCTACTTTTTATTGAGACCTCTTTTAAATTAAGCGTTACGAACGTTGGAATTGTAATCTATGCATTCTCTTCTTACCTGTATATATATATATATATATATATATATATATATATATATATATATATATATATACAATCCAACTATAGGATTGGTGTATACGGAATAAATTCCAATAACCAAAAAATACTATTCTTAAAAGAGTACTCGATACAGAGTAGAGCAAATACAATCATTTATTCGAAAATTCTAACATAAAAATGTTATAAAATCACTACAAAAATAGCCATTTTGTTTCAATACTTCTGGTGCCTTATCAAGTGATAAGTGTTGAAACAAAATGGTTATTTTTGTAGTGATTTTATATCATGTTATAATTTTCGAATAAATGAATATATATATATATATATGTGTGTGTGTGTGAAAAGTGTGTGTATATAAATATATATATATATATATATATATATATATATATATATATATAAAGAAATATAGTCTTAAGGTGTGCTATATTTATGGAATAAAGTGCTCAATATCAGAGATAGAGCCTGTGTAAATATAAAAGTGAACATAGAAGTCAACACTTAGAGGCGACAGTCTGTTTCATGATGAAACAGACTGTCGTCTCTAAGTGTTGACTTCTATGTTCACTTTTATATATATATATATATATATATATATAATTATTTATATATTATATGCGCGGTACTTATTAGAAAGCGCTCAATATCAGAGGTAGAGCTAACATCTGACGATCGCAAAAGCGTGAAACCCAGGGTCACAAACTCACATCAATCCAACCAAATATATATATATATATATATATATATATATATATATATATATATATATATATACAGGTACAAAATTAAGAATAACATGTAGAGGCTTTAAATTTAAAACCTTAAGGTTGAAAACATCCAAGGCTCAAAATACAAAATCGTCCCCAAATTCCTCATATGTGCATCATCATCAATCATTCTCTTCAGGTATTTACGTACTTTTGATTTTCTCCAAAGGTTCTTCTTTACACGTTGCACCAATAATCTACAAAATCATTTCATCATTTAAGAAACAACTGCTTGTTCTACAACATGACCTAATAAACAAAATCAAATATGATTGCTGGCCCGTCAACATTAATCTATCAATAGATATTTATTCAACTCACTTTGTCGAGTAATTCTGATATACTTTTTGAACTGATCATTTGCTGCCGTTGATCAATCTTATAGTTTCTGAGTGTTCTCAATTATGATGGAACACTTTTAACTGTCGACTTGTTTTATATGTTTTAACTGCCATACGCATTTTATCTTTGTCTGCACGTTGTGTTCTCGGTTTTCTCATTAATGTAAACTTGGAATTGTCGTGTTTATCCAATAGAGGATGAATTGTTATGTATTGTCATCAGTTACAAAATGTGTCAAATATATTACGTTGACCACACAAACATACACACACATATATTCACATACACACACATATATAAAGAGTGTCATAAATTTTCATACATAGGAAAAATAAATGTTTTTATATGAAAGACCATTTTTATTTATATAATATGCTCTATATGATCACTATTCAGTTGAAATCACTCTTCAATATGTGTTCTTCACTGCTGAAGAATACGTTAACGCACATCTGGCGCTTGTGATACGTTGCCGGAGATGATTTATGTTTTGTATATTTTCCTGATAAACCAAAGACTTGAAATGCTCCCAAAGGTAAAAACGAAACGCATCTTCTCGGTATCTAAAATATAAAAAAAACAAAAACAAAAACAAAAACAAAAACAAAACATATGTATGGAAAATGATGGGGCACTCTTTATATACAGAGCTGTTCAAATAAAAGTGACTCACCTGATTTTTTTTACTAAATGTTGTCTTCTCCGATGAAACGAAAGTTGAGCTAAATTCAAAGGATAAGCGATCTAAAATCCGAAGAAGAAGCTTTGATAGCTCTTTGTATTTAGCAGTAAGTACTGCCAAGAAACCATTCGGTATATTGTTCTGGGGATGCTTTTCTTTTCATGTAACTGGTTTCTTAAAACCTATTGAAAAACCCTCTGGAGCGAGCAGTATAAGATAGTTTTAGTGTCTTGTCTGCTCCCTTCTGCTGAAAAGGTGCAAATCGACCCTACCAAGCTCATTATTATGCAGAATAATGCTCCCTGTCACAAATCAAAATCGATGAAGGAATACTTTGATGAGAAGCAGGTGAGTATTATGGCATGGCCGCCCCAATCTCCTGACCTTAACCTCATACAAAAACATATGGAGTATTATAAAGTACAGGCTCTCGAGAAAGCATTTGAGCAACAAAGAGAATTTGATTGTGAATTTCATATCCGAATGGAATTCAATGCTTGGAGATAAGATTTGCCAGAACCTAAAAGTTTATTCAAAATAAAGGAGGACCCATAGAATGTTAAATATTTCGAACTATATAACCTATTATATATAAATTATACCTCTATTATTCTTTATTTAAAGCTGTTCGGTTATGTTTCTATTGATTACTAGTTGCAGGAAATAAGTGAGTCACTTTTTTGCATAGAGTTTTTTTTCTTCCTGAAACTCATTTATATCCAAATTTATAATTATCAATAGAATACCTTAGGGTGAATAAACTTTTTTCTTAGATGCTCGGGAAGGGATCTTTATATTAGTAAGATTAAAAATCATTTTTACCCCAAAAGCAATAGACAAACAAAATTTTTAGTAAAAAAAATCAGGTGAGTCACTATAATTGAACAGCACTATATATATATATATATATATATATATATATATATATATATATATATATATATATATATATATATATTATTATTATTATTAATGTTGTTATTTTTATTTGGGAAGCAATCCTTCTTTTATAGGATTTTGATTGAAGATGAATGAGAAGGTACTGCAATTAAACTTTTTTTCTATTTACCCTTCTAGATATAGAGTATGTAAAAATTCTCAAAATTATCTATGGGTCCGAGCGTTTGCGGCTAATTTATCAAGGATTTTTTTAAAATTTTTACTAATATATATATATATATATATATATATATATATATATATATATATATATATATATATATATATAAATTCCAATAACCGATAAATAATACTATTCTTAAAAGACTGCTCAATACAGAGTAGAGCAAATATAATTTATTCGAAAATTATAACATAAATATGTTATAAAATCACTACAAAAATAGCCATATTGTTTCAACACTTCTGCTGTCTTACCAAGTGATAGTGTTGAATGTAGAATAAAGGGTTTTAAAATTTTCAAACCAATCAAAAACCCTCGCGAAGTTAAACGCTTCAATGACTTCAAAATATAAAGAAATATATATGAAGAAAACGACGTAAACGTATCATCAACATACCGAAAATAACAACAGGGCTTAGAAATCTTATTAAAAATTATTTCTTATTATAAATCTTATTAAATAATTGTCTCACAAGAAATCCTCGACGACCGAAATAAAGGGCTCAGTTCAAAATTTTAATCACCCGAAGAATGCCGGAGCGTACAGCGGCGGAAACGTCGTGAATATGGCAACAAAGATGAGGACAACAGTCTGAACAATGTAAATAATTGCAATACCTCGTCTGAGAAATATAGACAGAAACTCATCTGTCATCTCCAAATCTCCTTGTCTTTTACTAACTTAAGAAAAGCTGCAGATCTTCGATGCTCTCCAATATCTTTATGAAGAACAATAGAATTTTCTAGATACTTTTTTAATGTCGATGTTCAATGTATATACTTTTTATTAATATTAATTTTTTTCGCTGTTTTAAAATTTATACCTTCGGACTGAATGCGTTCAGATTCCTCCTGATTTATCTTCAGATGAAAAACTGATATTCCATTTTTTTTTCCATTTCGCGCCAAGCAATGGGGTAAAAGCCAGTAAGATGCAAGGGGTTAATGAGCGTGGGACAAATAGAAAGGAAAATAAGCGTTCAAGGAGGCAGAAGATAAGGGTTTTTTTATAGGATTTATATCTTTGAAGAGCGTAGTTAACGGGAAAGCAGAAAAGCCAGAAGAGATTTACACAAGCGAGGAGTGCGGAAGATAGAACAATAAAAAGAGAAATTACCGGTTACAAATAGCACTTTCAGTACTGCGCATAAATTTGTGAAGTAGGAATGCCAACAAAAAAATCTCATTAGAAAATTACCGCGAAAAAAAATTATAGACAAAGCAGAGACGCTGTCAATCACCACCTGTTGCACGGGGTTTGAAAGGAAAGACTTCGCAACGCCGATTGTCAACATCCCTGCAATTTATTTGGTAACATCTGATTTGTGCCAAAGGTAGAATCACCGTTGAAAGGTAGGATATTTATTTGAAGTCTGCTAAGGAGTCATTACTTCAGGTAGACTACATTCTCGCTGAAATTGATGACAGCAGACTTTTCAATAAAGTAACGCTCACCTTTGAAAAATTCGATATTTATGTCCGTGGACAGGATTAAGGAGAATGTAATCCTTAAATAGTTATTTTCCGATTGATTCAAAAAGTAGTATGGAAGCTCAAATCGGTGATGTTCTAAGGAGATTAACGTGAGGTGGACTCAGGATTAATTTTAACGTTAGCTACTTTTTTGTTGATATGATGTAACTGGATTATTTCTGAACAAGTTCTCGAAGCGAAACATTTAGAATTTAAATAAAAAATATCATGGCATAAATTACTTTACGAACGAATGCGTTTTCATAAATGAGCTTAAAATGCTGTAAACTGAAACTATATTGCTGCTGCTACTAGTGTCGGTAGGGGATACATTTTTGACCTCAATATTGGATAATATTTGCGCTCGTTCTCTTACTCTACACATAACGTGCTGTATATCAAATTCTTTGGATGGTAAGTAGTTTTAGTTATTCATCTATATTTTTCGACACATTCGATTTTGTTATCTTTTTTTCATGTTTTCTGTCAAATCATTTCATTTCCGTATTTTCAGTGTTATATTTTCTCGTTTTGCAAATAACGAAAATACAAAGACCCAGCAAATACAATTATACACTCGCTGACCCCTATTAGATTTCCGATAATAGTTCAAAAAGCTAGCGAATGATGCAGTAAAAATTTAAGTCGAATTATAACAAACTTTTCAAATTTTAACACCATTTTCAAAATACTTTTGTGCAAAATATTGTAGAAAACACTCCCAAACATCCAATCTATTTTTCTAATTTTCTTTTATTATTAACATTCACCCGTAAAAATGACGGGAACCTTTACGCCTGTGTAATGTAACAAAGACTCTAAACTTATAATACATTATTTGATAATTTTAGCTTTAGCGCTGAAAAACATTTATTTCATTGTAATGGGCGGTTACAAGCGAGCGGGATGTGCTTTTTTTTATTTCCACAGTCTCTATGAGAATTTCTGCTTTGGATATAATCAGTAGATTTAATGACAAGTTTTATCAACGCAATCTATGAAGAGTTTTAAACACACTTATATGTGCGCACGTTCGTTTATCGATTAATTCCTTTTTTTACAGTTTATCAACAATTTGTTCGTCATTATTAATAATATTCGTATCGGTTAAAATCATTGTCATGTAAATAAAAAAATTTTAGTATATTATTTACAGGCAAAATTGATTATTCTTACATTCTGTAATATTTTTTCAGCTTTAAATAACGAACAGAGTGTTGACGCGCTATAAGGAAAAATAAAATAAATTACAAATAACTACCATTTGATTACATGCGTGTAGAATGAATAATCTTTCATCCTAAATTAACAAATATTAGGTTGGGGCAAAATAATGACGTAATAATGTCGTTTTTTGACGTAATTTTTAACCATAAAAAACGACATTATTACGTCATTATTTTTGCACCAACCTAATAGGTAATGCTATCAGTCATAGAATCCAGTATGTATTTACTCGATACATCGATGAAATATGAAGTGGCTAATAATATTAGACAGGGGGCATGTGAACGCATCCAAATGTTTAATACGCACCCCTCGAATCTCATGAAACATAACAAAATCAGAAATTCCTGTCTTGAGTTTTATGATTTTTGATTCAATGCTGCATAGATATTATTATTATTATTATTATTATTATTATTATTATTATTATTATTATTATTATTATTACTTTCTGGCGTTTACACATTTCTTTCCGGGTCCCACCCAGGGACCTAAGGTTAGAAATGGCATCATGACACTTTTCACTGACAAAAAATAAAATAAAATAAAATGAAAATTACATAGATAAAGCCCTTCGTAAAGTGTGGGCTGTACTTGTCAGAACAATTTTTTGTATCTCCTTGAGGCATGGGCTTCCAGGAATCCCTGCAATTAGTCTACTTCAATCTTTTCCAACCAGTCCTAGGGCTCCAACTACAACAGGGATTATTGATGTTCCCATATACCACATTTTCGAGATTTCTATTTCAAGGTCCTTGGATTTTGACAGCTTTTTGAATATCTTCAAAGATACATTGCAGTCAGCAGGGACTGCCATATCAATAAGGAGGCACCGTTTTTGTTTGTGGTCTTTAATAACAATATCTGGGCGGTTGGCCTTGATTGTTCTGTCAGTGTGAATTGTGTAGTCCCATAGAATTGTAACAGGTCCAATCTCCGTAACCGGGTCTGGGTGGTGTTGGTACCAGTTTCTTTCAGTTTCCTTCCCGTAGAAGTTGCAGATTTTCCAGTGCAGATATTGGCCCATTCTGTCATGTCGGGTTTTATATTCAGTGGGTGCCAACATCGTGCAACCTGATACAAGATGATCAATCGTTTCTGGATATTTATCACTTATTATTATTATTATTATTAATATTATTATTATTATTATTATTAAATATTCATTTAGTCGGTGTCCGTGTTTCAGGAGACATCACTGTTTTCAAGTGAAATTATAGACCACACTTTTTAGGAAGACTTTCGATCTCAAAGCCGGTAGATTTTGCTGTTTAAAAATGTATTCTTAAAACACGTGTACCAAATATAACGTTTATACTGATACAAAATAATATCGAAGTACACAGAAACACACATATAGTATGTGTGTGTATGTATGTATGTATGTATGTATGTATCTCTCTCTCTCTCTCTAGATAGATAGATAATTTTTTTTCTGTACCCATGTGTACTTTATGGCGTGATGTTTTCATATGGGCAGACCGATGATATTATATTGGCTGAGTCAGTTATATGACGATGACTTATTGACTTTTTCATGTTTATTGAACCGACCAGATTATATATCGTCATTTTTACTTGTCCGCGTCACTTTAACTTTATTTTAAAGTTAGCTTCATTCTGCAATCGCTTACTCTACTAATTTTATACAAACGAACAGCAAATGTGTAAACGCACTAATTCACAAGAGTATAAAAATGTATTCAAAATAAAAAGATCATCCTAGACTAGAAATCAGTAAGCGTACATTTTTTATAGTTTCTTTTGTCCGTTGTTCAACGTGAAAAAATAAAAATTTAAAATAATAAAAATTGTCTGGAATAAGAGAATCGGAAAAATAAGAGAATATCAGAATAATAAATATCTCAGACGGAATGAAAGAATAACAAGAAAATGCTAAGTAATTATGAAACTATTAGGACAACTAGGAGCGTTCTAATTATCGTGCCATACACTATGATAATGAATTTATGGTTGACAGAATCACCATAAATATCTTGTTGGTGAACTTCGAAAGAACTTTTATAAGTTCAACGTCAGCCATTCGCAGATAATTAGAACACAGACGCAAAGCGGACAACTTAACAAAAATATCCAAATTCTATACTTACTTTTTGGCATGGTTGTTGTAACTCTTATTATTATTGACAATAAATTATATAAATTGGGAACTGTTGAAACGTTATGAAATTATATACGAAATATTTACAGTTTTTATGTAAAAATCAATAGCCACATATCCGTGACCAATTTCTGTTTTCCTTAGTTCAATGCCTATTTAGGTGACATTTCGCGCCTCAAGAGCTAATTAAAACAACTGAATCTGAAATCCCCATAAACAGATGTCCTCATCTTCGGTGTTACTATGACAACGTTTCGGTCGTTGTGCATTACTTCCTTCTTCCGGTGTTTGCCGATCGGGATAACGTTCACGGAATTTCGAATTGAACCATTTATTTAATCTACAGGTGTATTTCATGTTTCGCTGTTCATATCTGGAGACATGTTGTCGTATTCTCATTTAGAACGTTTCACTTATTGCTCTTCGTCTAAGACTTTAGTATTCGATCCAGGGATTGAACAAACTTTGTCACCAAATGCACGAAACAAAGCTAGATATAGAATGTAGAAGGTGAACAATTTATCCTTGTAGATTAAATAAATGGTTCAGTTTGAAATTTCTTGAAGATTACCGGGATAGATAAATATGTTGAGAAGAATTGATAAAAATTATGATATTAACAAAAAAGATGGGGATATAAGAATATAAATCCGAATGCAAATAATGATATGAATTTTATTTACAATAGTAGGTGTTCCCTTTCGATTAATATAACATGTGTGGATTAATAGATTCACTGGGTGAGAAATTATGTGAGAAAATACAAACATTGTTTCTTGTATATATTTATAAATCTACCATAGTTGTCTTCTCGCATATGTAAATCCTTTGACAAACATTATGAAACAAATTACAGTTTATTTATCAACCGTGTTTTATTTGCCTATCAGTTTTTCTTGAGTTTCTTTATTTTTAATCAACAATCACGTATCTGATCTACTTAAGTTCTGAGCAGTTCGACGCCGATTTAGTCTATATTACTCGCTTCGACCTAACTGATGCAGCTGAATCTGAAGGACCCATCAAATATGTAATTCAGATAAAGTTAAAAATGCTCTTACATTTTTTTGAATCATTTCACCCCGTACAAGGCACTAAAGCCACTAAGAAACAAGGAAGTTACTGTGAAAGAATAAGAGCAATATTAAGGAGCGAGTACAATAGAGGACTAATCAGGAAGACAGTAGATAACGATTGACATTGCATTTAAATTTGAGAAGATCAAAGTTGGTCGGAAAGCATGGAAAAGTGTTCCACTGGCAAGATCTGCTAGAGAAGTGGCTGTCAGCATAGAGCACACGCTTACATCAAGCTGAGTCAAATAGAAATTGATAAGACTTTGTTTCTAATCTAGTACTCAAGGCAGATTCTTCCTGTACATACTGATTTTAATCAAATGCCTCATATTAAATATTTAAAAAATACTTATTCAAAATCTTAAAGATTTACTCCGTTGGTATTTACGTCTTGTACGACCAGCAGTGCTTCTTCTGTGCGAGTATTGATAAAATCAGTACATTTTCTAAGTTAAAAATCCTCCACAAAGAACGGGAAAAATGTAATCTTCAACAATTCTGTAGAGCAGGTGTACGATCAAGCAGTGAGTGAAGTCGTGGTTGAATAAACTTCCCAATGGATGCATTTTGTTGAAGCACATTAAGTACAAGCCTCCTCCTTGTTTGCAAACTCTCTAAGATCTCATCGTTTCTCACACGCACGGCCCATGCTCTCCTTAACAGTCTACATGTGCTGAATGGTGAGATCCGTCGGCATAACTTTTCTTAGGCCGGATATGCATCCAATATGATGAAAATACTACATTCCGAAAGGGGAATACCAAGAAAGTCATGCTGTCTTTCAGAAGTGTGCAATATGTCGATGCAAACGTCCGTCGTTTGTTCCAAAACTACTGTTCCTTTTATTACAAATGTCGACATGCCCTGATAGTTTTCACTAGGGTGAAGACTATCCTCTGAAATCGAACAAAAACATATTGTATTAGTAAATGTAGTCATGCAAGACGAACCGATTAAATGCTAAACAAATGGCCATCATTACTAACCATGGCATTGTGCGTCTGGATGGAAATGTCATTACGTATAGACACATTTCTCTTGGCTGTTGATTCGAAAGAGAATCGTACTTCATGTCGGAACTGGGTGCTTCAACAAAATGCATCCATTGGGAAGTTTATTCAACCACGCCTTCACTCACTGTTTGATCGTACACATACTCTTCAGAATTGTTGAACATTTTTCGCATTCTTCGTGGAGCTTTTTTAACTCAGAAAATGTATTTATTTTAACAATACACACGCATAAGAAGCAATACACGTCTTCCGAGGCGTAATACGAACGAAGTAAATCTATAAGTTCTTGAATAAGTATTACTGAAGTACTTGATTTAGGCATTTGATTAAAATCGGGATGTACAGTAGATAGTGTAAAAAAGTGGGTAATTTTTTTCACACCTGTACTATATTAAATGTGCTTGTCTAGAGCTTCAGCATGAGGTGATTGTTTACGATAAAGATTTTTCACTTCTCTAAATAACTTGCTCAGCATATTTCTATAGTGATGTTCACCTTGTAAAAGGCCCGAGAGCCATTTGTGATAATTTTATACAGAGTAAGACGTACAGTTTATGCGGATATGTGGGGAAGATAACGGTCAATCTTAGACTTGAACAGGTTAAGGTTGTAGTGATCAAAGAAGCATCGTTTTGGAAGCTGGTTGCACAAAGCAACGGTTAGTGAGAAGAAGCTACTCGAGTAGAACTTACATAATTAGGTCTTAAACGTGAAAGTTAGA
Source organism: Acanthosepion lycidas (assembly GCA_963932145.1). Classification (NCBI taxonomy): domain Eukaryota; kingdom Metazoa; phylum Mollusca; class Cephalopoda; order Sepiida; family Sepiidae; genus Acanthosepion; species Acanthosepion lycidas. Next base: position 145,747,767 of record OZ010572.1, read on the forward strand.
ACTAGTGGAACTAAAGAATATTGTTCCTTTGAAAACTTCCCATGGAAATAGCGGTAGATCAGAGAGAGGCTTGCGTCTTTTCGAATGTGTGAAAGCAGTTGTAGGGTGGAAAATAATTGGTCATATACAAGGACGCGGGAACGCCTGTGAACTTTATCAAAAGCAGAAAGTGAAGACTTGACAACCCAACCCCTACCAAATATATGGCAGCAGTATGCCATTTTCGGCCTGGCACGTTTAAAGGTAGAGGGGTCGAGTACTTACTGGAGCGATTCGGCGAACTGGCCATCTTCCTAGTATCTTTAGCAACGGATCGTATGTGCGAGTTCCACTTTTCCAAATTAAGGTAGAATTAAACGTACTATATTGGCTTCCAATACTCATTTCCCATGTTGTCAGAGGGTCCCTACATTATATCAATTCATTTTGGTAAAACCGATTTTGTTTTAACATTGTTTCATATATGGAGTAAGGATTAGTTTGTATTTATTACCCAGACCCACCGGTGTGTCGTTCGGTACCTACGTTTATTTTACAATTCAGAGTTACATACGACCCATACGAATGGTGAAGCTCTGCGTATGTAATAATGAATAAATGGCCCCAAAAAACAACAGAAAGAAAACGAAATAAAAGACGAAAAAATCAAAAGTATTTAAAATGTTTTGGAAAAAAAAAGTGGCTCTGGTGTACAATGATCTGTTAAGCAATCAATCATAGCATTCCACTGTCGATAATGCTCATAGAAAGAAATTGGTAAACAACGCACCGGAGGGTCGTATGGGCCTTGTAGACATACAACCACGACCTTTCGGTGGGTAGTATGGGGGCCAACGTGTTAAGATAGAATAGAACGTACATACGGATAGAAAATGAATTCAGTAAATACAAAAAATACATAGGGTTTTAAGATTATCTCTTCTCACCGGACTTATTAAAACTTTAAACTTTGGTGAGTCTGAAAGAATTATAACGCCTACCATAATGAATTATTCTCGGCCACGAACTGAACAATATAAGATATAAATATGTCACAATATTGATAAAAACGACAGAAGAGAAACAGCAGAGACACCTACAAAAATAGTCAAGGAAAGGGATAAGAAAAGACTAAAGTTTAGTTGAAACAATACAGAGTATATATTTTTGTCAGAAAAAGAAAAAGCACAGAATGCGAAATATGAATTTGAGACGCCAAACGAGCTTATTTCAATAGCAGAACAGAGAATTAGAAAAAAAGACGAATCTTACAAAGAGCTACAAAGAAAATGATGTTGCAGAGAGCCATGATCGCTGATTCCCTGAAGAGATGCGTCACAAAGAAGAAATAGGAGAAGTAGAATCAAGCAAATACAACAATTTGAATATGTCGGAAAATAAATAGTTGTTTAATCCACATAAACGCAGAATCAGGAAGTGATGTTATCGGGAAAACCATTGATGAACATATGAAAAACATAAGTAAAAAAATAAAGGCCTGAATTTATCTGTAAACATCTAGAATAGTGGCCGGTCAACACGAATTTCATTACACCATCTGTTACGAAACATTGGATCTAATCGGAGACAACATAGCCCTTCAACTTGTGAAGAAGACCAGCAAGGCAAATACCCACAAAATATCTAAAGCTACTGCCAGTTCCTCACATTTCGATTCTAATGCTGGATAGATAAATTCAGTAATAACTAATAACACATTGGCGGTTAACCTACCGAATTTAAAGCCATATTGTTTAATTGGAAAAATGGCGTGCGAAATGAAATGCTTAACCAATGCAAAGTTGATTAGAGGCTCTATTATTTTATCAAAATGATGTGGAAGACTAATAGGAAGATAATTTGAGTATCAGACAGTTCACCAGAGTTCTTAAAAATAGGAGCTATAGAAGAGGATTTCTAACAAGCTGAAAAGCAAAAAGCAGCAAATAAATTTGTTATCGAGTTTGGAGAGATACCAGTTTCTATACGCAGTTTTCAATTCGAATATTAAATCTTAAACTCCGAGCTGTTTTCAAAATAAAAATTATGAATTGAATCCCACTCAGTAAGGTCGAGACAAAATGATGTTCTCTGTGTAGGGGTTCATGATTACTGATGACTGAAAAGAAATATCTACATACACAATGAGTGATCCGAATTTCCAAGACGACAGGTTAGTAAGGCGCGAAAAGATTTCGGAGATGATATACTTCAAATAAGAAAGAGACAGATGAAATTTCTAGGGTGCATAAATCAGAAAGCGGGTTTGAAGAATTTAACTTTCACAAGTGGATTAAACGAAAGAAGCGAAAAAACAAAAAAAAACTAACTAACGAGCTTGTTTCAATAGCAGTGATGACGGAAAAGACGAATCTTACAAAAAGCTAAAAAAGAAAGGAGCTTGCGAAGAGCCATGATCGCTCACTCCCTGAAGAGATATGTCACAAAGAAGAAATAGGTGGAGTAGAACTTTAATTTCGATTTGTTGTGCTTTTATTTTGCTCTCATTGATCTATTTATTTAGTTTGCTCATATTTTTTATTTTTGTCCACCCCTTCCACTTCACTTTTTAGGTCCATGTTTTCAAAAAATGTGTTTCAATGCTTTTCCATTGTTAGTGTTGAAACTTGAAAGTGTACACAATATTTACATATAGTCTTTTGTATATTCCTGGGAAGACCGGTCCTGGAATGTGTGTTGACTGAGTCTCGTCTTCCTTCCCGGTACCAACCATATTTATATGTCGGTACTCCACTATGCAAATTAGGTGGATCCTACCGCAACAGTTAGTTTTTCCCAATAACTTAATTTCATCTTTCGATTTCCTCTCATTTTTGTTTTAATCATTTATTTTTTCGTTTTCTTTAATACTTTTTAGTTGGCTGATTTTTCCTTTTATTTGATTTTAAATTGTTGTGTTAGAATATTTGGTCCGCAAGCAGATATTGAATAACGTAAGAATGGAAGAAACAAAATGAAGTTTATTTTTGGTTAGAGTTTTGTTTTAATAGTTTATTCGGACCATACTCTTAGGTTTCTAATACAAGTGAGTTTTAATATTTGAGATGGTTGAAATTTTTCTCATTAACCGGAGCTCTTAATAAATGTGGGGTTAGAAAATAATTTTAAGTGTCAAAAAGTGCAAAAGCAATAAAATAATTTTAAGAGTCAAAAAGTGCAAAAGCAATTAAATAGGCTCGAGGTCGGGAAGTTTCATAAAAAAACTAGTAATACATAAATGAACACTTTCCCATCTATTAAGAGCCTAAGTGTAGGCGTCTAGGTTCGAATATATTTAGTTGTATCTTAGCCTAAGATGGCTGTTACTGAACGTTTAACACATCATTTTTAATGATAAAGACTTACGGCATCGGCTAAAGTGAAAGTTGATGCGGACTGTGATTGGTAATAACGGGTGGGACTGTTGCCCGCAAACAGGATATTGCATGACGGAAGACAACAGGCAAAACGATGACTTCAGTAAAATATATATTGCCAAGTTTATTTTTGTTAAAGAAAATACATTAAAAAATAAGCTTACAGTGATTTAGGCAAAAATATCTTTGCATGTTTATGTAGAAGTTGAGAAGAGCGTTGTCCTAGAAAGGATAGTTCTGTAGTTACTGAGAAGCGTTGCCCTGAAAAGGACGGTTTTGTAGCCGTTGAAAATTGTTGCCCTGAAAAGGACAGTTTTGTAGCCGTTGGAAATTGTTGTCATGAAAAGGACAGTTTCGTAATCAATGAAGAGTGTTGTGCTGAAAGGGACTGTTTATCGCATATCGTTGCTGCTGGCTGGATGTTTGCTGGTACTGGCTGGCTAGAGTTGCATCAGATGACGTGAAGGAGGTGCGGCTGATGATGGTGAGGATCATGATGATCATGATAGCTGGAACTGCTGCTGATGATAGCTGGAGCTGTGAGCCAGTTGTCGAAGCAGGTAGTACACTTTGATCCTAGTCATCTGGGCCGCGGAACGATATGCTTTTTATTGCTACTGTGTGTGTTCTTTACATGTGTTTCGGGTGGGGCATGTTGTCTCGCAAACAGGTATGGAATGGCGGAAGACAACACTAAACAAAACGAAGACTTGAGTAAAAAAAAACAAAACATTGCCAATTTATTTTTGTTAGAGAAAATTAATCGACAAAAATAAGATTACAGAGCACTAGACAAATATATCTCAGCATGTTCACGTAAAGAATGAGAAGATCGTTGTATTTATGAGGACAGTTTTGTGGCCGTTGGCAAGTGTTGTCTTGAAATTGATAGTTTTGAGGTCGTTAATAGTGTTGTCTTGAAAATAACACTTTTGAAGTTGTTGAAAAAGGTTGTCCTGAAAAGGGAGAAAGGGCTGTCTGGAGCTTGAAGCCTACTGGAGATGGCTGCATGACTAGAACGACGGTGGTTGGCAAGCTCGAGCTGCGGCTAATGATGACTAGCTGACTGAAACTGCTGCTGCTGGTGGACGGGGCCGTGGGCCGGCTGTCTGCAGCTGATTATCCTAATGCTAGGTAATCTGATTCATGATTCATTCATTCTTACAATTCACGCGTTCATCATAAGAACTCATCCTTCTTCACCCTCAAATCATCATTTACCAAAATACCACATATTAGTAGGGAACCTACTCTTACAAAAACAGATGAAAATATATATATCATTAAATTACGGGGAGGGCGAAAACCAAAAAGAAATAAAAATATCAAAACATTCAAAATAAAATTATGTTATTAAAACGCCTCCACACCACAGAAAAATAAGAGCAGTCGCTGTATTCAGCTAGGAGGCAGAATCAACAAGCTTATCCACTAAAGGTTAGCGAGTGAAAAATAAATTTTGGGGTGGGGCAATATAAACGGCTGATCCAGTCTAGATAAAGAGTGGATAGTAACGAACTGGAGACATTATGAATCTTGACAAGGGGCATAACAAAAGAGAACGCGTTGAGCAGGCCGGAACGACAACTACTTACATTAAATATGTGAACAAAAGCTTAACCGGGGCTGGGCACCGTCAGAAATCCACCTCGTTGTGTCTATAGAAGACTAAAATATAAAAAGACTTGCCTGATTCACGCTAACCAATCACGCGACATTTACCCACCTTTTGCTGAAATTGCTCTGAGGAAACGCTTTCTATCTGTTTTGATCTTCATCCTGAGAAAGTATCGTATGATTCCCTCCGTGTTCTTGACACCACCATTCTTGCCACTGATAGCAGCGTAAAAAGCACCATTTGTTTCGCCCCAGACCTCGGATGCAATACGTTATCGTACACGTATGCGAAATTGATAGACACGAGATGTTCTTGGTCGATACGGGCTATGAAATCAATATGATCTCAGAACAGGCGCACCTCTTGACAATAGAGGAATGCGTGCACGGGCGTTTCTTCTAAACCAAGGTCACACCGGTGATAATCGTGCATATGTGCCAAGCCCAGTCTGAAAGCCACGTTATTGAGAAATAGCGCAATTCGGATTAATCACCATCTAAGCAAAATCTCAGGGTTGCTGAGGTAATGCGCTCTTGGTGACCAGGACCAGAACGAGCTCAACCCGTTCATTATCAAACCGAGCCGCTCACACATTGTGCCCGACGCGACTCCCTCCACTAGTTCCGATACAATATCTTCCAAGGCAGAGAAAGGTCACTGGAATGAGGAGTAGTCAACAAGGCATTTCAACACTCGGTGAAGAATTCAGACTTTTTCCGAGGACTTACGACAACGCTCAAACCCAGAAAGGGAAGCAGCGATTGTAAGACTAGAAAAAACGTCGCTAAACCTCGTAGCTCACACAGAATCTAATATCAACGCGCCGTGTAGGAAAACTCAGTGAACCTTAGGCTTGCTTCCCCAATAAAAAGTTGCAAAAGAGCAAACACTCGATAGCCTTCCCACGTTCCTTGCAATGAGGGAGTAACGACATTCGGTAAAAGAAGGTGGGGAGGATTACATGCAGCTCACTTCAGCCCTATATTTTAAGAACAAAATCCAAGTTAAATCGGCAAGATTAAAAAAATATTAAATTTAAAACTCCCAGGTTCCCTCGTTCGTGCGTATGTGTAGTCGCATCAACATAACGAATTTATTCCGAGCCAATTCCAGACCGACATCCCTACCTTTGCCAGTACCTCCGACCAATTCTTCTCCACCTGAACATCCGGCCCGAAGCACAATCCACGAATACGGAAGGGACCGTCAGTCCTACTGAAGGGCCCCGGAAGATTAACACCGTTCTTAGCACTTAACCGCAAGCCGGAAGACTTGTTACGGTTAATCTTGCCCCCCTGCGATATTTTCGTACCGTTCAATCGCCTTCTGCATCAGCTCAAAATAACTGCGAAAGACACGAAAATGGCTACGTCATCGGCGCACGCGGAAACCTTGGCTCGAGATCTACCTGCCACGTCGATTCCGCGCAGAGCTGGACTGCACGTTCTGTCCCTCCAACGTCAAAGCGTAAATTAGGGGTGACATCGATCAATGATGGCGAACCGACAGTGACTGCGAAAAAGTGCCCAACTGCTTTCCGTCCACCTGTACCACAAAAATGTGGGAACGTTATCCAGGCTGATACACTTGCAAAAGTCGGGTTGTAGTTCGGACAAACCACTGCCGAAAGCAGTTGTTAAATACTAACATCGAAATCGGAACAAACATCTGCGACAGCCTCAAGTACAATTCGTAGGGAAGATCAGCAAGAACAGGAGACTTCTCATTGTCTCACTGACTTCACCCTCTGTGATCATACCTGAACGACTAGCCGAAGAGACTCAAGGAAAATCGGCCAAATAATTGCTAAAAACTTCGTCAAAGAGTCCAGACTCATTGGTAAACAGGTTCAGAAAATGCTGCCGAAACCACTCGCACGTGTCGAGCACAGGGTACGCTCATCCAGGGTGTTGACATACCGAATGTAACGATGGGAACCTCGACGAATTTGAGTAATTCTGCACACATGCTCACGGCTTCGTTATATATTTTGCTTAACCTATGTCTGAATGACTCCGGTTGCGCTCACTAGCCGCACGCTCTAGGGGAACCCCACCAAGGTTCAGTCCGGGTCAGATTAACATTCAATGCCCTCAGCTTGTTAGCCTTATCTAAGTTTGCTGTCTGAAGACCTTATGCAGTGGAACGTAGGACAATCTAGCAGATTTAGATTTATCCATCTCACTAACATTCTATCCAGGGAGGGGGCTATCTGGATAGGCGGCCACATCTCTCTCACCGGTTGACCGACCCGGTATCTATCAACGAAACCAAACTCGTCGATCAGATCGACTCGACCACTTAAACTCCCGCTAGCTCTCCGCCCTCTATGTACCTTGGAATCCAAGATGATATTGCAGTCCCCCACTATAACTTGGCATACAGGATCCACTAGGAATGGCGCGAAGTGACGGAATAACAAGATATGTCCCATCAGGTTGTTGGGCGCATAATTCGTGAGCTTAAGAAAAATGTATCGTTCGGCTTCCTCTTTTTCCTCTTTTCCACTTTTTAAAAAGTAGGAGCCAAGTGGAGGCATTTAGTCCACCTCCATGCAAAAGTACAAATGTGACAATTCTAGCAACTGTTCCTTCAAATCCTGCTGTTCTTTTTGTTTCAGCTGCTCCTGATGCTGTCGTTGTTCCTTTTGTTGCTACTGCCCTCGAAGTTGCTCCGGTCGTTTCTCTCGCTACTGCTCCTTCTGATTGGCTGATGACTTTAACGGCGACTTCGGTTGCTGCCACTGCTTGGGTTTTTTCTTAGGAACATCATCCTGGGGATGAGGGGTTGAAGTCTTCCTTTCCCCTCTCACGACCTCCTGCCAAACGTCGGAGGCCTTGCCGGACTTTTCCTGTCCCAATGCTTTTTAAAACCGGAGAATGACCTTGACAAGTGTCCCTTGGCACCACAGGACCAACAGTTGGGTCCATAGCCTTCCACAATGACAAATATCCGACTGTGGCGCGTCAATGCTTCGGGGATGTCTATAAAGCTCTTAGGGTCCATTGTCACTTAAAGAACAAAGTCTCCGGTAGCAGTGCCGGCTTTGTTTTTAAAGGACGAAAGATCCCCAATCTGTCTATACTTTGACAAAAAGAACCCCAGCCGATCCTCAGATATATCCATGTGCACACGGTGTAAATTCACCCTCGTTTAGCGGGTGCCGATATGCTCCGTCTGGAGATGGACAGAATTGGTTAAAAATGCATGTATAATATAAATATATTTTAATATTAATATTAAACTATACTTTTTTTTAAATCACAAAATGATCCTTTTCCCCGGCAAACTTTGTTTTACTTAGGAAATAAACTGGGGTATATCATTATTATAAATTGTTAGAATCGGCTATAAATGTAGAAAATATAGATAAATAACTGATTGATAAAAAAAAGTTAGAGAAATTACACACACACACACCCCATATATATATATATATATATATATATATATATATATATATATATATATATATATATATATATATATAGATTGGTTGATTGATTGATTGAACGATTGATTCGTTTTTACAGCTTATCAACCCTTTGCAGGTTATTAAAAGCCAAATAATATTTTATACAAGTAAGACAGTTTTTTGAAAGATAATACTGATTAAAGATACAAGTCTTACTGGAATTTGAACACAGCTGTCCGATTAACAATTCCGAGCAATTTTCCATTAGACACCCCGCGCATTCAAGCTAACAGTTATTTCCAAGCGGTCACCCATCTAGGGTCGACGTTGATTAATTTCGGAGAGCTTTCGAGAACCGGTTTAATTGATGTGACCATAAGTCTTTTACTCTCTCTCTCTTTCTCTCTCTCTGTCTGTCTCTCTCCACACACACACACACACACACACACACACACACACACACACACACACACACATATATATATATATATATATATATATATATATATATATCGGACTAAATTCATTATGTTGATGCGACTACACATACGCACGAACGAGGGAATCTGGGAGTTTTAAATTTAATATTTTTTAATCTTGCTGATTTAACTTGGATTTTGTTTCCATCAATTTTATTATTAGATATCGCACACTGTGATAATAGACGTTCTGCTAAGAATGGTGAAATGTTTTAAGACCCACGACACATGTATAGTTGTACAAACATAAATCTATTCCAGTTAAGTCCTAAAGAACGAAACACGTCACAAGAAAGCTTTTTCCACTTTGTCATATATTATTCCACAATATGTTATTGATATATTCATATATAGAATATATATCCTTACTTCATATATATATATATATATATATATATATATATATATATATATATATATATATGCATATAAAAAGAGTCAATTCTTTATGCGAGAATAATAATTATAATAATAATAATAATAATAATAATAATAATAATAGTTGTCTGAGGCAAGAAGGTCTAGCACACGCAAATCAGAACAATATACCAGGAAGGTGTTCAAGTTGTCACTTTTATGATTAGCAGACTCGAGACTATTTCTAGTAACCTTTCTGCTACACAGGATATATTGGAACAGCTCAAAAGCTGAGGTGAGTGTTGTATCTCTAAGCTGCCGGTAATAGCTGAGACAGGATCATCATTACTCAGGCGAAACATATAAGAGTGGGAGAGAATATCACATCAAATAATAATCAATATCATGTAAATTACATATTACACATAATAATAATAATAATAATAATAATAATAATAATAATAATAATAATAATAATAATAATGAAACGAAATCTAAAAAAATGTGGCATATGGGAACATCAACAATCCCCGTTGTATTTGGAGCCCGCGGATTGGTTGGAAAAGATTCCAGTAGACTAATTGAAGGGATTCCTGGAAGCCCATACCACAAAAAAATACAAAACAATTGTTCTCACGAGTACATACAACACTTTACGAAGGGCTTTGTCTATGTAAAATATGTTTTTTGGTTTGTTTGTTTTTTTTTCCAGTGGAAAATGTCATGATGCCATTTCTAATCTTCGGTCTCTATGCGGGACCCGGAAAGAAATGATTTCTTTGATTTCTGATGTGTACTCATTTCTTTCCGGGTCCCACCCAGAGACCTAAGGTTAGAAATGGCATCATGACATAATAATAATAATAATAATAAGAAGAAGAAGAAGAAGAAGAAGAAGAAGAAGAAGAAGAAGATGAAAAATTATTATTATTATTATTATTGGTAAAAATAATAATAGCATTAATAAAAAAAATATATCTATAAATAATTGTTTTTAAACATATATTGTTAAATATAAAAGACAATGAATGTCCATTATGTTTGATCATGAGCGTTCTAATATTCGTATTTTTTGCTTTAATTTGGGGAGTAAATAAAGACAAAAATTGTCCACCATTTGCATATATTTTTATTAAGTTGGTCCTCGATTTAAGCTTTCGGCTCATATGAGTAATCTTCAGGAGTGGTTATACGGATATTATAACAAAGATATTCACCATTCGATGATGAATACCTTTGTTTAAGAAAAACAAAAGAAAAGAACAGGGCAAAAATAATATAAACAAGCAAACAATTCAAGTACGACAAATTAACAGTAATAAGGCAAAGCAAAAATAATATGGCAAAAAACAAACTAAGAATTGGCATCGACACACAAATGCCAGTTCGCCCAAGCGAACATTTTGTTCTGACTTCAAGACAAGTGAGAGCGGGACTTAATCTGATGGTACCGAGAATCTGCCTATTTTATTGTCTTGGAAAACATCTCAGATTGCATTTGTGTACTTCTGCCTATAACATGGAGAGGGGAAAGTTTTTTAAAGTTAATCCCCATGCAGATTGGTACCAATGGTTATAGATAAAGGCACATTGATAAATAAGGCATATAATTATGTTGATGGGTGTGACATGCCAGAAAGAATATTTCCAGTTGATATTTCCCATTGATTAGCATTAGTATAACCGTGATATAGTAACACCTCAATACACGGACGGAACAGTATAGCTGAATTAAAGGAATGACAAGCATGCATTTATGTCAGAAAGATTTTCGATACTGATATATACATACTTGTACCTCATATATGCTACACAGAGAAATTATGATGTATATACTCAACAAGTAATGTGAATGTCTGAACAGAGAGAGGGTCTTATTGTAGTATTTCTCAACAGAAAAAAGGATAGGTCGGAGGTGTTGATTATGTTTCAGGTGAGACCATGTAGTTTTCTATGTATGACCTTATGTTATGGCCTTGTGATAATCATTTTCCCAACGGCATACATAGTAATTGGCGTGGGAAAATCTTGCCCCCAGGCCTGATAAATAGCAACTGACTTTCGACATTATGAACTGACGCCACTCACCGGTTGTCACATGACTCTCGTGATTTCAACTCAACCAAAGAAAGATAATCACCGTTTGCAGCCCTGCAATGTATGCAAGCATAATCTAGGTCGTATCCAAATATCGAGAAAAAGATTGAAGACCGTATAACCATTGCATGCTGTGATTTCTTCCTAGCCAATGTAATAGGCCACATCTTGGTCTCATAAGACTTAGTTCTGTTCTTTCTTGTCTTGAAGTCAAAACGCTGCGATCGCTTGTCTGTATCCCCTTTTCTACATTGACACTATTTTTAGCTTGTGAACTTTTTGCCTTATTAATGTTGTTTTGTCTTGCATACATTGTTTACTAAATATTATTTTTCTCCTGTTTTTACATTTTCTTGTTATTTTTATTGCAAACTTTGTCAATTCTGTTTGATGGGCATTTTTGCCAAGTACCACTAACCATCGCTAATTAATTTACACGTAGAGAATTACACATTTTTACTTAAACCAGACTTGAAGGTATCAAGTTTGAGTTTGTACTAGCTTTCTAATTCAAGATGGTTGTATCGGGAAGTATAATATAAATATATGAATGTAAATTTAATATATATATATATATATATCATAATATACAATATATTTTTTTATTATTTCTTTCCAGGTATAAACACAGTCCACGTATCAACCAATCTAAGATTATTTGATTTAAACCAACCCGTTCACAATGGATAACTTTTTATCCTATACGTTTTTTACATTCTTTCTTTACACTTTTACAAACGCCAAAAATTTTATCTGTACAAAGCAAGATTCCCTGAAAGATATTATTGTCACTAATTGTAGCATCATCATTCCTGATGAAAAATTGCGTCAAGAACTGACAAATGCTGCTAGTAATGAAGATTACAAACTGTTAAAGTTGTCATTGGAATTTCCTGAGAACACTAAGAACGTAATTCTTTCAAAACATGAACAATCTTACAACGATACTCAAAAATTAAGTATACACTTCTATACACCTTTTGAATGGTACATTACCACCAGTCGCCTCGGACAAAAACTCATTAACCTGAAACCTAACTATGAAGTCCTTTCCTTATCCACTTTGAAATTAAAAACATACATCTTATCTATCGAAATGCGTGACCAACCGGCCGGCTGTTTGAAGAAACTTTCATTGCGTGAGTATTTATTTCTGGTGAAAGAACTACTCAAGAAATATTTGAAAGAAAGCAAAGACGAAAACAAAGCTGCCACTTTAAGCAACAAAGTTTGTACTTCGGCCATGAGGAATGTAGATGGTTTCGCAGAATTCTTGTCGATTTGTTACGAGAAAAAACATAATGGTACCTGTTTGTATTTGATGCGTGACAAGTGGTCACTTTCTTTGCAAATTTTTATCCGATTCATAAAGATTCTTGCTGTATTATTTTGCCCGTTGCTAATACCCAAAAGACTATATCAGCTGAAATACCGTGAAGACGCCTTCGTTTTGCGGATGAAAGAAAAGTTATCAATGAAATTTAAAGTATCGAAAGTGAAGGAAGCAATTGGATATGGCAAATGGGATCTTTGCATACCGATATCTCATTTCATGAAATGCAAAAAATTTAAACCCAGATGCCTTACCACAGAAGTTGAATACAATTTAGATGTGAGTGAAATTTATTTAGGTGTTGAAGAAAATAGACTTGTATCCAGCAGTTTTCTACCTACTGGTCTGTTTAGTATGATAGTCAATAATCTGTACTATTGTGAAATTCGCAATTCTAATGGTTTCTATTTGTGCTGTTCTAGTTCTCTGTGTCCCCGTCGGGTACAATCAAAATGTTGTCGACCCACCTTGACACTATCGTGGTTCCATTGCTGCCAGGCGTTCATGAAGCTTATAGTCTTCCTATTGCTGCCTTTACCCTGGATTATCCGAATTGTAATTTATCATTTTTATGAGAAGGCAAGTTTTATAAATCAGCAATTGGTAGCCACTAAACTTTGTGTCCATTTATCGTTTGAAGGTTATCTTCTTGGCTATATAACTCCAATGCATTGGTTATTTTTAAGCATGTACATCATATACGGCATTGACCTTCTAGTTTTTGGAACTTTTGTGCAAAAGGTGACCCGCAAAATCGCGATTGTGATCAAGCAGTGTATCCGAGACATGCATTTAGGATGGACATTTCAAGTATTCAGCTGGGTAGTTCGGTTATTTCTTGGGCCTTTTACGATACTCGGGGTAGTCGGGATTTTTGTCGCACCATTTTACTGGATATTTGTCATTCCATTCATCTGTCTCACGCTTTGCTTCTATTATATTCCGTTATTAAACATTTTACTCCGTTTTTTGGTACACATGTTATGGTTTTTCTTGCCTGACTCTGTTATCAAGTCGAAAAAAACATTCTGCTTGGATCACATATCGCAGCAAATGGATCAGCTCAAACGTCAAATAAACATAGAAGCCTTATATCCTGGTCATAAAATCATCAGTAAAAAAAGCCGTTCTAAATCTTGTTTGCATCGTTATTTTCAAATTTTGTTGGTGTTTCTCTGTCTCTTCACACTGCTGGCTATTGCAGTCTTGCTCACTGAATGCATCGGTTATGTAATCGAAGTTATTTCTTTTACACTAATTGGTTTAATCTTACATTCCGAGTTTGTTCTACCATTTTTCTCATTAGGTTTTTTGATTATTATCTATTTTATTAGATCAATGAACAAGGTGAAACATACCTACTTGAATTTTAGTAACATGATTAATAATGAAATAATTAAGTTGGGCGGAGACTGTGATCCTAAAACCAATGCAAACACAGCCCATTTTATTTCAAAAGGACATTTCGATCGCTTCAAATATAGCAAAATCAATGGAATCTTTTTACGGGTATATTCCTTGCTTTTGTTTATAGATTCAAACGAGAAACCCCTTATACCGTCTCAGTTCTTCTATAAAGCATGTGAAATGCCAATTCCACATTTACCTGGTTCTCTTGCCAAGAATTTCTTAAAGGCTTTCTTGAACTTCTTTTTAATCCTTCTTTTTCTGATCTTCGTCACTATCGTCGTGATGACATTCGGTGAAATCTACAGCCTCTCGTCAACAAACCAAATGTTAGCCACGCTGGCCGGAGGATTTCTGCCTTTCTTCATCGAGCACATCATTGAAATCCATAGTACCCAGGAGGAAATAAATACAGAATCTCTAAATTTCAAAAATAATTTTCTAAAGATTGTTGATGATTTCGTTCAGAGATGGAGAATTCTGGACATCAATTGTACTCTGACACCAGCTAGTGAAAACACCGATGAAAGTGCCGACACGGAGAATGTTATAATGCATATAGAAGATTCCAGCGAAAGTGACGATTCTGAAGATGAGAGAAATACACTACCCAATTACTTTGTGTATTTTTCTAAACCGGAAGACCCTAGCACTGAGTAATTGCTCTTTTCTTTTATTCCGATTGGATTACAGATATTTCAACATATATTGGAAGATCAAAAACATTTCACTGTTCTTTGTTTATTGCACGACGTGTAAAGAAATTTAATGTAAATAATTTTACTTACCCACAGACCCAAAGTCTGAAGCATATCGATGATCTCTTATTATTTCTATGGCAACTGTTTAAATATGCTTCATTCTTTAGTTGTACCACTTCACAATTTTGCACTTGAAGCATTTGAAATTACATATAATAAATCAGTGCAAAATATCATCTTCGCAATCAAGTAAAAACAATTAAATTTAATAAAAAGAACGATGTTTGACCTACTAAATAATATCAGAATAAATAAATAAAATGAAATTATGAACATATTTCTCTAAATTCTGTTGTTTCAAAATTAAAATATTGATACATTAATTACATAAATGTGTGCCAGGAAGTTTGGAAGACAGTGTTTCATTTGCAGTGAGCCGAGGTTATGTCATCGGTCTAATGTAAATTCCACAAAGTCAGAGCTTTACAGCAGGAAGCAAGTTTCAGAGTGTCGAATCAGATCCATCTATAATATAAATATCTAAAGGGCAGTTGTCTGTATGTGCCTGTGTGTGTGTGCGTGCTTGCATGCGTGTGTCCGGCTAAAACTAAAAAAAAACTACAATAGTTCATGACAAACAGGCGCATTATCCCTAAGCCAACTTTTTATAAAAAAATATCATCGTATGCTTCGTATTTACGAAGTTATTTTCAATTTAAAATGCATTCAAATTTCTTAGAATTAAAAATAAAACGAACAGTAATGATTCTTATTCTCGAATCGGATTACCGTTCATTTTTACATTTTATTCTTCTAAATGCTACACAAATAAGTATTTCTAAAATTTTTATTCTTTTGAATTTATTTTCACTACTATGGGAAATAAAAGTTTCACTTAAAAAATGAATATTCAATCGACAAAATAAATTTAAAAGAATTAAATACAATTATTTTACAAAAAGTTTAATATTTACTTATTCAAATATTCGAGTGCCCGTGCCCGCGCGAGCATGTGTGTGTGTGTGTGTGTGTGTCCAGCTAGAAAATAAATATACACAGAAACTACCCATCAATGTACTTCAGATGCAATGGACAACATCTGAAGGTAGAATAAAAAATAATCTGCAGATAAAAAAACTTCCAAATCGTCAGTGATTTATTTAAAAAAATGGCGGGTTTAGCGGAACGAATCGTATTAATTCTCAAAATGACCCCTTTGTGGCGGTGACGAGCCTTTAAATTGTAAACAAAGACGGAAAGTACGATTCATTAGCGCGTGCATGAGAAAGTAGCTGTGAGAAATCCATTATTTTTGTTATTTTGCTTAATATATCTATATTAATTATATATTTATTTATACCATATATATATGTTTATAGTATTTACATTATGATCATAACTACTGGTAGTAATTATAGTAGTTTTATAGCTCAAAAGTAATCCCTTCCCATCTACGGACGATCGGATTTAACGGACACCTGTTAGCCCGTTGATGAGAAGCTTTTCTGTACCACTTTGATCTTCAAGACTTTTATCCCCACTGCGGTATTTCAGACACCCGATACGGGCTCTTCGTTCTTAGATGGATCCGTTGCTTCTTATTCTGTTAACGTTGGCTGCATTTTATGAAGCATTATGGCCAACATTGAACTCATGCAAAATAATGATATCTCTTCTTTTTTCCATATTCAAGATGAGTGGGTGTGCAATGCTTCCAGTTAAATTCTGAATAAGATTCGTATAATATTACCAAAGAGGTCACTTTAATCATCAGTAATATGTAATATATTTTTGTTTAACTATGATAACAGATCACGATTAAAAGTTTTATTCTAAAATAGAATATTAATTTCTAAATAACACAGACACAAATATATATATATATATATATATATATATATATATATATATATATATATATATATATGTATATATATACTTAACATTGAAGTTAACGCTGAGAGGCGACAGACAGTTTGATTTTCTAAACATTTCTCCTGCATTTGATGGGCAGAAAATAGTTTATATACTGTGGCTCATCAAGGCTTGAACCCACATTATGTCACAGGAATGATTCGCGGTTAATTCCCTTCTGTAAGTCAACAAAGTATGTGTTGTAAAATCTTTACCCATTTCCCTCGGGCAGACTTGAACCCGGTAGTCCTCACTCACCATTTCGAATCTTTCCCCTTAAAGAAGGAAAATGACTGGAATGCAATTAAATATTTGGTGTCTTCCCAATAATCACTTCTTTTTTTTTTGTTTTCTGGATTTCTTCCGAAGTATGATCATCGATGAAATCCAACAGAAGTAAGTTATTGATTATATCTTCGTTAAATACGGTATCAATTTAATTTTTAGTGTAGAGGTTCATTATACTCACCGGAACCCTGAAAATAGGAGAACCGTCCATTGACTTGAGTGGGTCCACAGACATGGCCAAGCTGCTTGATCTGGTGATAGTACGTTTTTGATTTTTTCTGATCGTAAGAACTCCGAGACTGTAAGGATATATCGAACCACCATTTATTTTGCAGCTAACGGATTGTGCTAATTATCTAGTGTTTGGAATGAATGGAGCAAGTATTCACGGTGTTTTTATCTAAAGCACTCAAAAGCGTTTGACGAGCATTACTTTTGACCTTCAGAAGCAGATTTATCTCAAATCATATTCATTAAACAAATAATATTGTCTTCTCTTCCTGACACCAAAAACTTCAACGCTAGTGCTTTTGACTTGATCTCAAGTGCCGTCGAATTCGTCATCCCCGAATGCAATTTGGAGATCATTGCAAATAGCCCAGTAGTAGTGTCTCTGATATGTCAGTTCCATGTTTTCTTGCGGTCAAAACAGAATAGTCCATTATTAATAAGGTATTGTAGGGCGTAACGATCGCGCAAACTAAGGAACTAACACATGAAGGGACTAGCAGAATTATAATAGAGATATTGAGGTGATGATAATTAAGCCGTAATAAAAGAAAAAAAAAAACGCTTTCCATCTCAATATAGTTTTCTTTCGTGTGTATTTAGTGTTAATGGATTCTACTGGATTTTCTTCGCTTTTGCAAAACGGATTTGATATTATAAATTCTTAATGATTGCAAAATCTCCTTCAAACATTCTCTGATCATTTATAGTAGAAATACCTGTAAAAAAGCTACCGTTTTCTATTTGGATTTTCTGAAGAATTTTAATTCTTACGTCAATGATATTAATAAGCTATTTGTGAGTTCTACAGTTATAAAATAAAAATGAGTTGTTCAGCTCTCACTAAGTGGGTATTTAATCGATTAGAGACTTTTTAAATATATTTTTCTAGGTTTCTAAATTTCGGCCATTACAGATTTGTACAGAAAATGTCAATGCAAAGTAATTATTTTACCTATTACTACACAGTGTCTTTTTGTCTTTATGGTAAACTTAGCTTTTTCATTTCTTTTTTTCGCTTTATTTGATTTTTTTTTGGGGGGGGGCATATAATTTTAGCATTATCGACACTTTATTCGGTCTATTTTCCTCATCTTTATTCTTGTTATCACAACGTTTTGGCCATTGTGCCCGTCGGCCTTCATCAGGTGTATACCCGATCCGGTTAACCAACTGGGAGTCATGAACTGAACCGTTTCTCGAATCTACGTGGATACACTCTTCTCGTGTCTAGTGATATCATTTAGGTCTTATTTTTATTTAGTCCTTTTCAGTTCTTGCTCCTCCGTTTCCGCTGAGTGCAAGCACACACTTCTCAACCCAACGATTGAACTCACAATAACTGAACAGTACTAAAAATAAAAAAATCGATATACACCTGAGGAAGGCCGGAGGTCACAACAGTCGAAACATGATAACAACAACAAAGATAAGTAATATATTCCGAATATAAATAGTGTAAATAATAATAACTCCTCATCCTAGAAATTTAGACTAAATCTATAATTGTAGGCCTGTTGATTTTTCAGCATATCTGGTCGTGTTGCGTGATATTTTGCCACTTTTCGAATATTATTTTTCAGTCTATAAACTTGGCTAGGGAATAAGTAAATATTGAGCATTGATATGTAAGACCGCAAATATTTACCTTGTAGGTGTTCATATTTTTGGAGGAGATCTTAATCCTCTGCTAGGGATGCAGTTCGCGTATTCTAGACCCCATAAACAGCGAAAGTGAAAAAAGGTACGTATCTCCTGTACCTCGTTTTTCTACTAGAATTCTCAAAAATAATAAATTCGAAAGTCACTTAAGGTAGAAGGGTACTCGTAAAATAGTGATGGTAAATGACTTGCGAAATATGAATGAAAGAGAAGAGTATAGTAAGAAAAGATTATGAAGATATGGTTGGCAGGTCAGGGTTGACCATTGACTAAGTGAAGTTAGGATTGTAGCGTTCAAGATTCACGAAGGACTCTGTTTTACAATTAATTAGTTCTTGTCAAAAATATCTGAGGTGGACTGTCTTCTCATATTATCAACACGGGTGAAACGAGTGTGATTTTTTTTTAGTATGAATTTATCTCGCTTTACAAATTTGAAGTGTTGTAACTAAACAATATAACATTTTCCATAAAAATAGTGATAGATTAACGATAGGTTTCTAACTTTCACATAAATGAATTTGAACGTTATCAAAGATAGAAATTAAAAGATTGGAACTGTTTTTAATTCTACTATTCAGGGCAAAACGATATATGTTGAAGATTACTGTAATCATATTGACGTGGGAACTGCAAAATCCACACTTTCCAGTCCCGGTAGTGTTCAAAAGCGTCTCCGAGACTTTATGGATGACAAATTATTTTCCGCCTTCCAACGTTTCTCTCACTGGAGGGATGTGGCAAGCCTCTCACTACCCCATGGAAAATTCTCCGACAAAATACATTTCTTTGTTCTGTTAGATCTAATCTTCACGGATAGGAATCGCCATGCCACTGCAGCAAACTACCCACATTCCCTTTGTATTCCATCGGTGATAAGTTCTCCCAAAGCTTCTTCCCGTGAGCCACTGTGAAACCCACTCCCAAGTGGATGCTTCCCCGATCACTTCAATCTTAAACTATTCAAATCTAGGGTTAACCGTATTCTTTCCCTCTCATCCGTATGAATTATCTCTTAATGTAACCCTCTGCATTAAGTAACCCCCGGACCTTGTAGAGCGAGTATTTTAATGTAATATAGAAATACTAATAGATACATAATACACCTACAATTTTTTTTCTGATGGCAAAAAAACATTTAGGTTGGTTGGATATCAAGTCGTTCTTCTGTACCCTTATTAAATGCTTAATGAGTGTTTGGATGATGAAATACATTTCTTTTCTATCATCATTGATGAAAAAGTAATTTTTACAATGATGAAATATCATCATCAATCTCAACCATAACAAAGCATTCCTGTTTTGAAAAACAATAATTTCTTAATTTTTGTTTGAATTAATTCAATGAACAATTATCTTTATTTACAATAATTACATTCGGACTATGACCCTCAGCTATCTTGTTATCACATCTTTGCTGTTGTTATAAAAACGTTGTGTCCCACGGCCTCCATTAGGTGTATACAGATCTGCTTAACCTACAGGGGATTCCGAACTGAACCCTTAATTTAATCTACAGAGGTAGGCTGTTCTCGTTCCACTTTCTATGTCCAGGAATATCTAATCGTTTTCTTATTTTCACTACTTCACAGTTAATGCTCGCCTTCTGAGTAGAAAGACAGTGTCAATTAACTGAGTACAAGTACACACTGCCTGGACAAGGGATTGACCTCACAATTATCATGTCGACGAATTCACGAACCACAGCTTGAATCCACTGGTGGACAAAGTCCTATTGAACAATGGCAGAGTGGACGATGGCCTAGTGGAAAAAGGTTTAGTGGACAAAGGATTAGTGGATTAAAACGTTGGTTTGTGAGAGAGCTTGAATCGCAAGAGATGTTCCAGTCAATGAAAATTACATTCATCATGAAAGGAGAAAACTTTACTAGCTTTGTTTGATTGTAAAGAAAGTTAGAAGCCACTCATTCGACTATTGAGCTGAGAGAGTTACGACAGAGGAGAGCTCACCCGCTAGAATGTCCTCAACTAGATTTTGGTGGTGCTCCCAAAAACCGTGATATCGACTGAATATATATTTACTAATGATCTGAGAATGTTCTTTGACAGATCATGAATATCGTATTTGAATTGTATTTTTAAATTTTAAAATATTAAAAAATGAAGAAAATGTAGTTTATTTTCTGCCATCTTCAAATTTAGAAGCTATTATTTTTTTTTAAATTTACACAAATTGTCACATTAGAATAATAAAAAGTGAATGTGTGAATTTATACGTGCATATACCAGACCTTGAAAATGCTCTTTTTAATGTTAAATTATTTTGATATTGTACCCAATGTTTGGATCCATATACAATTGAAAAGAGGAAGTTCCACTCAAAATTGCTTTTTTTCAAACTTCTCATCAGACCGAAAATGGAAATTCTTATCCAAAGAGGAAAAAAAAAATTAAAACCAAGGCCATTTATTTGTATTTGATAAGTTTCGTAAAAATGACAGCAACATAAAATTTGGGCGTTGTGACCAAGGCTCAAAATTTCCAAGCCTTTTTAAATAAAAAAAAGAAAATATATCAAAAAATAATCATTTATAAATTACTTTTATTCAGTTTTAAAAAGTTATGTTTTAAAAATGATTCTTAATAAATTACAGTCGATTTTAAAAAGATATATGTTATAAATGATAATTAATATATTACTTCTATTTGTTTTTAAATCATCGATGGAACATTTTATAATGTAGTTAGGCTGGAGGCTTTCAGTCGGCGGTGATGAGTCGTCCTGCATCATTCATTTCCTACTGTCAATTCTTACATTCGTATTACATACCACATTCCTCTACCTGGAGTGGCTATTGAGCCTTATTGTGAGTGAACAATGAAAAAAAATCATTGACGTGCCCCAAATTTAGACACACCAATCACTCATTGTAACTGCCTATATGAATAGAACATTGGAAAGATCATATCTCGGAATCTCTGCAAGCTGAAATTTATACCTACCGAAATAGTGAACTAATAACAAGAGAAATAAAAAGTTATTCACGCTCTGCGTGAAATACCGCAATCCTCCATGTATTTATTCTCTTGAATATGTGGGTTGAAGAAGAAATCAGAGAACTGTCTTCGAATTCTAGTCGAGTTCATTTCATTCACTTCGGTATATTATTAGGTTGGTGCAAAAATAATGACGTAACAATGTCGTTTTTTGACGTATTTTTAACGTCAAAAAACGACATTATTACGTCATTATTTTTGCATCAACCTAATAGTATATTCACTTCGGTATATCCATTAGGAAATCCATGACTTCGTGAATCCTACGAGCTAAACAGTAGGTCAGAATGGTCAATTCATCCTTCGCTGGCAGCCAGTCTAGGAGAACGTCATCATCCATAACTATATGTAGCACTGGTGAAGGACATACTATTCACTTAATAAAAAGGTTTGTGGATTTTACAATGTATGATCACAACTGGGGTCGGCCTTGGTTGACCGAAAATCTTTTTCGATTCGCTAACCAAAGTGAAATCATAAAACACTGTTTATTGCAAGGACGTTCAATATAAACTATTCTAAACAGGTTACTCCGGATCATCATTAAGATTTTAAATCATATGATGCAACATTATATTTTATCGTTCTTTTCATTTGTAGAATCTACAATCACTGACAGTAAGTAAAACGTTAATTGTCATGTTAACAATTTCCGTGTGACGTCGCAATTTGTCATTTTTAAATGTGTTCTCTGTTGTAAAAAAGCATTTCGCTGTTGTTGAAATTAAGTAGTCAGTGTCTTTTGTCGTCTGGAGAAGCCCGATGTTATACATTACGATCTTTTTTTTCAGGTAAGTAAAGACATTTATAGAGTATGATATGTTATGCCTCAAAACAACGAGTTTATAAAATAAATATTTGTGAATTTTATCAGAAAAGAACAATATTTAAAAACATTTTCGAAAACGTGTGTGTGCGTATTTATAGTAAGACAGAACTGATAAGATAAATAACAAATAGTTAACGTTTATCAATCTAAAATGTTTCACGTTTACTAAAGTATTATCAGAGAATGAAATATGGCGAAAAAGACGAAAGAAATTCTGATACTTTTATTTCGGTGTTGTTCGATTTTCATTGCTTAATAAGTTTTACTTGTTAAACAAAAGTTAGTGTACTCTATGGCTTCTGAATTCAAGGAGAGACGATTCGTCCCTTCGAAGTTGCAAGAAATTAACAGACTCCAAGCCTAACTGAAAATATTGCTTTATGCAAGTTTATAATAATTATAGTTTGTTTATGCGAGATTCAAATGATAATGTATATTAGTAAGTGTGTGAGAGAGAGAGAGCAGAAAACATGTTTGGTGATTTTTCTTATGTTGATTTGTGAACGTTTTTACGCACATAACGTTTGTTTTAGATAAATATACGTCAGATTCTTTAAGAATGGATTCAATAATAGTTGATGATTTCATATGATTTTAACTGTTTTTAAGTTGGTTATATAATTTTTAGTAAAACCTCGTTTATCTATCTATCTATCTATCTATCTATCTATCTATCTCTTCCCAGCTATGGATTAAATAGCAGTATATATTGTCCTCTATCCTTTGTTGCCAACCAGTCTACAGCAGAAAATAACGGTAGCGCTTACAGGACTTCTCCCAACTGAATTAGGAATCGAAACGAAAAATGATCGCCCATGTGTGGATTACGCATGGCTCTTAAGGAAGGAAGTTATTACTGCCGTGCAAAAACTCTTGCATGATAGTGTATACCGAATTTATTCTTAACAGCCACATACTATTGGTAAAGAGAATATATTTATCATTAAGACTGGATCTGAAAATAATATGACAGATATTTGCCAATAGCATAGGTACTTTCTTAGTAAAGTTTTAATTTATTTCTTCCTAAATTTGTTTTTAAGTGAAATATCTCTCGGCTATTATGTCAAAACCTTTTATTTTAATTATTCGGGTTTGTATACCTATGTATTTATAACAGGCTTAAAAATAAGTAATTATTTATCTAATTTTACATACGACAAATTTATCTTATATTGAAGGTGATGTATTGCAAGAAAATAACATAGTCCTAAGAAAAAGAAAAATGTTTTTGGAAATCCAGTTTAAAAAATAGTTTGAGAATTGTTTGTATCTTCTGACCGACACAGTGTTGATAGCAGACACGGAAAGAAAACTACAAAATCTCGTACAGAAGATAGCGTAGGAAAGCGAGAAGAAGGGACTAAGTATAAAAAAGAAGACAAAATGCAAAGAGGACGAACTCAAAGAGAAAATTCCAAATCGGGTATACTAAAATCAAACAAGCGCAAAACCAAATATCTGGGAAATGTTCTAAGGTAGGGCGGAAAAAAACACTGAGATTCGAAGACATATTAGGATGGCCAAACATGCAGTTCACAAGTTTAGCAGATTATGGAGAGACAGAAAAATCGTTAGAAACAAAGAAAAGAGTAATGAATTGTTACATGGCAACAAATGATGGTCAATCTGCTCAAAGATGAAGAACAAACTTGAAGCAACAGAAATGTGGTTCTACAGTAAGATGCTGAGGATACCATGGGCGGAACATGTGAGCAACGTCAAGGTTTTGGAGAAAATAAAGACAAAAAGTAAACTTATACTAAACATCAAGAAGAGACAGTTGAAATTTCTCAGGCATGTAATGAGGAAGGAGGGCTTGGAAAATCTGATACGCACAGGACGGATTCAGGGAACGAGGGACGGAGGAAAGTAGCGTTTAACATACTTGACGAGCTTGATAAATGAATGGTAGAACAGGGTTTGAGAGAAATAGCCAAAAGACAAATTTTATTAAGAGCTACGAGAGACAGGAAGATGTGGAGGTTTTCATTCACTATAAGTGAGAATAACAAGCATTTGTACGATCACTTATTCACTTATATATATATATATATATATATATATATATATATATATATATATATATATATATATATTACAATGAATCATTCATACAAAAAGTAGATTAGTCAAGTTGATAATATAAAATGGCGAAATCCCTTCTCTAACAAAATTTTAAAGGTAAAAATCACTCGATGAATGTTATGATCCTTGTTTTAAAAAATTATAAGCTGTTTTAAAATTTTCATTCTTTAATACGCAATTACTTTTAACTGTTAAGTTGTTTGTAGGTTAATGCACCTTTACAATTTTGTTAGCAAAGGGATTTAGCCATTTTATATCATTAACTTTACTAATTTACTTTTTGTATCGATGATTCATTGTAATATGAATTGACTGCACCACATATTATATATATATATATATATATATATATATATATATATATATATATATATATATATATATATAAAACGTAACTAATAACTGATACATCAAAATACAGCGATAATTAACACGCAACCACCCATTGTCTGGATGAATGGATTTCTCTATATCCTTGGAAACGTGAATTATGATTTTTTGCTATGCCTTTAAAACCCAGTAATTTTAAAAGTCACTCCAAAATTCGCTTGAGAATGAAATGGAACTAATGTCTTTAATTTAATTACAAAATTAAATTCGAAGCTTCCATTTTTGAAACATGGTTAGAACTGTGTAGCGAAAAACATATTTTAAATCAGTTAATTTATTATATTAATGCTCTGTAAATTTACATTGAGCACTATTTTCTAAAAATAAAAATATCTATAAGAACACCAGATTATATATCTTACTGTTCTTTCTTTCTTTATATTTATATATATATATATATATATATATATATATATATATATATATATATATATATATATATATATATATCAGTCTGTTCATTTAAGCCAAAATCAAAACCAGCAGTTTCACATGGTTAGAAAAATATTTGCGCATTTAAGATCACATGTAAACGAAATAAATTCAATAAGATGATATTTTTTCAAGAATTTGTTTAAAGTGGGACACAATCAATGATACCTTTATATTTTCCTTGTATGGAAAGTACAGGTAAATATTTCCTTTGACCTATATTACTTCTAATGATAATCATTTATATTAATTATCCGGATGGTCTGGTAGCATAGCGGTTACTGAGTACGATGTCAATCCCCACCTTTCCAAGATTGCCCCATTCAAAAGTTGTATTCCAAGTAAAATGCATATATTATTGAAAATTTTCATTCTTTTTCTGTCGCTGTGACTGACCTGACGATGTGCGTGCAAGAATGCCATCATTTGCGTTGAAATGGACACCCTGTCCTTTTTTTTTTTCTTTTGACCTCTTTTCGAATGTGACTGTTATCTTGATACAAACTAACTCTTATGTCCCTTATCAAAATGGTCGTTTCCATAGTAATTAATTTTGCGAATGGACATGCTTATAAAGGTGCGTAAATTTCAAGATTGGTTATTCCTAAATTTTTGCTTGAGGTTGAAACAGGGCTTGATACTTAAACTCAATTTAATTTCAATAATTATATTCAGGTTTTTGGCTCTTGTTTTTAAAACATGACAACTCTTATGTAGCGAAGGAATCATATTTTGTTTTTAAATAATTATAATATATATATATATATATATATATATATATATATATATATATATATATATATATATATTAAAAAGAAGAGAAATACGCAAACGTTTTTGGTTGTAATGAGGATTTTTTTAAAAATATTATGCTTTATTTTCCATATGCACATTTCATTGAATACGACAGACAAAATGCTTTTATTTAGTTTTTTTTTATATTAGGTTGGTGCAAAAATAATGTCGTTTTCTCACATATGTTACTATGTGAGATAACGACATTATTTTTGCACCAACCTAATACAATTTCTCATGTGATCTAATATTTTTTTCAGGTGATAAATTATATAAAAACTGTCTGAATGTTCTTTTCATCCGAGTACTTTTGAACAGTTTTTATATAATTTATCATCCGAAAAGAAAAATAAAAGACCGCATGAGAAAATGTATAAAAAAATAAATAAATAAAAGCACCTGGTCTGTCGTATTCAATGGAATGTTCATATATATATATATATATATATATATATATAACATCATCCATATATATATATATATATATATATATATATATATATATATATATATATATATATATATATATATATATATGTATTCATGGGCTATTTTTATATGTTTTTACAGTCATGATGGGATCCAAATTGTACAAATAAAAAACAAGAAAAAGTAAAATATTTTCCCTCCCCACTGAAACATTGAAATTATCCCCTCTCCTGGGGGAAATTTTTCCTGGTTGAGAAATCTTGGTATAGTCCCTGTAGATCTGTTCGGCAAGCTGCACTTTCAATTGTATTAGCCTTATAGTATCAATGAGAATGTTTTGTCTGCGCAAAAAAAATCTCAGATATTTGTAGAATCACCATCTTGAACTTGGTTCAGAGTTCATATTAAGTTAAATTTTATGTTTTATATACTGTCTGGAAGAAGCTGAAAATATTATCTTCTGCATGCTCTAATATATTTTTAATTAAATATGATCATCAAATAAACACTTTTCATTTTCTATTTATTTCAGTACGGATTTTCTCTTCTTGACTTACAGGTAAGTCAGCAAAATAATCATCATCTAGTAGTGATGGGTCTTTTTCAAAAGCAGCTTCTGGGTGAGGCTTTTTAGTTGAAAAACGTCTTCAAAGACAGGCCTTGTTTTCCTCTTCTTTTTTTCTTTGTAAAACAACTTTTAGGTGCGGTCTTTTTAAAAGAATATAATTAAATCAACATGTCAGATGACAGTTTGATTGATGAACTGGTAAATAATGACTTCACGAACGTGAAGGTCGCCATTATTATATTCTTTTAGAGTAAATGAATTTTTATAAAACGCGCAAGATTTGTCACACGAAGGAAGAGAAGAATTTAAAAGGAGATCTCTTACCTTGATTCGAATTTTAGTTCTCCAAGTAGGCATCCGCACACACACACACGCGCGTGGGAATATATATATATATATATATATATATATATATATATATATATAGATAACTAGACTCGTTTCGAAAAGCCCTCGTATTTTTGATTTGCAAATAATCAAATCAACGAGGGAAAAAAGGTTTTAAAAAAAGAAAGAGCTACAAACATGAACTACTGCAGAAAAGAATCGCACAGATGCAGGTCTGAAGCGCAAAGAAAAAAACCCGATACGAGTAAACAACTAACTAACAAAAGAGCTCAATACAACCGTAGAGCAGACCTAGATAAACCTAGTGAGCCAGACAAACCTACCTAGGTTTCACCTAAACGGATCGTCAGGGAAAGTATATATATATAACAATTCAAATAATATACAAAAACCCCGAACCTGTTTATGAATGAAAAGATCCTGTTTTATAAATTTCAGTTGTTTAGGTCTTTTTATTTTACAATATATTACAATGTATATTATTTGAATTGTTCGCGAAGATGGATTTCTCGCCATTTAAATCATTAACCTTTGTATTTGTTTTACGTATGAATAATTCATGAATTTGTAAATTAATTTCACCTTCATTGAAATTAAAATAACTGATCTAAGTGCAACTTTCGGATAATAAGTGCGACATTACTGTAATTATTGAACAATATAGTTCATGCCACTTTGACGGAAAATCTACCAGTAAAAAAGAATTCTCTTATCACTACATTTGTACATAAACGCAGAACCTTAAAATTTAAATTCAAACTCAGCGTTGCGACTGCACGTTCCAAAACAATAACACATTTCTCATAGCATTTTTCGGATTACAACCCTGTTTTCGTTGTCCACTTATTACTGAGAGTAAAAACAAGAACACAATCTATTTCATACTTGAGACGAAAGCTTGTAAAATAATAAGACCTAATGCAACTGAAATTTATAAAACAGGATCTTTTCATTCATAAACAGGTTCGTGGTTTTTGTATATTATTTGAATTGTTCGCGAAGATGGATTTCTCGTCATTTAAATCATTAACCTTTGTATTTGTTTTATGTATGAATAATTCATGAATTTGTAAATTAATTGCACCTTTATTGAAATTAATATATATATATATATATATATATATATATATATATATATATATATATATAGAGAGAGAGAGAGAGAGAGAGAGATAGAGAGAGACACACATCAGGCTTTTCTATATATATATTAGGAACTTGAAAAAAGTTCTCGCTGATTTTTCATGAAAAGTAATGTTTTCTTTACAAAAAGTATTAAAGAAACATGTCACAGAAAGCATTGATCATCGCTCGCCATTACATTTTCCAATCTTTCTGGTAGCATTTGAATTCCATGTCGGAAAAACGACACGCATTTTGAGGCTAGCCACGAGTCGACTCATGTTTTTGGCATCTTCATAAGAATGAAAGTGCTGCTGAGCCAGGCCATGTGCCTTCGATCGGAACAAGTGATAATCGGACGGGGCCATGTCTGGTGAATACGGCAGGTGGGGTAGGACTTCCCATTTAAGCGTTACCAAGTAGGTTTTCACTCGTTTTGCAACATGTAGTCTAGCGTTGTCATGTTGCAAAATTACTTTGGCGTTTCTCTGCTCGTATAGCGGCCGTTTTTTCTGCAAAGCTCGGCCCAAGCATAAATTTTAGTCCATAGCGACCTCCAATTGATGGTTTCGGTCGGTTTGAGCAGCTCATAATAACCTACACCCAGCTGTTCCCACCAAGTGCAGAACAGATAAAAAGATGATGTTCTACTGATGTAATGTATTAAATGGGATAGAATTTGAACTAGACGTAAAAATTAGCTGTTATGAGAGCAACACACAAACACACACACATACATATATAAGCAAATATATGGATATAGATCCGACAGTATGAAGAAAAATATGCAGAAAAAACAAACGAAAATTCTTATATGCAATTATGCTGTTTTAATGTTAATATAATGTCAACGTCGGACGTTTCGGTCCAATAAACCATCTTCAGGACATATTCATAAAATATAATTAACTTTATCAATTCAACATGACAAAGATGAATATGAATATGTCCTGAAGATGGTTTATTGGACCGAAACGTCCGACGTTGACATTATATTAACATTAAAACAGCATAATTACATATAAGGATTTTTGTTTGTTTTTTCCGTATATTTTTCTTCATATATATATATATATGTGTGTGTGTGTGTGTGTGTGTGTGTGTGTGCCGAATACAATTTAGCCGAAATGTCGTTTAAATATGAATTAAATATAACATAGTCCTCAGATAACCTTAAATATATTAATCTCTTATATAGTAATCAGATGCATTCTAAAAATAAACAAGATGAAAAAATGATAAAGCATTTCATAAATACTAATATATCACCTACAAATCCAATTAAAAATAAAAATAATTATGTACAATACTAAATTTAATGTAAGCAACTTAATCATTTATAATAACATCTCCCCATGAATTAACGTATTGCAGAAAACCAACATGATATATCAATTTAAATTTCCAATGGTTGATTGCATCTCCGATAAAAAGCTTGTGTATATGTTGGTTATTCTACAATAAGGTTATCAAGACGGTTCAATCTTCACAGGAATGATATATTGTTCATTGCAGAACATCTGCAAAAACATTGCTGCCCACATTCAAAATTTAGAAAAACATTAGTTGACAATACATGTATACACCAATTACGTAATAAGCAGAAACTACAAATTTCTGAAGCTATCTTTATTAAACAAATATATTTCGAATGTCTTTTTTTCTTGACTTGGAAATTCTTGCAACATTCGTATTTTAATGAAATTGTCGTATTTTAATGACATTGTCGTATTTTAATGAAATGCTTATGACTTACTTAGAAATGAATGAAAGTATTTTTGACTATGTTTCTTTGTTAGAAAATTATGTTTTTTTTTTTTCTTTTTTACATTTTTCGTCAGATAAACCGTCTCGCTATAGAGAATCTGCTCGGAATCGTAAAATAAAAAATACACTAAATTAAGTTAGAATCTGCTCGGAATCGTAAAATAAAAAATACACTAAATTAAGTTATTATTTCATTAGAAAATTACTTAATTTCTTTTACGAATAAAATATATTATGGACATTATTGTCTTAAGGAAAAAGATCTTTTGATGAATAAGTAATCATAGAATAATTTTTCATTTAAAAAAAATAATTAGAATAATTTATAAAATTTTAAATATTTTAGAATTTTGTATTAATTTCTTGAGGTTTAATTATTAATTTTAATTATTATTTTTTTGTAAAAACGGACTTTCATACACGGAATGAAAAAATATGGCACAAAATTAAAGAATAGAAGAAAGTGAATAATCATGTTTAATTTTTGTGTTGTTGTGTTACGGTAAAATATATTGTCACTGTTAACTATCTT